>VYZM01021991.1:7763-33008 GCA_013398915.1 Dromas ardeola | reverse complement strand
TGGATTTAGTTTCTCAAAAATGGGAAGGGTGAAGGTTCCAGTTGTCTCCTTACAACATTACCACATTCTCCTAAAACTGTAAATTTACCTCAACGAAATAGGTTTCAATTTATCCGAAAGACAAGCAGAATTTGTCCAAATGCCACAATGACATAAAGAAGACAACCTGATTTCAAGTGTAATTACTGAGAGATTTTGCTTTTTTGACTTTTTAAATAATGAGAGACATGTAGTGCTACTGGTCAAGAACTCTCTTGCCCAACTTGATTGAAACCTTCTGTAATGGAAAGTTAAGTTGGCTTTTTTAAAGCAGCTTTACAGTCTTTATTTGTCTACAAAATTAGACGTGTAGCTCAAGGACAAGTGAATCATCCCATGTCTCTCCTCAAGTATTTTGCATATTTTAGCTAAGGCATCTGGGTATGCCAGATTTCTCTCCCTTCAAAATCAAGTTGTCAACATTCACTTCTTCAAAATTAACAGATTAAACTCAGTTAGAAACAGACTTTATTTTTTTCTGTTTAAACATTGCTGAAGATGGGCACACATGAAAGCCAAATGCATAAAGAAGTTAAACTGTTGTATTTTTGTGTTACAAAAGTTCTCAACTGTCAATTTCTGTATGAGCATTTAATATTTTGGAAATAACTACACTATTAGTGACAGAGGCATGCACAAATCATTACGAACCAAAAGTGCACAAAAAATGCACTTTTTACTGCGCACATTCGCATATACACAAAACTGTCCAGCTACTAATGCAACATAGCTTCAAATTCACATTTTTAATATAATTTTAAAAACTTGAAATGAGAGAAGCAGCATAACAAAAAGCTACTGCTGAACAAATACACTCTGTGATGCTCACATCAAGACAGGGGAGTCTCAGATACCGAATTCCTTCAGAAAATGGGACTCAGGAACTAGAGGTGAGGATCTATCTACATTGCAATGACAAGCAGGAAAAAGTCCACCAGCAGTCATGGGAACTAAGGAAAATAAATTTTGTAGAATTAGAACTTTAATTAAAACTGAAAAATACTTCCAGATTTTGTGTTTCTAGAAAAATAGTTTTTCCAGTGTGAACAAAATGTGAAACAAACATGAGCTGATACAACTATACATTCCTTTACCCTGTCTTCCAGGCATATCAGCTTGATAATGCCAAAACTAAGTCTGTGGAGAACCTAACACTGCTTCTGTCAGTTCTGAATCTGCAGGTTTGAAATAATTCAATGTCAAGTCTCTGTTGAGTTACAAAAGTTGCAAGCAAGAGCAAAAGATGTAAACACAGGAGTTAGTCATGGAGGAAAAAAGATCATAGAATGGTTGGGTTGGAAGGGAACTTAAAGATCATCTAGTTCCAACCCCCCTGCCATGGGCAGGGACACCTCCCACTAGACCAGGCTGCTCAAAGCCTCATCCAGCCTGGCCTTGAACACTTCCAGGGATGGGGCATCCACAGCTTCTCTGGGCAACCTGTTCCAGTGCCTCACCACCCTCACAGTAAAGAATTTCTTCCTAATATCTAATCTAAATTTTCCCTCTTTCATTTTGAAACCGTTACCCCTCGTCCTATCACTACACTCACTGATAAAGAGTCCCTCCCCACGCTTCCTGTAGGCCCCCTTTAGGTACTGGAAGGCTACTATAAGGTCTCCCTGGAGCCTTCTCTTCTCCAGGCTGAACAACCTCAACTCTCTCAGTCTGTCCTCATAGCATAGGTGCTCCAGCCCTCTGATCATCTTCATGGCCCCCCTCTGGACCGGTTCCAACAGGTCCACGAAGCTGTAGGACACTCAAAATGGAAGAGCAGTACCTTACCCTGGGAAGGCATCAGGAACACAGTCAGCCATGATGCAATTTTACTGTGTTTTAGCACATCTGAAAACCAACCTAGAGCAAGTCGTCTCTGACTATCTGCCAGCACATTGCCTCCAGCTTTTCCCGTCATGCTGGTAAGACGGGATCCTGTTAAAAAATCAATCAGTGTTTTCCAGTAGTGATAACAGCTTATTTTGCTCCTTATCCTTGACTCTCAGCTTTTGAATCTAAAATAACTAACAACTCAGAAGTTCCAGCTCATAGGTTTTTCAAGTCCTGCTTCTAGGCAAAAAAGCAATCCTCTTGGACACAGACACGTCCACTTTATGGCAATTTTTAAAAATTTTATTATGGAGTCCATGTTTATTGTCTGAATTACTCCTATCAAATATCCAGCGTACAATTAAATTCTTAATTGTAATAAATAAATGGAAGTTTTAACCTAAACTCTGACAATGAAATGTTTCTTTCTTTTTAATGCGTAACAACCTACAATAAAACTGTCCAGGAAGAATTACGTATTTCTTTTCACATTTCCAGAAGTGCCATTTACAACAGCTGCTCAGCTTTCCATTAGTTTGAAAAATGGGAAGCGACTGGATTTTAGCACTAAATTCTGTGGATGCACAAGGCATGCTGCCTCTTATAAAGAGAAAAACATTTATTGAGAGTCACAAGACTACAATAGAGCAGCGTGCAGATAAGTAATGGGTATACTTTTCAAAATAATTTCCCACAGTAAAATAACAATTGAATAGAAGAACTTAGCTATTTAAAGGATATATTTATTTATCTAGTTCTAATTATAACTTCCTTCTACTTACGAAACCTGAAACAACATACTAGCACCAATCCCACATCACAGACAGCAGCAAAATTACAGACACCTGGTACACTACCTTAGCTTTTAAATGCTGATAGACCCCAACTGGCAGAAGGTCAGGAAAGAGGAGAATCAACCGCTATTAGAAACTAAATAGTCTTGAGACAGAAGGGAACTAACTTGCAGAGTGGTGGGGATTACTTGTGTAAACCATGTCCATTATGATAGTTCACGTACTGCTCTAATTACAACAGCAGCATTATTTATTTATTCAGCTACCTTCAGCACATTTGGAACCTTGGCAATTGTGCCAGCAATCTAGATTGCTGGGATAAGCTGTCCATCGATTAATTTCAATTGTGGTCTGACTGAGCTATTTCTAGAGTAGAAGTGAATGTTAAAATAAAATTTGGCACCAACAGAATGCAAAACTTAATCTCCTCTTAAGCATTTAAAAAATATATCAAATACCTGAACAAAAGATGCAATATTTAATCACTGTCCATATATCAACACAAGAAAATACTGAAAAAATCTATGAAAATTTTAAAAGTTACATTTATAAAGCATCAATAGCTATATTTTTATTTCGCATGCATAAAAGACTTTTTAAAACAGGAACACATTAAGTTGCATTTAAAACTGCATGCTGCCTTATGATTGTTTATTAATGCTTAACATTCTCAGACAATGTATTAGATATGGATAGTCTCATTTTCAGAGGTACTGGAGTAAAGAATTGTTTAAAACACAACTTCTAACTGGTAAGACAAGAAGTTTATAGGTAGCATATCCTGTACAAGAATTGTTGTACAGTTATATTTCACGTACCTGTGCACAAACATTATTAGCTTCAAATTTTAACTTACTAACCTCAAATGCTTACATCTCAAATTCAGCGCTGCATAGGCACCTCTTACAGAAAGAGCAGCGTCTGTTCATCTCTCACAGTTCCTCTTAATTACAAAATCTTTTTTTTCTTAACTCCCATTTAAAGAAGAAGCATAGAAGGATGAGTTGTGAACTTACATACTGACAACAAATGGAACCTCAGAGAAGCTGCTACAGGCGAGTAATTATTTTTTTTCATTTCCACACTGTACTGTAAAGGCATGAATGGAGGAGATCTACACCATGGTCTTGCATTTCTCAACTGCCATAATTTCAAAAGATGTTTCAGATACTGCTTAAACTTCTGTGAGTAGGACACATTCAGCTGAAGGGGACCTGCTCTTTGTCAGAAGTTCTCAAACCGTCTGGTATCCAGTGAGAAATGTTCTGTGCTGGACCAGGTTCGTCTTTAGATCACTCAGTCAACGTAAGAAGACAAAGACTTGGCTCAAAGTCAAACTTGCAGTCCTATAATATTCAGTATCTTTATAGATAATCTTGATGATGAAACTGAATGCATCTTAACCAAGTTCAAACTGGAGGAAAGCTAGATACACCAGAAGGAAGAACCACCATACAGAAAGACCACAACATGCTGGGAGACTAAGCCAGCAGGAACTGCATGAGATCTAACAAAGATAAAAATTAAGTCCTGCACCTGGGATGGAATTATCCCACACAGCAGTACCAGGTGGGGACTCACTGGCCTGGTGTGTAGCTCTGCTGTGACCAGGATCTGAGAGTCCTGGTGGATAGCAAGCTGAACATGTGTGAGGAGCATGCCCTGGCGGCAATGAAGAGAAACTATGAGAGACCTCTTTGAAATGACTCTCAATGCCTACCATAGTAAATGACTAAGATATGAATCCAACTGTCTGTACGCCAGTTTTGCGATTAACTACTTACTGCAAGACTGAAATGACCCTACACAATCCTCCTTTGTAAAACAGAATTTGATAGCAATAATGCCATTTGTTATTTGAGAATCTGGTCTTACAATACAGTGGAAAAAGCCAGTGTGATGGGTTGACCCTGTCTGTGCACCAGGTGCCCACTAAAGCCGCTCTATCGCTCCCCTCCTCAGCTGGACAGAGGAAAGAAAATATAACAAAAGGCTCATGGATTGAGGTAAACTTTAAATCTAGCAGACTGAAATTCTCCACAGGGGCAGTATCCGCAACTAAGCACGTGGATGGTAGGCAAAAGCAAAATAGTATTCTTTGTCAGGTGTTGCTTGGGATTTGTCACTAACACAAAAGTCACAAAAGTCTGAGAAAGGGGCATTCATTTTGTGTGTAGAGTGAATGCTAGAGTCTGCTCTAAGCTGCATCTGAACGTATAACATGCATTGTGGCAAACTGTATTGTACAAGTTATAGCTAGGATACCTCCCAGAATCAGACAGACTCCGCCTGCAAGTGCAAGATGACACTCAGGTGCATCCTGAAACTCACGGAAGATCATAAACAGTCCTGTGATAGAAAGGCTCAGGCTTTTCCAATTATAATGTGATAATCCTCATCACTGAATGATAATAAGGCATAACTTCTGAATGATTACTGGGAGTGAAAGTGGAACCAAAATATTTAGACTAAGACAGACTGATAACTTGTCTTAAAAGGTGAAGGGCTAAGATTCACCTGCCCTAGTAAGAATAAGTCACTACTCCCCTTGACCACAGGTAAGCAAATGTTGCTACAAAGGACAAAAAGCAGGGCCCTGGCATGGGAGTCCTTTTGATCATCTATAAAGCACTTCGCATGAAGTCTTGACTTGGGTGTACTGCAAGACAATAGAGACAAAGCAAAAAAGCCAACCTAAATTTGAAATTTTAACATCATTCAGAAGCTGGCGATATGCTGTGGTTTAAGTCTCCGGTTATCTATTCCACCTTCCCCTTGATAACTGAAGAAATACCTGCTGTAATCTCCCTCTCACCTGTGACCCGGTTTTATGATTCTAATATGCAGTAACATTTTTATGTTCCATGGTAGCAGATAAGAGGCCCTCAAAAGGGATAAGGAAGAGAGTCCAGGAGACAGCAACACTGAGATTTAGACAGTAAAGCCTCGTCTAGGCTGTTTAAAACTCATTTGTTGTTAGGCCACCAAGTTTTGTAAAAGCTTGACAGTCTGCCCCCTAAAGAGGTGTTGAACAGGTGAACTGCTAACTGTATTAGGGAAGAAAATGGCACTTTGTCACTTTTTGTCATATTCTCAAAAGGTCTAAGCACTGACGAGTGTGTTGCCAAAGCACTAACTCCTAAAGTGCAGGCAGATTTACAGTGTTGCCTTCTAGGTTCCTGATGCCTTTATTAAGAAAAGGATAACTGAAAGTAAGATGAATTGAAAAGTATCAGAGAATAAACAGGCATCTTTCTGGTGAAATCTAACTATTCCGTTCCATTATTTTATTATGCTAATCCACAAATCGGAGAGTATAATAACTCTTTCCAAATCCTGAGATAAAAACCTACAAAAAGAAGATAACTGAGCAAGCAACCTGCAAATATGCTCAACATATTATGTCACCTACTGGAAAATCCAAACTGTAAGTAAAGAATTAATGTTCTTTGGAAGTTTCAATCTGCTTATCTGTTGAGGCAAATGGAGCTTTAGTTTATTTGTTCCACTCAACAGATGCTGAATTTACTAAATGGAAAACATTAGGCTGAATGAACAAGAAAGTAATCACCCAGGAATGAGCTATTTCCAATATACTCATTTTTATTTTGCACTCACAATCAGATTTTCTCAAATAACATGAGCAAGAGCTTTGAATGTCTCCCCTTATGGACACTTAAGTGGCTCATGAGTATTAGAGGATGCCAATAAGGCTATGAAAATTTCCAAAGAAGAAATGCTATAGTCTCTACCTAAATTCAAGCTTGAGAGTCTTTCAGCTTCAGAGACAGCCATTCCTTCACAATACTCTGAAGAAAACCAATGGGACCACCACAATTTACATTTCTAGATGAAGTACCCGGAAGGGTAACACAGAATAGCAAGAGGAACAGCACATTGGGTAATTCTTTTTAGCAGCCTGTATCAAGTTAGAGTAGTGTTGTCAGTGCTAATAACCAAGGGCACTGAACTTGAATGAACCCCTCCAGATGGCCCTGTGAGCTGGAAAGCCTCAGAATTAGTGTGGTTCTGATCTGGGCTGCTCTTCCATGTCCCAAGAATTTAAAAAGGAGCAGACCTAGGAACAGCTAAGTTCATTACAGCTGGGTTATTTTCTGGACATGGAATGGAAGCTAAGTGTATGAAAATACTCTCAAGTCAGGTTACAATGACAGACACAAGTATGCCAAGCACATTTCAATGATGAACTGCTTCAGGAAAAGCAACGCCTCAAACCAACTCCTAAAAAAATTGCCCAAACGGTCTCTTAACTAACCTACTTCTACATACATGATTTATATACTGCTCCTATCTACTTTTTAACTTTATCCTTCTCATACTGAATGCTGTATAACTGTCTCTGCTGATATAGAGGGTGAAAAAAGCATCTGACTCACATTGGTATTGTATTTCCCAAAAGCAAAGAGGAAATAAGTGGATTGGGCCAAGCTGCCAGTGACAAAAATGACAGGGCAATAGAAAGCTTGTTTCATGCTGCTCTGTAAAAAAGCACAGATCATCTATGCTTGAAACCTGAAACATTATGAAGTCTTTGTCACACCAAGGCCCAGGCAGCTGAGGTAAAACAGAGCCTCTTTTGCTCTGTTAAGCGAGGGAGATCACCAGTCAGGTGCTGTCTCAAAAGGCACGGACTATCCTTTGCTTTTGCCCAGAGTTTCAAAGGCTCAGTAATGATGGGAAGGCAAAAGAGTTATGCACTGACAGAAATGCCCTCCTGTTCCACTAGCTTTATGCGTAACACCAACTTTAATTAATAACTGGATCCTGAAGCTTTCTTCAGCTAGGATGAAGAAAAACCCAATGGCACAAAGTCAGTCTTCAATGTCCTACAACCTTTTGAAACAAATTTTTGGAGGGGAGGTGGGGAAGCAGGAGGAATTATCACAATGGTAACAAATAGATTAACAAATGTGTTTAACAAAATCTTTCAGCCCCAGCATGGAAAAATATTTCCACTTCTCCTCCCTTAGCCTTTCTAAAATCATTCAGCTTGCCAAAGCCAGGAAATTCCAGGCCAGAGCTAAAATTTGGTCAAATAAATTTTAACAAAGGAGACACAAATGTTTCCTCTACATTTTACCCTTATAAAAGAATGAGAGGGGGGGGAAGTTTTACTACTTAATTTGCTAAACTGATAATTTTTAACAAGTCATATGATTTTCTTCACCAGCTTTTTGAACTAGAAAACTTCCCTGCTTTGCCATGCCGTTCCTCACATCTCAAAGTGCTTTGAAAACAGGCACTCAGCAGATGGGTTTGTGTATTAATTCTTTCTTGAAAATGAATCTTAATATGAAGATACTCTGAAAGAGATTTAGATACTCTGAAAGCATAGTTGCTTTCCATACACTTACGGTACTTCTCATTGGACTATATGAACTTATCTCACAGCCCTTTAGAAAAAAAAATATTAATATTTATCCTCAGGCACTAACCAACCTCCAGTGTTGTTATAATCTTCAAGAGAGTCATAAAATTCAGTCACTGGGCTATAACATTGCAAAGGTTTTCTACATGCCACCATGTTTATGTCTACATGCAAATCCACTAGACTTCAGCAATTTAGTAACATGTACTAACCACTAGTAAGTTACTCCCCAGCTGGACCCACTTCTCTGGGGTGTTTTGATATCCACATAAGGCAATGGGTAACATCAGCTCTGACATCCATGTAAGGACAGTAAGCTCACTAAAGCGCAGAACCCTAAACAAGATGTAAATTATTATTAACTAAAATAGTTGATGTTTTAAAAGTGTACATGAGAGCCTACAATATGATTTTAGTATCACTTTCCTACTGAATGAAAACACAGGCTGTGGTATGTTTTGCTGACACTACCAAAAGACAGACTCTAGGAAGTGAACAATTTGATCTTTGGTGATTTAAACCAAGATATAAAATTATTATATCTTAGTAGCATTTAGCAGCTGAACAGTAAGCGGTAGAGGCTATGACAGACAAAAGAATAAATAACATTTTTGAGCTCCAAAAGGTGACAGATATTGTGTTAGAACTTAAGAATAACTAATAAAACTAAGCCACTGGTGGCATGTAGTAGACTAAATCAGGTAGGCTACACGTGACACCAACTGAACGGAAACTAGATTGCTGTGTATCCCCTACTGGCACAGGAGATACAAAGCAATCAAAACAAAGCTTGTGTGCAATAATTTCAATCACATGAAGATAAAGGTAAAACAAACAAACAAAAAAAGGCATGGAACTTGCAAAAGGTACCACATCTTAAAGCCACTGGGACAGATTAAAGTAATGCCTACAAAATACACTTGGCAGAAAACTTATTAGACTGAAAGCCATAATTAGTACAATATTTCATAAAGATGAACTCTGCAGCAAGCTTCAGCATTGACATTTTTTGTAAGGCTGTACAATTACAAATTTGGTTAGGATTTCAAGGACTTTTTTCCCACTCAACTCCTGATGAAATCAGCCTTGTGAAACAAGTTGTCTTCTGGAAGTAAAAGGCAGATACAGCCCTCCTGAACAGAAGGTAAATGAGAGATATTCCCCATGCTACTTAAGCATTAAAATGATATACTAGCTTCCAATTTTATATCTGCTTTTTTCTTTCAATATTATGTTTGATTCAACAAATTTATAATGCTAGGCTTGAAATTTACTGCAGCGGATTTCTATAAACCCAGTGCAGTCAAGTGAATTACAACAAGGATCAATTTTACTCATTCTTACCTACAGAACCATACTTCATAAATGGTTCACGATGAATTATTTAAACAAAGCATACAGGTGAATACCATACACCACGAGAAAGAAAGAAAGAAATAATGGACATTCACAGATAACAAGCTTCAGGCGGGCTTCAAAAGAAAACTTATTTTACAGCACAGTAGCAGCTTAATGGTCAAATATAGGCATTAAATCATTAATCTATTCAGAACCTGAATTTTTGGAAAGCAGCAGAGTCATCAGACACCTGTCAGTAAGTATATTGCCTTCTGTATCACTAAACAAAATTTACTAACAATCCGAGCATTGCTTAGGTCGTTACTTCACTTTATTTCTTCTTAAAGCAACTGGTTGAGCACCTGTTCTTTAACAAGCATATAGTTATATCAGCTATTTAACTATACATAGTTAAATCAACAGCTGGAGACTCATTTAATTAATCCCTTGGAGTTCTTTCAGGATAACAATTTATTTTCAGAAAACAACTGCAATGCAGTAACAGAGTTAAGCATGAAGCACATTTATTATTTAGGTCTTTAAAAAATATTCAAGTCAAAAGAAATGTCTTCCAGAATAGGAGTAGTCTAAAAAGCAATAAAACCGTGTCATTAAGTACTACATTCACCCAAAAAGTTAATAAATCTCTGTCTTGTTCAGTAATTTTCTTTACATGCTGCCCTTGTTCCACAAAAAATAATGTTAGAAAAACATTCCTAAGGCCACAAGGCGGCGAAAAAGTGACTCTATCTCTTCCTTGAGACCAAAGTAAGGCTAAACTCCAATCTGAACGTCTGTAATAATAGATGGAAAGAGCAGAGTTTCCTTCTGGTAAAAGAAAAATTTCTTTTCATGTCTAGTATTTAGTAATTTTTCTCCTTATTAACCACACATAATTGCAATTTATCCCTAAGAGAGCTAGTTTGAGGTAACAAAGCAGGAGCTATGTTTTGATTTTATGGGACCCCTAAAATCACAATATGTTGGAGAGTTAACTTCAGAGAGAAACAGTATGCTGATTTTACGGAAATTAGCTACATACACTACTACAAAAAAGTTCCTATAGAGTATCTTCATATTCTTACTGCCATTCAATTCTCCTAGTCCCTCTGTAAGCTTCTAGCAGACTACCAAGCATAGATAGCAATAAAAGCTACGAATTCCCATCCTAGGAAACTGAGTTTAGTCCTCACTTTTGCTAGGATTCTGAGATGAGTTATATAGTACAGGATTCTAAGCGAGTTACATAGTACACTGAACGTCCCGGAACGGGCAGAACAAGCCTGATCCTTCAAAGAGCAGCTCACAGGGTTTCTCTAAAATCCTTTTAAACGCTGGGTTAGAGAAGTCCCAAATACTTTATGAAGTACCACTGAAACAACCAGTTCTGACTTTGTGGTAGAACATTCTTCATTATCAGCAAGAGAAAGGCCTGATAGCGTCAAATTTGATTATTTTTTTCAGGAAAAACGCTAAAAGGTTGCTACTTCCACAAAGTAACATTGATTACTTAATGAGAAATTACTTCAGAACAAATCTTCTAATTACTCAAAAGCTGGGCACAGAAACCTTTCATATTATTAACAAAACACTAAAATAGTTGGTCCCCAAAATCCCATACTATAACTTAACAATTAAAATGAAAACCTGTACAGAGTACTTAACAAATGATATTTAGACAATGCGATTTAAAATATCATAAATGTTTTCTCTACTTCAGAAACACACAAAAAATCATATTCTGTGGCCATCTGTCCTTGCCAGTTAGAAGCCAACTATAAAAATACAAAAGTATGCAGAAGCAACAGTTGCCAGTATCTCCACACAGTGCTTGTCCATCAAATTACTGGCAACCTGCAAATTTATATTTGCAACACAGACACATTCTTCCACTTAGTAATTGTCTTATGTATTTAAAAGTTAAGGTTGACGGTTTACATTTTACAAAGATTGATCTTTTAACATTAAACTATAAAACCAGAAAATATAAAGCTTCAAGAAGGAAAGTAATGTTTCTCATGTTTCTAATAATAGGACTGTAAATACAAATTACTTGCACTATATTTGATTTTCAGTATTCCCAGGCTGATTTATATTCTGTTTTAGATGCATTTACGTGTGAACACTACTATGTTTATGTTTTCAACAGGGGAAAAATAACCAGAATAAATTTACTTTTACCAGTTTTATGGGATTCCTTACATTAATTTGAGTGGGTTCCTAATAAAATACTTGAAATCGATTTTCCCCACCCAGATACAGCAACATGGACATTATAGCCCAAATCAAAAAGGTGTTCTTTCCCACCCTCAGGAGATGAAGACAATACCCAAAAATACAGACTTATTTTGGAGAACATGAAATGATTTGACCACATCAGCCCATTATCACCTGGGATAACAGCTAACATGCTATCAGATAATATAATTCTGTACCTCAAATTATTCTTATCTTGTTTCAAGTAAAACCCAAGAATATTACCTATCCAAGCTGACCACATTAGAAAAGCACGGTCCAGTTTAATTTAAAGAACTCATGAAAAACAAAAATATTTCAAAATTGGGATTGCATGCAGAAATCAATTTTGCCCTGATGTAGAGTATGCATGCATTATGGCACATTCTTTATATTTTTCCCCCATAGGATTGGCTTTAATCAGCACCCAGACTGTACTGAGATACTGTCATTTGTAAAATTACCTTCTCATTTACTGTAAATTGGAAGGTGTGTAGAAAACAAGACAGGGTACTGCAGGAATATAAATGATGATCTTATGTTGAAGAAAGGAGAACACTACATACAAAAACTCAGTGCATTTGCTATCTCTATCCATTTCCCTGCCAGTCATCAAAGAGATCATCCAAACCAAAATTTTTGTAATGTTCCTCAGCTATCTGTTCTTCAGTTGATAGTTGCATATCCCAGAAGAGGAGAAGGACACCCAAACAACAGATCACTACTGTGAAATGCAGGATCCCTGCCTGGCTTCAAGTTAGATCACAGACAACACCACCTATTTTTTTTCATCACTGAAGGATCCTGTAGACTACTGTTACATCCCAGTAATGAAATGAAAATTTGAAATTCCTCCTTTCTGCCACTGGGAAAGCATGTGAACTTTCCTCTAGCATCTTCTTTCACACTGCTATGGTTTCATGAGTTTTCTGCCAGCTCATTTCTCCAGACTGTCAAAGTGTCCTGTTTCAGCTGGGAAAGGGTTAATTTTCTTTCTAGTGATTGCTGTGAAAGGCATGTCAATAATACTTATTGGGTTTAGTTGTTGCTAAGTGATATTTACACTATTCAAGGACTTTTTCAGCTTCCCATAGAAGAATAGACAGAAGGACGGGATGGCCAATGAAACATTCCATACCGTAGATGTCATGCTCAGTATATAAATGGGGGTTAACCGGGGGGCGGGAATCCACAATCACTGCTTGGGAAGGTGCCAAGTCACCAGGTGGTAAGAGTGACCGGTGTCATTATTATTATTGTTATTATTATTGTTATTTTTCCTTTCCTGTTATTGTTTTTATGAAACTGTCTTTATCTCAACGCCCAACTGGGTTTTTTCCTCCCTTTCCCCTCCTTTTTTTTTTCCCTCTCCTCCCCCCCCCCCTTCTTGGGGGCGGGGGGAAAGGAGGAGGGGGTGAGTGAGAAGCTGCGTGGTTCTAGTTGCTAGCTGGGGTTAAACCACGACACAAGGTCTCTCTGAAAAGAAGGCCTGTACTTCAATTCATTAACCGCTCTCCCTAATTTGGTATCATCCATGAACTTACAGAAGGTATGCTCCCTCCTATTCTCCAGGTCATTAATAAAAACACCAAACAGTACCAGCCACACTTTCAACATCTGTGGAACACTACTGCCCACCAGCTGGACTTCGTATCAGCGCTCTTGAGCATAGCAATCCAAATAATTTTCTGCCCACCTTGCAGTCCACCTATCCAAACCTTCTATCTCCAAATTGGTTACAAATAGTCAAATACAAATCTAACAGATAACCTCAAATGCCTTCCTAAACTCAAGGTAAACAACATCCACCATTCTCTCCCCATCTATTGAGACACTCAGCTCATCATAGAGGACAACTAATTCGCCCTTAATAAACTCCAGTTATGCTCTTGCCCTTCATACGCCTGAACATGGCTTCCAGGAGGATCTGCTCCATGATCTTCCCACAGACTACAGCCAGGCTGACCTTCCTATAGATCCCCAGATCCACCATCTCGCCTGATGTTGGCTTTTTTCCCCTGCTCATTTGGAATCTCCTAATCACAATGACCTTTCAAAGATGAGTAAGGCAATAGCCTTGTAACGATAGTAGCCAGCTCCTGCAGGATGCTTGGATACATCACGCTCAGTCCCATATACTGGTGTACATCAAATTCGCTTAAGTGGTCCCCAGCTTGACCTTCTGTCCTGTGGATAATGTTTCACTCCCTCCAATTCTGTTATTAGACTCAGGGACCTGGAAAGCCCAAAGACAGTCCTTATCATTAAAGAGGCAATGAAAGCCTCGAGTATTGCTTCCATGTCCTTTTGTACCAGATCATTTGTCAAGATCATTTTGAATTCTAATTCTGAATTCTTCACTGTGTTTGCCACCCACTTTAGTTTAGAACTCTCTCTATACAACCACATATTCTTTCCACTGCTAATAATCAAAATACTGAGTGACAGAGGCCCCTGAAAGACCACCTACTTTGAGTAAGCCATTAAACCAAAAATAATGCTAAGAACAACTTTTTATTCAGTTGTACCCACCAAATGATGATTGTACCAAGACTAAGTCTTTAGTTTGCTTAGAAGACCGTGTCAAAGTGTCAAAAATCTTAACACCACATTGACTTCCAGCAAAAATTTCTGTCTGAATCAGCCCTAGTTACCTAAAGATGCTCTTATATTAACAGTTGTGCAGATCCCCAAGGACATTAATGTTGACATTTCATTAAGACAAGTCTATTTCCTTTAAAAAGCAATCTTTTGTCAGCCTTTTGAGACTCCCTAATGAGTATAAGCAAAGTCTTACTGATGACTGCAGCCTTGGTTATGGTGTATTATCAAGTATCAATGTAGCTTCCAGGGGGCCAGGGTTGGGGGTAATTAGTTGTTTGTCAAAAATCATGAATACTGATTAGAATCCTACAGGAAAAATCCTGACACAACTAAAGAAAACTATAGTCAGGCAATTGCTGCTTGCTGTGGGATCATAATCAATACGCAATTCCAGCTCATACAGTTTGTTCTTCCACAACACACTGCAAATAGTCAACTACAAATTCTAATTAATTAACTTAAAAGACTACCATTTCTAGAGTACAGGGCTTTAAAGATGCAGCAATATTGAGACACCAAACGAAATGGATGGAGAGGATCTGTATCTGAAAAGGCTTTCTCCACACTTCTCTATGTAGCTAATGGAAGAAAACTTCAAACACAGAAGCATTTGCCATTTCTGGTTTGTGTTGATGCTGCAAGAGAGGGGTTGCAGCCCCGCTGCGTGTTTTTCCTGATCAGCAGGACTCCTACACTTCACAACAAGGCATATTTTTCTTTTCTCCTGCACTGTAACATTTAGTCTATATACTAAATGAGGAAGAAGAGTTTATTAGAAGTTGGCTGAAAAGTGCTCAAAAGAATATTTTGTGGATATTAGAGAAAGTGTTAACTATCAGTGTGAGTCTCTATGTACTGCTTATACTACCCTGACTGATGTAAATTTAACTTTTTCCTCCTAAGAGAAAAAAAAGAATTTATAATAGCAAAAGACTTTACTCTGCTGTAAACCATTTTAGTTTTATGTATGTAGAATACATCTAGGTTTTTTTCTCCTCCACTTCACACTGTGTCCTCTTTAATAAAAATGTATCTATGTCAGAGATATTTAAAGATCAAAAATTGAGAAAAAACCCCCACTTTAAAAGGTAGAGAGAATATATAGAGGAATGGAATAAAGCACAGTAAGATCTGAATAGTTTTGCTCATATTTAATTTCTCATTAACTAAGAAGTCTGAAAGAAAAAGGCACCTTTAGAATGAACAGGCTATGTCTATATAAGACTTTATTATATAACCAACACAAGATCATCATTTTTTTCAAGTTGGTGAGTGCCATGGAATTGATACAGAATTTGACAGGTTACACCTTTGGCAACAAGACAATCAGCTTTTCAGATACAGATCAACAGTTCAAACTCTGTTCAAGCTTAGCAGGGACTAATAGCCGCTCCTTGTCAATAAACGCAAGTGATGTGATGACTTCCACCCAGTTTTCAAAGGCAATCTTTTCCCAAATGTTAATGTTGAGATTTTCATAGTAGTCTGAAGAATTGAGGTACATTTTTTGGAGATTATTCATAGGCATTCTGGCCACCTCTGTGCTCCAACTCTGTATAGAATGAACAAGACTTTAAATTTTCATTTAAAAAAACGTTTGTGAGATTTTTTTTTTTTTGTAATAAATTGTAAAAGGCTTTAAAACAAGTCAAACTCAGTTGCACTTCACCATTTTCCCACCTTTTTTATATTATTTTTAAATTAATTCATACCATTTGGCATGTCTGGCACTGAACGGACAGAGTGAGAATAAAGCCCCCAAACTCAGTAGGTTTGTGAGAGACAGCTCTGAGAGGAGCAGAGCAGACATAAGGAAAGAACAAACTGCTTGAATTTCATGCTCAGTGTGCACGACTTGACAGGCTTATATTATTTTGACAGGCTTCTATTATTTTTTACACGCTGTTGAATCATGAGAGAAAAGCGAGCTCACAAAGACACTGATACTGCTCACAAAAGTCCAGACTTCTCTGTGGACTTTGGCCTTTTTTTTTTTTTTTTAAAAAAAAAAAGGAAGCAAAATCTAATTCCTGGAATATATTCCAAATAATGAAGAAAACCTAGGAAACACACCACCCTTTGAGGAGTCTTGTGTCAGGAATTCCATTACCTCTTTAAACACAGCAAACTATGCCAGCTAGCACAACATTACTAGTAAGAAAATCCTGTCTTGGTATGTTTATCACTGTTACAGAGCATTATCTGTAATAGTAAAATATTTCTCCTATATGCCTTTTAATTGAAAATATATATTCTCAATGTATGGTAGTAATATTAAATCAGCTACCTCACTTAGACAATATAAGTGGATTTAGGAACATTTAAATATTTGTTTTATTATATTTGCATTAATATTTAATGTTTGTGGTTGGACACAGGAGGTTTCTCACAGAGAAGTAAGAGTTTAAGGACAAGTACAAACTTCAGAAAACAAAACCAGGATTAAGGGATAACCACTTTGTTAAATGAGAGCCTACCAGTGAAGTCAGATTTGAGTAAACTCTTATGCAACTTACTCTGCTGATTCTCTGTAACACCTATTTTATCAATATTTGCACAGAAACATACTTCATTCCAGAATCCCACCTACTCCACCTCTTCAACTCCACCGATCTTCTTGTCTGTACAGCTAAGGATTTTAGTTTTACAGATATGCTGTAATTTTGCCATGGCAGTAGAGTTTTCAGCAAATCTATGCTCTCCCCTGGAAATATCACCAAAATGGTATACATTCTCTTTGAAATTATTCTCTCCAATTGTGGAGAGTCTTACCATTTCTTCGTGTTTTGAGAGAAGCATGGTCTAAGAGACTACCTCTTCTTTGTTTTGTGATGATGGGTTGTTACAACTGTGATTTGATCACTCCCTCGCTTTCCTAAGTTTAGTGTTTGGTTTACAGAGTCTCACATTCTTTTGCCCAGCTGACAGCTACTGAATTTGTTCTATCTGGAAGCTATCTGCGGAAGAGGAGGGAAGCTGGAAGACTGACTCCTTACTTCCAAGAAACTAAGAATTCTAAGAAATCTTACCATTTTTATTCATTATTCTGTCTTTTCTCCACTGGTTGTAGTATATATTATAATATAAAATGTTGTCTTCTCAAGAAATCATGTGAAAATGCAGATTAAGGTTTCTTTCAAGAAACAGGAACACCAGAACCATCAACACAATATGGCATCCCAGCACTTTGCAGTCAACATACAAGTGTCTCATCATCATAAATTTCAACTTCTATTTACTTTATGTTTCAGCATAGCAGTCAAAGACTGCAGTTATCAGATGCATTTCATTGAAGTGCGGTACATTTATCAATGTGTCTTTGCAAATTCAAAGTGTGACTGTAGCTGGTACCAGTAACAAAATGACTTTGAAACAAATACCTAGCAATACATTGAAATCTCTAGCTATGGGGCAGATATTTAAGACAGGACTTTCTGCCCCTAAATTAGGTTTCCCAACAATTGCGTTATTAGTATATAATCTTATATTGCAATATAAAGTAGGAAAATAAAGTTGGACCTACTTCAGCAGCCTTTTTTCTTTTCTCCTCATTTTCATCAGATTTTTCACTACTCCAAACACTAAGATGCTACAGTAACCATGTATGATTCTGCAGTTAATATCAGTTAATATCAGTACATCAATATTTAAAAGCACCTACTTGTTTGGTCATTCCCTGTGGGGAAAAAATACTGGACTTTCTGGTAACACCTACATATGCCAGCAGGTCCAATCTACTTTCCTTGGAGCACCAGATCCACTTTAGTTTAGAAAGAATTTGTGGTGGTGATCATGCTTATTTCCAAATCAGTATAAACAAACAAACTTGTCCAGATATAGTTACAACTGAGGGAAATAAATGTCACAGTCAGCTCTGTTTTGCTATTGCAACACCGATACTAAGAAAGTAAGTATTTGGAAAGTAGACCAGAGAAATGAGGGAGAGACTAGTGCTACAATGAAGAAAGTCTTGAATGTAGGCAAAGAGCAACTTTGTGCTTTCTTTTCTGTAAATCCCTCTCTTTACGCATGGAGCAGCAAGAAAACATTTTAAATTCTGATTTTACAATGCAATTTCTTGCTTTCATAGTACTACTAACAATACTCTGTTGTCTTATTTCTCTGTTTTTGTGAAATTCACCGGACATCTTGGATTAAAGACCAATTTTCTCTAAACTGGCTACAGTACAAAGGTTATTTTGAAGTGATATTTATCTCCATCCTCAGAAGAAAGCAAGTATTAGTTCAAGCTCATTCTGCGTTGCATCAATACTGTAAGGTAGACAGCTACTTTAGAGCTTCGACTAAAAGGGTGTATTGACAATAACGTTTAAAACAAATAATCAAAAAGCAAGAATAGATCTCTGGAATGAAGGAAATGGAGATCAAAACCAGGAAACAGAAGAAAAATGGAGAACATGTTTAGAAATAGGAAGAGTTCTAGTAGTACCAATTGAAAAGAGAGCTGAAATCCCAGATTTCAATTCAAGTACTATTTTATTCGGTTTTTTTTTTTACAAGGACCAAATAAAGTCCAGAAGAAACTTGAAAACAATGGGAAAAAATTAAACTTACTTTTTAAAAAAAAAAAAAAAGGAAGAAAGAACATTGAGAAAACTGTAAAGAGCAGGTAGCTGTATTATCCTCAAGAGAACAATTAAGTTCTACTAAAAAACTCAACATTTAAGCTAGTCATCCCAATTTTTCTATTAGAAATAGAACGTGTCTTGAAAATGGTTTCTGTTCGATCTCTCATCCGAGCTTATGTATCACTCCAGCAACAATAAACTATACAGATAAAAATGTATTTACATCTCAAATGTATATAGATCCTTTTTCTATGATAAAATGCAGAGATATCCACTGCTTTGAACAAAAATAAAAGCATGCACAGTGAGGTGAACACCTCGCCTTTTGTTTCTCTCTCATCTCTACTCAGTTTCTGTCCCCTCCACTTTTACTCAAAGAGTTTTAAAACCAAACGTTTTCTCTCCAGGGTAACATTCAGTCCTTGTATCTGTGATTTTATCTGCAAGACAAAACCCAGTTCTTAAGTTTACTCACGTCCATAATCAAAATACAGGCAATTCCCCATACCTCCTACTATTTGCATTTAGAATTGACAGAGACGCAAAGGAGAGGGAGTGGATTGAAGCCTGTAAAAGAAGAAGAGGAGCCAAAAAACCAACAATATCAGAAGGTCCTGGAAGAAGAAACAGCTTAGCAATAGAAAAGAGGAATGACTAAGAATTAGGTACAGGTTTGTGAGGATCTTCACGTGCAAGAAAAAGGGGTCCCTCAACTAAATTGTGTTAAAGTCCATTTCTTCATTATAGTACTTTTTCATAGTTCCACTGCACTCTCCTGCTTCGTTATAGACTAAGGTATTAGGCAGTTTCTATTCACCTCTGTTGAGACAAAGCTCACCCACGCCACCAGGTCGAGGGAGGTGATTCTGCCCCTCTACTCTGCTCTGGTGAGACCCCACCTGGAGTACTGCATCCAGCCCTGGAGCCCTCAGCACAGGAAAGACATAGACCTGTTGGAGCAGGTCCAGAGGAGTGCCACAAAAACAATCAGAGGGATGGAATACCTTTCCTATGAAGAAAGGCTGAGAGAGTTGGAATTGTTCGACCTGGAGAAGGCTCCGGGGAGCCCTTATTGTGGCCTCTCAGTACTTAAAGGGGCCCTATAAGAAAGATGAGTACAAACTTTTTAGCAGGGCCTGTTGTGATAGGGCAAGGGGTAATGGTTTTAAAGTAAAAGAGGGTAGATTTAGACTAGATAGAAGGAAGAAATTTTTTTTACAGTGGGGGTGGTGAAACATTGGAACAGGTTGCCCAGAGAGGTGGTAGATGCCGCATCCCTGGAAACATTCAAGGTCAGGTTGGATGGGGCTCTGCAAAACTGGATCTAATAGAAGGTGTCCTGCCCACGGCAGGGGGTTTGGACTAGATGACCTTTAAAGGTCCTCTCCAACACAAATTATTCTATGATTCTTTGCAGGAGATTCCTTAAGAGTTAGCCTAGACTCCGCTGCAGTTGCTTCTTCTCTTGTCCATTAATATGCACACAGCATCTTCAGATATAGACATAACCCAGCATCATTCTCATTCTGTGAGCTTTTAGCCCATGAAGTTGCTCTCCTCCATACTTTACAAAGATTGACAGCAATGACTAGAGTTTTATGACGAAATTAGCACTTTGCGATATAGCTGAATATGACTTCTTAAGAGAAAAGCAGAGTAAGAAAATGCAGATTGAAAAGGAAATTCTTGCTTCCAGGATTCTCTTTATTTTTGTTCCAGGATATTTGAGGCAGACAGAGGATAAACAAAATGAACAGTCTACACCTGAAAGAAGATGTGTTAGTAGGGCAGGTCTTTAATGAAATGTAAGGTTTAGATATATTTAATTTGTCTTCTGTGATGAAAAACTCTTAATAACCACTGAGATACTGCTTTTTTCCTCTTTGGGTAAATTAAAGGGAATTTAAAAGGACCGTGTTTTACAAACACAATCTATATCTTGAATTCTTCTGGGGGTTTTAAACTAGAGCTTTAATCACTGTAGCACATAATTATGCCATGCTTCACTGGAGTCTTTTATTAAAAAAAAAACAACAGCACAACTGATTAACATCTTTCCTTGAGAAATCCAAAACTTCTCAGCCCAAAAAGGCCAGAGATGAGGAAGTAAAATCTTTTTCTCTCCTCAGAAGAGTAAGACGTAAGGATGCAAACAGCAAACATTCTCAGACTCTTAGACAACGCTACTTTAATAATACATATAATTTTCATTTTCAGCCAACTGAAATATTCCCACACATGACCGGAAGATAAAATATGCAATTATTTCTTTTTACTATTCAATTTGTGAAGATAACTTGTCAAATTACTCATACAACCTGTAATACTTGTCCACTGAGTGCCATGAGAGTTTCGCAAACCAATTTCACTGTTCTGTCTGCTCAGCAGTTCTCTAGTATAGATCAAAAGCAGTCACAGTGTGAACTCGAGCATTCTGTGCTCAAGTGTTTAATTAAACCAGTTCCCTAATTTCTTAAGGTTCTTCGACAATTACATGATTTCTTCAAAAACCTCAACAAGAACGTATGACAAATATACATAGAACCTTTGAAAATCAGGGCATTAAATTATGCATTTCTAACATCAGACCTGAAATCTTAGACCAACCTGTGAGAATTTACAAAGTAAATTAGTGTCTTTCCTTCACCCACCCCTCCTACACCCAAAAAAAAAAAAAAAAAAAAGCAGCAAGCATACAGCTAGGGAGCATGCCCTTTCCTCAACACAAGTTTTAGCAGGAGCAACATACATATTTAAATACTTTGCAAGTAACATTTCAATACTGTAAAATGGACCATGCTATAACACTTACTATTGATGGTTTCATATCTCTTAGTTTTACCAGTTATAATAGCTGTGTGTTTCATATATGTATGTGTGTAAATTAAATCAAAGTATTTTTTTAAATTTCAAAAGCTTTATCAAAATACTCTCAGACATTTTTTCACAGGGGAATCTGAGTCCCCAGTGTTTTTATTCTGAAGCAAGCAAACTACTCTGTATCGTTTTGAAAGTTCATCAAAATAGTGCAACATCCTGATAAGAAAAGCCAGCTACTAAGCTGTTAAATAAATACTTAAATTAACATACCCAACTACTATAAATAGTATCCACTGTAATGTCAGATGAGATTTCCAAGCAAACCGATGCACAGAGGCACGCACACGTACTACATGTGTATATAAATATCACACCTAGATCTTCAGCCACCATCCTCTGTAGTCTTTTGTAAGACCAGGTCTATCTACACTATCTCAGGCCACCAACAATATGCTAGAATCTCTTCAGCAAGGGACATAACATATCTGATTGATTTCTAAGTTCACTGTGTTTTGGGGCACTGATCAACTTAACAACACACGCATCTATATTTCTGTTGCTGGCACACATCCTCTCCTTTACACTTTGCATCACAGTGAACCCTCTTTCCCTTAACTAGCTTTTTTGATGTTTTTCTTGCTCCACCACAATCAGATTGGGATCTAAGACCAAGAAATTGCTTGTTTGGAGAGAAGGGAGTTCTATAAAGGCACAGAGAGACCATTTTAATGGGTAAGGGAGACAGACATTTATAGAGTCTGGGTTAACATCCAGCACATTTACCTTGTGGCAAAGGAAGACGAATGACTATAGGTCCGGAAAAAAAGGAGCATGTAATTTACTGGGTTTAACTTTGAGCCTCCCTTGCCTTTGCAGGCTTTTACCAGACAGAACAGCAACATATGGCGCAACTGCTTCAAAATAAAGACTTGGTGTAGTCTCCAAAAGTCAGCAGGTACACGTGAATGCTGATGAGCTTCTATCAGAGCTTTTTATTCCATTTTTCAAATGATGTACTGGCAAAGGCTGTGTGTTTGCACTGAGACCCACTCTGGCAGGTTTGAGTGCACATAGCACCAAGGCACAATTCACAACGCAGCTTCTCATTTCCAGTAATAATAAAGGAGGATTCAAAAGAAAATTCCATTGCAGAAAATCCATTTGTAATACACCTCTCTCTAAAAGATCTATGTGGGGAGACAGTGTCTTAAGCAGACATCAAGAATAAAGAAAAACAAAGTTCCATTGCAGATAAATTCACACAAAAACAAATTCCACAGCTTGCCTACTCAACATTATGATCAGAAAACAATCAAATGATTGCTTTACAGAGCAGTTAAGTTCATATTGCTTAAAATGCACATACTGAGTAGTTAGCTACCTACTTTTCGAGAAAAAAAAAACACCACACAACAAACCAAACAAGAATCTAAGTCCCAATTTGAAATAGTAACTCCACTGTTAGCTATATACCAGCCACCTTCATGGCACCTACTAGACTCTTTTACCAGTCTCCCAATTGCCAACATTCACACTGCAGTTTATGTAACATTCTATTTATTTTTAAAATTTATCATTTCAGGCAGATTCATCAAGGTATCTGCAGTATAGCAATACCTGCTGTTTTAGCACAGTAACAAGACATACTTTAATACACTTTTCCAGCTATTTTGTTTAAACAACATTCAGTGGTTAGGCTCAAACATTTTTTGGATGCTTGTTGCTGTAGTTTGCAGAAAATATTCATTGGAGACAAGAAATTTTAGGAGACATACTGATCATGGTACTGTGAATGTGCTTGTACCCTTGAGAAAGAGAAAAGCATCTGCTTCCATTCTCTGCTAGCACAATTTTTCTGCCTTTCCCAGTGACACTTGTCATTAGAAGACTGCGACCCAGTCCTCCCAGTACAATAATTTAATTACATCATTCACATGTATAAAAAGGGGTAAACAGTACACAGAACACCAATGAAAAATCTAAGAAACTAACACACTTTTACAGTCGCTTCCCATTTAAATCCCATGTAGCTTTAAAGAGTTATAATGACTTAAACCACAAGGGATGTTTAAAAGCATAGAATATGAAAGTCTTCAGGTGAATACTTACAAGAACATAATTAGTTTTTAGTCAGAAAAGACTAGAAGAAGGGTGAGAGTTATGACAGTGCTCCTAAAATACAAAATAAATTAGTAAAGTGTGTACACGTCTTTTCTCAAAGTAAGAAGGAAGCCATTGCTCCTGCTAGAGTCCTGGCTTTTGTTTCACTTTTCAGTAATTGTCATTAATTTTCTATGTTAATCGCAGGCCAACGTGGACAGAAAAGTAGAAGTTCTCTTGATAAATTCTTCATTGTGGTTCATAATACTCACAAATTTAGTTCAACCGTGTTCTTTGCAAACTACTTTCTAATTTTCTGCAAAAGAATTAGCCAACCTGGGTGTGACAGAATGTACTGCCACCAGTACCTGATCTGTCCCAGTGCCTTACTGCATGCTGTGCCGCTGTGCGGAACACTGTGTAAACACCATTCTTGCTCTAAGCATTTAAGAACAGGTTTTCCTATACAAACATACAGCTCAATCTAGGAGAGTCTCTCAGTGTACCTTTTGAATGCTCTTCAAAAGAAACAAAAACACAGTAAATTTTTGTCTAATACAGCAAAATACCTACTCAATACCTCACAGTTGAACTACATTCTCTTTTCCATAGACCACATAAACAAGACACTGATGATGTTTCGTAGTTTCATTTTGAGATTGTCTTCTTGTTGCCTGTACTACTAGCTCTTGCCAAATTACAGGTGTATCATTAGCATGAATGACTTACAAACTTATAAACTCTTTATCATTTAGCAATGACTGCTGGAAGGAACCAGACGATACCTAATGTCAAAACACTCATTTTATCTTATTTTCTTGCGAATGCCATTAATCATCTTATCTCATTGACCACAACAAAGCCTTCTTTGAAGTAAAAAGGAGATCCTCCTGGAGTGTGGTAACTCCGGTCTGCTGCCCAGGAGGCGCAGCGCTCTGCAGCCGGCGTGCACTGAGCCATGCTTAAAGAGTAAAATGATAAGCTCCCCGATTAACAACACTTGGGTAAGCCCGCTGGGCACCGCCTGCGCCGCCTGACCGCCCGTGAGGCGGTGAGAAGGCGGGGGTGCGGGCACCGAGGGCCGCTGTCCCCTGCAGGGCCGCACGGCGAGGTCCTGCGAGGGGCTCCCCCGCCGCCTTCAGACGAGGGGTGAAGGCACCTCACGGCATCGCCGCGGCCATCTCTAATCCTCTGCCTCCTGAGGCGGCCTCGCGGCATTAGCACCGCACCGAGGAACGGCTGTCGCTTTTACAAACTTCCTTAAAGGTTTAGGGGGAGTTTCCCCGGCTTAAGAGGCAAAAGGAATTCGTGCCCCGGCTGAGAAGCGGTAGGGAGGTGAGCTCTCCTCCTCCCCGGCTCTCCCGCCGCCCAGCCCCCGCAGCGGGGGGCGGCCCGGCCTGTCACCGCCCGGCCCTGACAGGCACCTGTGGCGCTCTCCACGCCCCGTGGGGCCCGCCGTCACACGGCCACTGGCACCCCGCGGGCCCGGCCAGGTCGCGCCGCTCGGCCC
>VYZM01021989.1:91889-121890 GCA_013398915.1 Dromas ardeola | reverse complement strand
TCTGTGATTCTGTGAAAAGCCTGATGGACTTGAAAGAAAGAATAGTTCACCACCGATCCAGCAAAGGGAGATAGAAGCATGGGTAGTCTCGATTAAAGAAGACTTACATGGTTAAATCTTAAATGAAAGTCATACCTGCAATCACATTCCCATGGAGAAAAGGTGTGTCATCTATGGGTACATCTATATTAATGTTCTTTATTTCAGAGCAGTAGCAAAATTAAGTGAATCCCCTGATCATTCCCACCTATTATGTATTTGTTCAGCTCTTGGAAGGGTTCTGGTGTGTGTGGACTGGATCCTTTTAGGATGAAACCAACTGGCAGATGCACTGTAGAGAATCACAAGAATTCAAACCAAGAAGCGGGCTCCACTGTGACAAAGTCCTCCCGTGAATAGTAACACCAAAGGACTGGTAAAAGCTCTCATGCTGTCAATCTGCAACTCCCTGATGTGCTTCTTGTGCTTCCCTATCCATGGCATGTGCAGAGAGGCCCACAAAGACCAAAAGAACTGCAGTTTCCCCAGTACTGGGGGCTGCAGAATACATCTGAACAATCCCCCCAGTGGAAATTTAGGACATGTACAAGTTAGGAGGCAGGTCTATTTAGCATCGAAGGTGGCTGGCAGATGAGGTAGAGCTTGGGACCAGTAACACTCTCCCCGTATCCCTCCTTTATATTCTGGCAAATGTGAAAGCCGCCTGGCCTCAGTCTGGTGTGCAGAAGAGATGTACTTCTACACCAGAAACTTTCAGACCCCCAGGAAGAGAGAGAAACAGAAAAGGAATCTCTGTTCTGTTTGCTAACATGTCACTGTGAAGGCCCTGGCATGCCACACCATAAACCAAGGCAAGATGAAGATGTAAGCAAGACTGTGAATCAGGCAGAGCTTCAAGTAGCTGACTACCAAAGAAGCCATGGCATTTTTCACAGTCTCGGCAACACATCCGCCAACACTCCAAGCTGGATGGGGAGTGTCTCAGTGTGGAACAAGTTCATGTTAAACAGTGGTAGAATGCCCTGACTGATCTTATAAGCCTCATCCACCATCTTTGGGGACATTTGAAGCAGTAACAGATTCTCATAAAACAAAGCATGACATAATAATGGAAAGTGTTTCCTACTTTTCTTCACTCTCACTACCTCAGGCCTTCCTCCCGTTTGAGCACCCAAGAGCACCTCTAGCTGTCCTGCCTTTTCCAGCTGCCAAAGCTATCACGTAACAGAAAAAAGACTTCCATAGCATGTTGCTGACCATGGCATAAGGGTAACATCAGCTTTGAGGTAGGTCATCCTGCTCAGAGCTCACCTTCACCACTCCCTCTCAAAAATTAGAGAAGGAATGAGTAAATCTCAGTGCTACACAGAAAATTGTGCCCTAGAGAACCAGGGGCTGTAGGGTGGATAGCTGTATGCAGTAGACTTGCATTGTAACTTTGCAGACAGTCCCAGACTCACAGACTTGCTTTCTTTCCTCCACAAAGGTAAGCCACAAAAGCCTCGCTCTCTTCTAGTTTCCACCCCCAGCCTCTGGCACCTCAGTCCTTCAGGCAAGAAGCAGTGTATGTCTAGGATGCCATTCTAGAAAACATGCTGCAGCATCAGTCTGAGGCACTGTTAATAAGAGAGGAGGGAGAGAAGGTCAACTCAGGAGATATTCATGGACAGGATCTTAGCAGTTCTTAACAGGCCTGACAACAGTTCTTGACAAAGACATTTCATATTGCAGAGAAAGGGAGCAGGAGGCTTTGGAGATATGTCATGAGCACCCTGCTACTCTTTAGTGGCAACTAGTAGCCAGGCAGATGTAGGAGGAATGAATGGAAGAAGGAAAAGAGGATGAGCCAGATCTGGGGACTGCCATCTCCACCAACATTTCATGTGCAACCCCAAACCTTCTCTAGACATCAGGTCATCTTGGGAAGATATTAGTGGTAAGCTCTGCATAGCCTAGTGACTGGTTATCCTCTCCTCCTCACATCTGTGGTCAAAAGAGTGCAAGTGACAAATAAAAACGACTACAGCGCAAAAAGTCCTAACAAAGTCTTTGTCCATGTTACTTCCTCACTCAGCATCTGGCAGAGTGGCCCACTGAGGAGCTCAAAGACCAGAAAGCAAAGATCAGTTTTAATCTGAAGAGCCTCAGGCAACAGGTATTGGAGTTGTTAGATCTAGGGGGATCAGCCTAACTCTAGCCTAAAGTAGAAACTGATGTCTTCTATGGTTAAGGAAACAGGACTTACATATTTTTATACATGTAAAAATTTGCATCAGATAAGTGTCTGGGACCATTGCAATTTCTTCTAAGTGAAAGAGTCTAGCAATATTTTTTTTCCTATCTCCTCACTTAAAAGTGGTTACAGGTTAGGAAAGGCAAGTACAAATTCATCTGGATATTAAATTAGATGAGAAGGATTCGTATGTACTAGCTCTTGCCAGAAACAGATGGGCTTGATAACAGTATGCTCTAGTTGTGCAAATACTTTGCACTCCATTTCCTACGTAACGTATCAAACATTATTTAAATTCTACATTGAGTGTTTAAACACAACATGTTACGGCAGTGCTAAACCAACAACCTTTACTTTTCATTGTGATACAAAATCCATATAAATTATTAGAGTCAGATGAATTTTAACTCAACTGTCCTTGATCAGGACTTCTTCCAACACAATCAATATACAAAGTTGTTCCTTATCTTTTTGGGAGATACTCATTTACCATAAATCTCCTGCTTACCCGTCTAGCTGGCATGTGTCTCTAGGAAATAAGAGCATCAGATTTGTACCAGTTAGATTTAGTCTCTCAAGTGAAGAAGTGATTCAGCAAGAACAAACTTGGAAATATTCTGCAGGTTGGACTAGGAATCACGTGCCTGATTGATAGCATTACATTTATAGGAATATATTTATCTATGCGGGGTTTTTGAAAAATATTTTTCTGGTTTGTTTGCACTATTACAAAACAGTACATAGGACTTAATAAAATCATCACAGGCTGCTACATAATAACTGGTATTGTTACTAAACACTTCTCTTTTTCTTTCGCACTGATAGCATGTTCCTTACAGCTCTTTACTCATTTGCCATCCTTTGATCTCTAGGCTATAGCTTTTTATGTTACAAGAGAAAAAAATGCTGTTTACTTCCCATACAACCAAAATACACAACTTGAGATATTCGTGCATCATAGTTAGCCCCTTTCAACTTAAGACCTTTCCAAGTATAGCTCATCCTGCTCATTAAAAATCATGCTATGCTTTTTATTCAGAACAAAATTCAGACTTTTCTGGGAAGTCGAGAGATTAAAAATAAAGGAGATTTTTAATATTTTTTAAAGAAAGTAAGAGCTGATGTGGTAATTTTTTTTGGACAGCTGACTTTCTCATAATCTGGCCTGCACTCTAGACAGATCTTCTTGCTTCAGTTTCAAACCTTGAGTTCAATTTGTTCCTTTGCATGCCCCAGTCAGAAACAAGAGGCCTGAAATGACACTTGAATAATGGCACATAGAAGTCAATTAGGTCATTACCCTTCCTTTTGTTTCTCAGATGCCTGTTCATTTTTTCTGTAGAAATATGATAAATATTATGAGCCATTCTAACATATCCCTTTTTTCTTGCCTTTTATTTCCTGATTTTTCCTATTTGAGTTTATCATTACTTTCTTCTTTATTTTTCAGGAATATGTCTACAAAAGTGTAAAAGAAAGACTTGCATATCCTGAAGAAATGCCCTCAGAATGAAAATATATGGACATATACATCCCTTGTGGCAGTCTACTAATACATACTGCGTTTTGTCATGAGTGAACTTACCCAATTTTTGAGGAACAGATTGAAAGAAGAAAAATCTTTTAGGCCCAGGAGAACTCTCTCCTATTTAGGCTTTCCAAGCCATTTGGAGTAGGATAATATTACTAATCTATGAGGTTCTGAAAACATACAGTTAGGAGATTGAAAAGCATTATCTTGTAAAATTTTTCTTTCACCAAGCTACATATTTTGCTTCAGCTGCAACCAACCTTGCAAGAAGAGATTCTCTCAAACACTTTGAAAATAGAACTAGCAAGAAAATAAGCCTCAACATTTAAATTTACAGAACTAAAATTCATGATGAAAATACTTCTGTAGAGATAAGGAAGGCATCACAAATTTTTCAGATTTTCATATTCTGTGACCTTGCTTAATCTCACAAAGAACTGTGCAGCAGCATGGAAAACCACCTATAATTTCTCTAACAATGGACTTCATGGAACAGACAGTTGTTGACCTATTGTAGTAATTGCTTGGTTTCCAATTACACAGCTTGAAAAACATCAAGTCCTTGTGAGAGTATGTAAATTTTATCAGCCAGATGCACCCCTTATATTAATTCACTATAGTCAAACTATTCTAATGGAATTACATCAGAGATTAATTTTGTCCAATGTATTATTTATCCCATGTATTGTTTAGCAAAAGAAAATCAAAATATGTTTTGAAGAGAAACAGCAAATATACAGCAAAGGGTAATCATAACATTTTTGTTTACCTTTGGATGCTAGCCAAATTCCAGAGCTCTGTAAAATGTTTGCATTTTGAGGAGACATTAATGGCGGGGGGCGTGGTATGTTTAATGTTACCTGGCTTGTCCACAAAGACTATTTCTCTCTGAATTCAGTAGGAAATACTTTGCTGATGGCTTCAGCTCAAGAGCTATCCTTCTAAGTTTTCTCTCTGCATCCACTAACCTTCCCCTTATACTTTGAGATACAAATCACCCCCATGCTACATGTCTAGCCAGTATCCAACAGAGCAGCTACATTGGAGAAGGTGCCACAATATCTAACAATAAAAAGTAATAATGCTTGAGCTACCTCAATATCTGCGGGAGGGACAACACAGCAGGGCACAAGCAATTTAGGAGGTTTCTGGAGTGCATTGATGACAACTTCCTAACACAGATGATCAAGAAGCAGGAGAGGAGAGAGACTCTGCCGGACCTTACACTTGCAAACAAGGAAGAACAGTCAGAGGTGTGAAGGCTGGGGACAGTCTTTGCTGCAGCGACCGTGGGATAGTGAAGTTCAGGATTGTGGGGGGTGAGAACAAAGCAAATAGTAGGATCACAACACAGATTCTTAGAACAGATTTTGGCCTGTTCAGGCATGGTCTTGGAAGAATCCCATGGGTGATAAACCTGGAGGAAAGAGGGGTCTAGGACAGCTGGTTGATTTTCAAGGATTGCCAGACCAAGACTGGTCCATCCCATGTGCAAGAAGTCAAGCAAAGGCAGTAGGGGGCCTGCATGGCCTGACTAAACTCAAACATAAAAAGGATGCATAAAAGAAGTGGAAGAGAGGTTGAGTGACCCACAATGGATATAGAGACATGGTCAGAGTATGCAGTTTTGGGGTTACAGAAGCCAAAGCTCATCTGTGGCTGAATGTGGTAAGGGACATGAAGGGTAAAAAGGAGGGCTTTTACAAGTCCATCATCAGCAAGAGGAAGACTAGGGGAAATGCAGGTCTGCTGCTGAATGGGGCAGGGGACTGGTGACAAAGGATACAGAAAAGGGTAAAGTACTTAATGCCACCTCAACTTAGTTGGGGAGGAATAACCCCAAGCACCAATGTAGGCTGGAGGACAACTGCTTGGAGCTGGAAAGTTCCTTTCCAGGAAAAGGAACTTTTTCCCAGGAAAGGGCCTGGAGTTCCTTGTGGACACCAAATTGAACATGAGGCAGCAATGTGCCCTTGCAGCAAAGGCCAACAGCCTCCGGGGTTGCCAGCAAGTAAAGAGGGGAGTAAAGAAGATGGAGCCAAATTCTTCTCAGTAGTGCCCAGTGGAAGGACAATATGTAACAGGAACAAATTAAAAAAGAAGAAATTCCATCTGAACTCAGAATACTTTCTTACTGTGAGGGTGGTCAAACACTGGATCAGGCTGCCCTGAGAAGTTGTGGAGGCTCCATCTTTGGAGATATTAGAAAACTGACCGGACAGTGTCCCAAGCAATCTGCTCTAGTTGATCCTGCTTTGAGCACAGGGTGGAGGGAGCTGGACTAGATGATTTGCAGACGTCCCTTCCGACCTCAATTATTGTATGATTCTATGATTTATAGGTAATTTGGGTTTTTTTGGAATTACTTGTTTATATTCATAACCAACAAGGCATTCCACTTTCTGAATATCCTTTAGCTTCTCTCATCTACGCCATGCTTAAAGTTCTCATCCCTGGCTTTAAGAAACATCTCTGTTCATTACATCAGCTTTCCTTATGACTGTCCTCTGCTGCATACTCTTCGTCAGCTCCCCATAATATTCCACCCCCATTTTCATGCCTTCTCCCTACATACTGATAACTATACTCCAGCTCCAGAGAACATCTTGGGTATGTCTGATTTATATTAAATTATTGGGAAAAATACTTGGGAAAAAAGTTTTCATCTGCATTTCTCTCTCTGCTATTACATCTTTATCTACCACTTTTGCTCACAATGAGTAACAAGTTCTTTCACGAATAATCCCACAAAAATGGGGCAGGTATCCTTCAGCAGCAGAGCACTGCACAACAGTAAATTATAATATCCAGAAAGCATCACAGAGTTTTCTATTTTTGAATTTTAAAAAATATGTCAATAAAGTCAATAAAGTAGTTTAATCGCTTTATACCATCAATGACAGGATGCAGCAATAGATGTGCAGGACTTTGGCTGTATTGCCTCTTGTTCAGTTGTTCTAGTGTGATTTCAAGCAGTTAAGTAGTTCTTGTTTTTTCAGTAAAGTGCAACACAAACAGACTTCTTATTACAGGTGGACTGTTAACTCACTTCTTGTTCTGATCACTCAACACACAACTACTAGGAAGAGTTTCTCTGACATTTCCAAGATGTAAATTCAGCCTAGAACCTTCAGAGAAACCCTCATCCCACTTTAAATCCTGTTGAAACTTCTTCTGTGTTTTTGTAGCACCCTCTTCTCTCATCATCCTTCGCAGTAAGTACACTTTCTTACTATGGGAGTAGTAAAAATTAGTACTTACAGAGTAAAGAACTCTTCAACATTATTGGGCTAACAGACTTGTTGAGTATTTTGTGAAATAAAAATATTATTAATAAGGGAAGACGAAAAAAACACCCAAAAACCTGAAAATAAGATATCTAGAGGGCCTTTTCTTATTTTGCAATTAAGTAATGTGAAGAAGGGAAAGTTTTGATCTGTCATATCAGACCATTCCTTTTCAGCAGGCAATTATGGAAGTGGGAAATTGCAAAGATACTTGTTCACACATGTGCACACAAAGATATTCCCTAATACACATTTTTGGAGTATTTTCAAGCCTTTTTCAAGAAACTTTTTTAAGTACAAAAATGTAATGTCACTATTAGAATGTTCAGATTCCCTTTAAACAAGTTGAAATAAGTCACAATAACAAGATGTAAAATGTGGTAAAGCTCTTGCATCAACACTTGCCTTCCTTCTGTCAATAGAGATTATGACCCTCATGTTGTTGACCCAATATTGGTGATTGATGTAACTGTCCAAGAAACCCATTTTCTAAGGATCAGAAAGAGGAAAAGTGACTTGCAGAATAAGTTTGAATCTGCATCAAACTTTTAAAGAACATTTGGACAAGACAAAAAGACAGAAAAGGAAAAACAAATTGCTAATATATCTATGTCAGCTTTTTTCTCAGTTCAAGATGCTGTGGCAAATGTCCACTTCTACAAGATGAGCGTGGCTAATGAAAAATCATATGAGGAGACTTTATTAGAAACTTGAGGATAGAGACATCTACGTATACAGCAGGACATCCACATCTCTGCACATGGGCACGCCTTACAAACACTATATCCACCAACTTCTTGGCATTAGCACCCTCATTTTTCTGTTTTTTTTTTTCCTTTTTCCTGCCTGAAATCTAAATTCAGTGAATGACGTATAAAAATGGCAGCACGTCATGGTTTGGGCTGGACTGGCCACTGAATGAATGACAGATGCTCTCTTTAACCTTTCTCCCAAGGGACAGAAGAATGAAAGAGAGAGAGAGAGAGACTTATGTATTGAAAATAAACTAAAACTACTTTAATGAAATATTAATAATAAAAAAATAAAAACAAAATATAATAATATGAAAAAAATTAAATACAGACAATATATACAAAACCAATATTGAGGTCCCAGAATGACGCTCACATCACTGGCAGGCACTGGGAAAATCCCAGACTGGACTCAAGGATGGACGGGAACTGGATTCCAGGAATGGATTCTGGATTCAGGAATGCATGGATCAGGATCAAAAGCAGAAGAACAGACAGAGTCCTCCTTGGTTGCCAGCCATTGAAGAAAGAGGGCTGATCCCTTTGATCCCTCAACTTTTATACTGAGCATGATGCAGATGGGGTGAAATACCCTGTTGGCCAGTTTTGGGTCACCTGTCCTGTCCGCTCCTCCCCACAGTGTGACCCCTCTATGCCTTTCTGTTTCTGACCCTCCTACACTCGGTACGTAACAAAGTCAGCTGACCTTAGTTGTTATAGCAATGAGTATAAGCAGGAGCCTCTCTACATACCATTCCTATAAACATCAGACCTTACCTGTTAGAAGCCGACACTGAAAAATACGCCATTAATTTCAGAATGCAGTTAGTTAGAAGAGACCTAATTGAAAATTAAAATTACTGAAAAGAAAATTGGTTCTGTTTTACCTCAAACCAGGATACACCAATGAATAGAAAAAATGAAAACGTGAGTTTACACTGGCAACATTTAATGGACAGAAAAGTAAAGACTAATTGTAACAGACAAGTTCAAGTGCACAGACAGACACACATACTATTATCTAAACCTTTTTACAGCTGCACTGGCCATAAATGGATTTAAATAGATGCTGTTTATTTCTGAAGCTCTCATAGAGACATAACCCAAACAAAGGGGACAGAAAATCACTACATGATCAATAGTGAAAATACTGCAGTTACTCAGGTGATTTCTGGACATTCATCTAACATACAGAAATATAAAGATACTAGTGCATGCTGTGTAGATGAACAAAGGGCAAATTTTTATGCTAATACTGAGACAAAACAATTTGAAATATAAGGTATTCTGTTAGGTTTAAAATATTTCTTTGCCTTAAGTAAATAAACTGTGATTCCTTGGTGAAAAGCAGAATCGGTGATAAATTCTTCCTGCAACTGTTGTATTAATCACACTTAGAATGAGGAACAATGACTTGTTAGTGAGAAAGAGGATGTGATTTTTATGAAAAAGAACACACCTATTTAAGTATTCCACTTAGCCAGACGAAAGAAATCTTGCACTGTACCTTTGGATTTGCAAGTCATATATACTATATTTAGGCTTAATCTTTAGCCAAAAATGGATCTATGGAACATGAATATTAATAAGATTATTCAATAAATGTCTTAAATTTAGTTAACCAGATTGTCCCAAATGTTGCAGAATCCAAACTATTTCAATGAATAGTAAATTTTCTTGAGTTATTTTTCAGGAGGAAGAACTGTAAATCATGATCTGCTGGCAAATACATCTTCCTAACAAGCTATTGGCATAAGACTGTGATTCTGTCCTAATGACTCAGTCCACAATTATTTTGGGTTGGGTTAAATTCCTTTTCTCATATTAAATAATATCTTACTCATTTCAGTAGTCCCCCTTACTCAGTTCCCTTGAACGGGGCTACTTTTCAGTAACATAAAACTCAATGTGACTAACATGGAAGAATCTGTTCCTAAATAATTATCACAAAGGGGGCTGTTGATTATATGATATTGGAAAATGAAGGCACTTAACTAGGCATATTGTACCTCATACTCAGATAAGTCTAAAAATAATGGCAGTTAAATTACACGATCAAAAAATTCCTCCTCTTCATATTTGAAAACCAGGCCAAGGAATGTTGTAAAGTTAATAAACTGTCATGCTCATTCTTCTTCTATGCCATATGAAAGAAACTCTCCTTGCAAGAAGAAATGCAATTAAACAGAACAGAAAAATAAAAGCAAAAAAAGCTTCATCAGAAAAGTGTCTAGGCATCCTTTTCTTCTGTTTAAATATTCAGATGTTTCCGTGCCAGAGATTAACATCCAGTTCATACTCTCAAAAAAAAAGAATGTAAAAGAAAACAGCAGCTTTCTTCTCCTTTTCTGCTTGAACTGCAGTATTCAGTAAAGTGAATGAATGATTTAAAAAGAAGTTCTCAAGTAGACACAATATGCTTTGATTTGTACCTTCTGCAATATCACTGAAGTCAATTAACTCAACTGAGGGTTTGGCTTTTACGTGCAATGTATAAAAAATACGAGATTCAAGTGATTATATCATGAAAGAGAGGAGTATCTACTCAGAACAAAGCTGGCTAAAATGCAGGATTACTTTTTCACAAAACATTTATGTTTGTTCAGAATTTGTTTTCAATACAAATTGAACCTTTTTTTGTCCAAAAAAATTTCCAGGGAACTAGAAATTCTGAGAACAGGCCTTTTAAGAAACAAAAGGACTGACTGTGGTTTAAGAAACAAAAGGACTGAAATCAGAAGACAGTACGCTCTTTAACAGTAGAAAGGGTCAAGATGCTAGGAATAGCCATTCCTGTCCACCATTATATAGGACTAAAGACTAATTTTAACAAGAAAGAAAAGATTTTCAATCTTAATTTAATTTCACGAAAAAAATTCTACTACTGGTGGTACAAAAGTCTGATGATAGCGGTGTCACTCGGGACATACAGTTCATCCCCAGTTTTGGTAGGTTGGCAACCCACCATTACGCCAAAGCTTCTGTGTTTCCCCTAGTTAGGACCTATGTTAAAGAAACAGGAGGACACATCAGGTTACACCTGTAACAGTGACAGAGTAAGTTTCTTTGTGGGACTGAAAGGAGGCGAAACACTTTGCAGGACAGTGGGGAAATGCTAAGGCTGAAGCTGGGGCAGATCATCTATCACTCACTTCAGTGGTCAGTCTGGCCCAAACCACAACAAGCTCTGAGACATCTATGAGAACCGCTGTAGTACCATCAAGCTCTGAGTAATAATGGACCGGACATGCCAGATGGGGCCTGTAGGTCTACCAGCCCTCTGCTGACAGATGTATGGATGTTAAGAATGCAAAAACCTCAGCTGGCACCTGTAATTCTACTGACACAATATGACTGGAGCACTACAGGTATACACCAGTTGAGAACGTGACCTAGCAGCTGAACCCTCTGTGAAATGGGTGGAAGAAACCTCACCCATGCAACCTCATACGCTGAGATAGTAATAATATCCTCTTCGTGCGCTGCACCTCCACATGTGCAATCTACAGCTGTGCTAAGAGCTTCCCTGGACTCATTTCTGGTAAGAAATAAGCTGGAACTTCCACTGTGGACCCACAGGAGATTCTGTCAAGTCAACTATTTAGCCTTTAACCTTTTGCAGAGAAGAGGGTAATTGAAAACACAATAGCAACAAAAACCTGAGTGTGTTCATCCCTGCAGTACCTTCAATACATTACTTCATTAGAAATGTAGAAAATTTCCTAGTAAATCCAGTGCCAACTGGCATCACTGTTATTAAGAAAAAAAAATCCCAATGGCCGTAAAGAGCATTCTTTATTAACAATACTTTCTATAACAAAAAGCCTTCCTTCAAGCAGAGTGTTATTAGCAATGACACAGGACACATATTTTGATTCATTTATTGAATCCCTTGCTCTTCTAAGTTATTAATAGGGGACTTCCACAGGTTGGTGGGGCTTATTACAATCCTGTTTAATTCTTCTTCATTTTTCATTATTAGGTTCCTATACACTTTAAGCCACTACTTTTTTCTGCTTTCTGAACTTTGCCCAAAGATATAGCACAGGAAGAGACTGCAGATAAGGAAAATAAAAAGCTACAAAATCCTAAATATGCTTTAACTGGACAGTGGGCGGAGGAAGCTTAAAAGACATTTTGATTCAAAGATTCTCCACTCCTTCCCTAGGGACAGCAATACTCTTTTTCTTCTGCAATTTATATAGGTACCCTCCCACACGTTTCTTTTAGTCAAAGCTTTCAGGCTAAGCCGATGACAGGTGGCAGTCCTAGCACGAGAGGACCACATGCTGTGGACATTAATGAGTTTCCTTCAGGCCCAAACAGAAGTTTTATAACCATAGGTTGACTTACTCTCATCTTCAGTTAAATAAAAATATTTCAGCTCATACAAACAGCTCAGCAAGATACAGAAACAGCAAGAGCCAAATGAGTGGAGGGATTTAGAGCTCTTCCAAGGTTTACTTCCAGTTCAATCATTTTCAGTCACTCATTAGGCAATGCAGTAAATTTCTTATTCTCTCCTTTGAAATCCAACATGCATTACCCAAAAGCAAGTGAGAGAGGAAGACCAGGATTGTAAAGTATATTCCAAAGATTATTTTTACTTTCGCAATGGACTTCAGTGAAATATAACAAAACAGCAATTCTGGCTATAGCTAACAAGCTGCAAATGCTGCCCTAAAAGACTCGGTGTAATGCCACACATGTGGAATAGATCATTTTGATGTTTGCAGTGCCTTATAGGCTTTAAATATTTTATGCCTTCCCCATTTGTTAATGTTTCCAGTCTAACACGGAAAGAAGTCAGAATACAGCAAGTTGACTAAAGCAGCAGATCGTGAAGACAGAAACATTCTTAGCAAACTGCAAGTTTTATTTGTGGATTAAAGGAATAGAGCTTTGGCCTTCCTTCAGTCAGCTGGAGTTTTGGGAAGCTTCAAACCCATGAATTCAAACCTTAGATGACAGAAAAGAAACATGATTTTTGCTTGTGACAATCTTCTTTATACCATGCCTGAGAAAGGAAAAGAAGCAAGTCTATATAACAAAGCGTTTGGCTCTAAATGACCTGCAATAAGTACCGGATATACACTCCCTCTCATGGTACTAATAATTCACATTTATGGATGACCTCTGGTCTCACAGTGACCGTGATAAAGATTATGATGTAGAAATCTAGACATAAAGAAGGGTGGACAGAGTATGTATGAGAGGTAGCACTCTGATACTCAAAGAGTTTTAACTTACTGCAGGACATCAGAAAGCAGCAAAGTCTCTACATCTATCCACGTGCTTTTCTTCCTGTTTTAAGTACCTCATGCTGGTTTTTATCATCAGGATAAAAAGACCCCCAGCAGTCTTCAGGTGATAGAACTACAGCAACCTGGACTGGGATTTAAATGAAGGACTCCACATTGAAAGATTCTCTTTTTCATTACCAACTGTGTGAATCATAACTCATTTATCCTGCCCTTAAAATAAACCACATTTCCAAAAGCGTGTCTTGACATCTCTTTTCCTTCAGTTATGACAAATGGAAAAATTTGTACAACATGTATTTCTACTCTGACTGACAGCTTATACAAATTATTCCTTTATGTCTTTGTAGTTTTGCATTCAATATTTTAAATTCCTTAAATTGCATATAGTTGTATTGAATTCCATTAGGATTCCTGAGTCTGTCAGAGTAATAATATATTTGAGTTTTTGAACTTCATATATACTTCATTTAATTTACAATGGTTGTGTTAAAAAGCCTGCTTTCTTATCCTTTTAAAACAGGAACAGAACAAATTATAATCATTATCCCATGAAATCATGAAAAATTTTAATTTTCTATCAATGTTTGATGGTAGTTTTTCAGAGAGGGCTGTAACGTGTGTGCTTAAATAAATGCACACCCATCTAAAGTTCTTCTGTTAACCTCCCTAGTTCACATTACACACCCAGGATTCCCTCTTCAGTTTATGAACATAGATGTCATTCACATGGTGCCTTCAATAAAGCCAGGGGAGATACTCCCTACTGCCCAAAGAAATAAGAAAAATAGGACCCTATGGCTCCAAAGGATAGGACTGTGGAGACAGGAGGAATCAAAATTGTACAGTAATGTTTGATAATCTGAATATCAATAATAGAATATTATTTTACTCTTGCTCCCAATGCTAAATAGAGCTAGTTATACTAGCAAATGGCGAAACAGGCCATGCAGCCAATTTCTACCCATTACCTGATGGTGTTGCAGTAAACACTTACTAGGTCATTTAAAGTTTTTAGAGTCATACGCTACAATAAGTCTGAGTGCTGAATTTTAAAGCATTAAGTGTCAGAATGTTCCAGATGTTTTTAGTCAAGAGCTGGAAACCCGATTTCCTTATCACATCAAGAGATGTTCTGCATACACACCGTGAACAGCCACATGCAGGCTTTGAGAGAAAGGGCTTTTCATAATAGGCATAATATATGGTCATAATATAGAGACATAATAGGCACCAGGAGCAGATTAGAAATTAAAACTGTTATAAATCTGTATCCCTATCAGCATGGAATGGAATATCTGAATAATGCATAATGTGGGGAAGAAGAAAACACAGTAGTGCACATGCACACACTAAATTACAGGATGAGTATCACAGCCCATCATATTTCATCCTCTACCTCCCCTTCACTAATAAACCCTGCCAATATAATAAGCCTCAACAAGTTTTCTCCTTCTTTGTCAGTTCCTCTTGTTCATTCTACCTTATACGTCATCCTGATTTACTTGTCTTTTCATACGCCGGTCTCTCCTGAAGACTAATTTTTTCATGATCCCCCATGAAAAGCAAACAAATAGCACATATTAAATTCCGAGACAAACACTTCCTCAGCCTTCACACTACATCCTCCCTCTCTGTGTCTTCATTTAGACTTTGAATAGCTCAGGTTAAGGATTTCATTTGTCTGCTTGTATAGAGCAAACACATACAGTGACACCTAAGAAAGACTCAGTCATCACGATAATTAGCTCCTGAAGTTAGCATCCAGAAGCTGTTGCTGAGGTCACAGTGTATTGCGTGATATCTAAAAGCTCATACAGAGAATTCACATATAAACTCACTAGAAGCCAAGCCCGGTCTCAAAGAGTTCAACAGAGTAAAAAGCAAAGGCAGGCGCTCAGCTGCACGGAGCAGAAACTGGGTCTCCACTGTGGCAGAGCAGGCGCAGGGCACCTCGGGCACAGCCAGGGCCGGCAGCAGGCTGGCCCTGTGCCTTGAGCACAGCGAGGTTACCACACAGGAACCTTTCCTCTCCTCCACTTCTGGCCCGATGTTTGCAAAAATAATTTTTAGAAAGGTGAAGGGGAAAAGGTAGGAGAGATCGGGGCCCAGGGGAGAGAGTACCTCTTGCTACAGGAGACATGGATGTCCAAGGGGACAGAAACATGAAATTCATTGTTTTCCCTTCTACCTTCCCTACCCACTCAACACACCAAATGGGCTGTGAAGTCAGGAGAATTATTTTCCACAGTTTAAGTAGGTGTTATGGTCTGTACGTGCACCTCCTCATTACTCCCATGGATGCTCTTCCTGCTATATGTCACCTGCAGGCAGAATATGCCCAGACAGGATACCCATGACCTCCAGTCACTCCCTGCGTGGTACAGTCTCTAGCACCGATGGCCTTGTTCATATCTATCCGTTTATGCCCAACTGTTTGCAATGTTAAAATAAGTCAGTTCTGATTTTGAACACATAGACTGTACCTTGAACAAATGCAGAACTGAAAGCTTTTGATCATATGGATATATAATTGGGCATTATTCCAACTGTCTCCTGGCTAAAAGAGATTTTTGTGTATAAGAAATTGCTTTTTTACTCTAGTTTTTTGCCTGTCCTCAGGGATTTTGTCTTTATTGATTAGATGCAAAATTAGATCATAACCTGACTAAATAAAATTTCCTTTCATATGACAGTTCTTTGGTCTCTGCTTCTTGTGTCACTTTATTACTCATTGCGCAAATTATATTAAAAATTTAATTTTCCTTTTCATGTAAAAAGAAAAATCAAGATATCAGACTGCATCCAATTTACATCTATCATTCATAACGACAGAACAAAAATAAACCTGTCTTCACATAACAAATGAGCATTGCTTCAGAGTTTTGGTTATAAACACAATCATCTCTTGCATAAAAAACTCTAAAATGCACTCTAACACTTCTCCAAATTCTTCCTTAAGTCTACTTCTCATTATTTGGAAATTCCTGATATTTAAAGGGAAGTTGTACATTGTTGCCAAGAAGAACCTTATCCCAGATTAGTACGGGGTTAGACATCTTTACTGTACTGTCACCACAGTAGCTGACTTTTCACCTGGTTAGTAAAATAAAATACCAAATACTTGCAGAAATAGGTTTTCCGTTGATACAGGTCTCTATATATCACTTTTTATCCTTGTCTATCGTGCTGGCTAAATACTGAAGAACCCTCCTACGGTACAAACACTGCAAGCAATGCAGGGCAAAAACTGACAACATAGAAGACTTCAGGTCAAATATTCAATAATGTATTTGACTTATCATAACAATTTGCTATGAACAAAGCATCCTGAAGCCAGCTGTTAGCAGGACAGCAGAGTCATGTTTGGCTAGTCTGGGAAAGAAAGAGTAAACTAAGTGAACTTAAAAATGTTTTGAACTGAAATTCTCAAGTTAAAATTTTGGAGCAATTTCCCACATGATGCTGTTGCACACAGCCTTACAAGCTCCCCCTCTTAGCAACCAAGCAGTGTGAAATCCTGTGCCTGTTCTGAGATGGAGTTTTGGGGGAACGAGGCTGTACCAAATTAGAAGAGAATTTGACCTCTGCCCTGATTAAAGTCAAATTTAGAGCGGAGTCAGATTATAGTTATGATCATATCTAATGAAGAGCATATCTATAAAGTGTAGGCTTGTCTTTTTTGACCTTTTTTTTTCAGTTACGAATATGTTAAATAACCACAGACTGTGTTGATTTCTTCACCAAACCCACCTGAAAGCCCCAACAGCAACTAAGGTACAGATGGATGAATATTATTATTTTTACATGACAGTGAAACCTGGAGAAACAACAAAATAAGGTGAGGTCTTTAAGAAAAATCTAAAGCAAAACACGAAAAAGGAAGCAGAGGAATAATAAAATTGTAAACAGAGAATCAGACACCACTCCGAATGGTAAGCCATCCTGACTCTACAACGTGAGTCATACTTGAAAGTAGGAAATTACTATACCTTTTGTATGGAAAAAGAACAGTCTATTCACTTCTCAAAATCCCATGACCAGAAACATGATGTCAAAACAGAAGGAGTTCAGATATTTCTGTGCCTCCTTTTCAGTTTTAATAGATGCCATATCCCCGTGAAACAGGAGAGGAAAAAGGTCAGCTGAGCTAAGCCGCATGAGGGAAAGAGTACCTAATGGAGGAAAAAGGAGAGAAGTGATGAGGAGTGATAAGTATTGTAAAGACAATGCCTTGGGAACAGAGAAACCTACTTTTTACTTCTCATGTTTTCTCCCTGGCCCATTGTACAAATATCAGCAAGTCACTGAATCGCTCTGCACATCTGAGATGAGAGCCGTGCTCCTAACGAACAGGAGAGAGGAAAGATGCACGGGCAGAGGCAAAACGGAACAGCTCCCCCGGCATTTCTGTAAAGAGGTTTCTCATATCACCAGCAAATAGTCCCAGCAGAAAATATTTTTTACTGTTGGGGATGAATAATTTATTTTGCAGGTGCATGTAAAAGCCACCACTGGGGCTTGCTTAGCCCTTCGGTATAAAACAAAACATACGTATCGTGAAAAGGTAATCACTGCCCCAAGGAGATGACAATCCACCTGCAATGTGGGAAGTAACAGATGGAGGCCCCCAAAACCCTGTGGGGCAGCACAAGGTGAATGTGAAGCAATTATAGTTAGTGTCACTGACTGGGGTCACATCTCACCACCTGCTAAACCTTCGCGGAGTGCTCCTCAGTCAAAAATCCATCTGTTATTACTAAGTTATCCACAAACACCACAGGAGATGCAACTCTGTCTCTCTCCTCTGCCTGGCGAGACTGTTATAAAACCCAGCATACTTCACAAATTTCAATTCCTGCAGGATTCGTGCCAATAAGTTTCCAGTACTTGCTTTCAGAAAGATTTTCAGGAAGACATTTTTCCAGAAAGAAGACAATCTGATGAAAATGAAACTCTCTGCAAAAACATGAATTCAGTTTTGTTAAGGTTTTTTTCCCAGCCATGTCCACAGCAGACTTAGAGACAAATTACCCCATAGAGCCATTATGATCAATGTCAAAATTATTCTTCCTGAACATGAAATTTTGCCTAACACAGGCTACAAACTGTTCAACTGGTTTTCAAGGCCCAAGGGCATGCATTTACCACCAGGTTATTGGTCATTGTGGTGGGATGATCTGTTCCACCTTGTATAACTAATGAACTATTCACTGGGGTAGGAATGTGAGCCTGACATACCCACATGCCTGCTAAACATGATAGTTCCTGGACTGTGGTGCCTGTCTCACATGCTTTAAGAGTAAAATGAAAATGTTCCAGCTAAAGACAGTGAGAAAGTGAGGTCCTAGTGTCTACAGGATGTTGGAGATCCCTGTCCTGGTTTCTTGCTTTAGCCGATCTTTAATTATTGATACAAAAATAGAGAACTCGGTGTGGTAGAAACTCAAGGGGATGCTTCAGACTTGCTCCTGGTTCAGTGGGTAGATATTGTTTGAGACCCATATCTCCACTATGTGCTTTTGCAGCTACACTGGTAGTTGTAAGGGGGAAGGACGTGCTCCTTTCTGTAAGAGCTGTGATGAAGCATCCAAGGCAGAAGAAACACTCAAAAAAAAAAAAAAATTTTAGAGAATACTTAAAACATTAAAAGAGTCTCTTCATTCAACTCCAATTTTGGTACTAACACATGTTCTAATTTTCAGAAGTATTCAGCAGTGTCATATCCCATCCATATCGATTAGACGTGAACTTCAAATGAAGTTGAGGTCACTAAGCCTTAGGTTTTCTTCCAATAGTTCAGTTTACCCTTTATGTGAAAATATTACAGATGCTTATATCATGTTATTACTTTTACATTTTATTTCTCACTATGTTCTTCGCTTTTGCTATTTGCACGTTTGTATTACTCATTAAAATAATAGTATTGTGTCTCCTGACATGATGACTAATTGTACTTCTTACATGTTCAAGCAGGGACGCATTACTGGATAGGCAAATTAGTATTCACGTATAAATGAGTGCCTCTTCATTTATGAAAGGTTCCCCATACTTTCATGTTAACTTAGTCAATGCTCATTAATATTTTAATAAATTCAAATGACTCTTCATCCATTCAAAAATTTATGAACATTGACTGAGTGTGGGATTTGGAAACTCATTGAATGGATTTTGCTGTTTCTATTTATGAAAATATTCATGGATGATGTCCTGGATATAGTTAACCATCTTCAGCTCTCACTGACTAAAGCAAGGATTTGAAAAAAGCGTGCTCTTATTGCAACATTTGCAGGTGCAGATGAAAGTTAGGCTCCATTTCAGTCTACTGGAATGGTAGCACTTACCATAAAGCAAAAGAGGATCTCAGCACCAAAGGGTTTACTTCCTTAGGTAACAGCTACAGAAAAAAGAAGGGGAAACATAAAAACAGGAGAATCACGAGAAGGATTCTAGGGAGTCAAATGTGCTTTTCTTGTAACTAATTATGTGCAGGAATATAATGAAGATTGTTGTTATCTAGTACAAAGATAGAAGATGAAGACAGAAGATGAAGTTATCTAATATCAGTCTGGCCATGTTTCAAAACTCAAGGGCGAAAACAATATTAGCAGTGGGATCAGTATCAGGAAACCTACCGATAAAAATGACAGGCCTTCCTGAACTTGGAACTGAAGAACCGTATCTCACCAACACCATTTGTTTGCTCTTGGCACTCCCATCCTCTTGCCTCCTAAGAAGCCTGAGCAGCCCGCCAGCTCTCCATTTTACCATTTCTTCATTCCAATAATCCCAGAAATAGTATCTTAAAATACAAAATAAATTTAATCAAACCCAGTGGTAGCCTTTCCCTTAATGTGAGTAAGAACTGGTCAGGCCTTCTGACTGGGAGATGCTTAAGGCAAGAACTTAGCATTTCTTCATGTACTAATCGTATAATAATTAATAAAAATAAATTAGATCAAATTCAACTTAGAGAAAACCACTCTCCTGAATTATGATTGTTGAAACATAGCCAGAGGAGCACTTTCAGGAGCCTGCTTGGCTGTTTAATGCTGATTTAATTATGATGTTTGGACATGGTCTACTACTGAGATACCTGCTGTAGCTCGCTAGCTGCACTAGACCACAGGCAGATGAGCTTATGTGTTAATAGTCAGAAAGACAAAAGTGCAACGTACCAATACTTGAATGAATATGGCTTATTTTGTAGAGGTTTGTGTAAGCTGTTACTTTAGTTTGGACCCAAGAAAACTCAAACCTGTGATTTAAGTCTGAAATGCAGGTTTTGGAGAAATTTTTTCAAAACTCATCTTTACACAGTTTTTCTGCATTAAAACGTGACTGTACCTGATTCTGCAGATTCTCAATGATTTGGACATTAAATCCATCATTCCATCTAACTAACTCATCAAGTAATACAGCCTTTCATCCCCAAAGTTTCTTCTGACATATAATTCTGGAGACACAGCAAACAGCCGCAGAATCTACTGATCAAAGTTCAGTATTACAATCTCATCATTTTAACGAAAGTAAATAAAGACTGTGCACAGAAAAAAATTCACTAAGTAATGACTTTAATATACATTATATATTTTTCTGGCCTGGGGAAATTTAATCTAAAAAGCAGAACAAATTTTCTTTCCCATAACTGGTAAGGTGTTTTGGTTTTTTTTCTTTTTTTTAAACTCACTAATGAAAACAGGCAATCCTGTATTTTGTTTCATAGTGCTTCCCTAAGGGCAAAGATAAACTTCACTCTTATCTGTTCTTCTGTTGTTCCTAGAATGATTGCTCTGTTCATTATATCATTTGATGTTGCCATCTCAGCTTTCCAGTGCCTGATTTGTTCACTTAGTTCTCTAAGTTATTAGGCTCTCCATTCCAAAAATAAGCTGTTTTTCTCATTTAAAAACGAATGTCATCTTTATGCGCTATGGATCACAGTTTTAATGGATCCTGTAAACAATGACATGAAAGGTTAAATAATGAAAATATATTTCACTTGCGTAAAAAGGAAACAAGTGATAGTGCCATATAAGAGAATATGGATCATTACTGCACAAAGATGATAATCGAAAGGCACCTATAAGGCCCCTGAGCCACATTCCTCACAAGTTCACAGAATGCTGAAACAAAATTTAAAAGCGTGGGTTATGAGATGGCCACATATCACTCTCCCAGTGTGCAGCCACCAGCTACACGCTGAGTTTACCTCCAAGGTGTGAGTGAACAAGACTATATCTCACCCACTTCAGCTGTGCATATGGACCCTGGGCGACGGGCACAATAGGAGCTGCAACCACTCCACCTTTGACCCCAGTGCCTAGGCTGGTACCCTCCTTGTGTCCGGCTGACACCATAGGCCAATATAAAAAAAAAGTCTACTGAAATGCCTTTTTTTTTTCTTCAGAATAGTCTAGGATGGAGAAAAGCAGCTCAAACCCTTCTCTTTTAACAAGTGCTTGGCTCCAGACCATCCCTCTGCTTTTATCCAGGACACACAGTGAGAAAATCTTCTAGTGCATTTTGTATACCTTCCTAGACGTCAGGTCTATCAGATCTCCCTAAAACCGTAGCACTGTTACACGCCCAGGAGGTCTCAGACCATTTTTCTTTTCTGTTACTAAATCATGTTGCCAGTTTGTACTGCACACTCTGGTTTCTCAGTCCTAATCCATACTGTAACTTTGTTCAACAAGAAGCTCTTGTGTCGCAGGTTGACAATGTTATGATACAGCTTATGCTTCAAATCAGAAGACCTACATAATCTAAATAATTAGAATGCTGTTTCTACCATTTTGAGTGACCAGTCCTTTCCACACACAAATAACATACAATTAAGACACCACTGTTTGATTATTTTTTTTAAATATTCTACGTATCCCAAACCAGCATTTCTCAGGAGGACTTTATAAGTGACAACTGAGTATAAATATGATGACTCAGCTGTATTTTGACTTTAACTACCAAAACTAGAGCCACCGTGAATTTTCATCTTGAAACTACTCCTCCAGACATCCTCTGCAATGGTAAAAATAAACAAAAATCCTTAAATTCTTTCATAAGAAGACTTTTTTTTCAAGTATAAAAGGGAATTGCTGGTAAAATAAATAAAGCTAACACTCCCAAAATAAAAAATAAAACTTGCTATTATCATTTAACAGAGTAGCTTTTTTACACATATTTTAATAAGAAACAACAGAAATAACAAGCAATCTCGGGACTGACTTTCACTATGCCATTATATGCAATGGTTGACCTCCAATTTCATGTGCAATAACATACCGCACAATAGCCTGAGAGTATACCACCGAACTTTGTCTTTTTACGTGGTGTCCTGCCTTGAGCAACACAGGACTAATTTCTCTTTTAATGCTGGGGAAAACTGCACTTATAAAAGACTCTAGTGTCTGAATTTGTGAAAATATTTACTTCATAGCCAGCTAGGCTGTGTGGGGTTCAAGGTCTCAGTGTTTTCAAGCCTTGTGAGGTGCAGGGGTGAGGAGGAGCAAGGCCTGGGCACTTGACCCAAGCTGTCCAACAGGATTATTTCACACCATGAACATCACATTCAATATAAATTAGAAAGTTTGCTGTGTAGTCTGTATCCCCCTTGGTGGCAGCGGTCCAGAGAACTTCTTGCCCCAGTGTCAGACCCCTGAGCCTTTCCCTTCCTCCCGAAGCCGTAGCACTCGCAGTGTCCAACATTTACTGTCCAGTGCTGGGAGTGCAGAGCTTCCTGCTGATAGAATTGGCTGAGTATAATCCTTGGATATTTTATATTACTATTGGGATCAATAGTGGTTCTTTAGTATTATTGTTAATTATTTAGTTTTATCCTATTAAATCTATTTATATTTTGACCCTCGTGTTTCCTTGTTTTCCCCGAGTCCTCTTCCCAGGTAGGAAGGTGTCATCAGGTGATAGAATAATTGTCTAAATGACAATAAATTGTTATGGATTTTCTCAAACCATAACACATGGCCATCACAAATCCTACTAGATCATGAGTTGCCAAAGCCTAAGGCATTAGTAAAGATTAGAGACCAATATCCGTGTTGTCTTTACAGGGTATGGGAGCTTGACCACTGCGCGTGGGACCTGTTACAACAACTGATTGACTTTAGTATATGTGCACGTAGCATGCCAGTCTACTGCTTGTCTGCGCAGAAAAAATCAATACAAAAAGAAGGCCAGTACATAGTTTTATAGCATTTGGAATCCCAAAGGGTCAGTATCAAGACCTTCTCCACTACCACTTCAACCTTCTTCATGTAAAGATAGCATCATAAATCTCCCTGTCACGTCAATAACCGAGCCGTTACTTACGCAATTGCTGAGAGGTGATGACTCACAACTAATGCCACAATCATCATGACTATGAAGATGGGGTTATCGCGCAGGTCTAGCTTTAGGATGTGAGTGCGCAAGTATCTACGCCACACTGTCCTTTTCTTGTGGATGAGCGGTTGACAGTCTGACATATTGTGCGTCCATTCAGTCCAGTGAGTTGGCATCCAAGTAAGGGTTTTTTTTTTTTTCATTATGTGGCATTAATTTTATGCCTTATCAATGAGCTGAACTGGCTTACTGCTGGGTGACAGAATTGCTAGCATAAGGAAAAAAAAAAAAAAAGAAGGGACTAGCTCATGCACGTTAAGTTCACACAAGCTGCCAAATGAGAGGTAAAATTCTGTGTTGCTCCTTCTAGCAATGGGTAGATTCTGTTCACGTTTGTTTACCTCATCCATCTTGTAGGTCTACAGTACATAAGAGGAAAGAAAGGCAGCTATTCCTAAATGCAGATGTTGAGGCAGGCAGAGGTAGGAAACCAAAGACAGCAACTGTAAATTGAGTTAGAGGCCAGTTTAAGTGGATGATACTTGAAAGTCTCACTTTGTAATAATGTGATAGATGCTTTTAAAAGGAAAGCTTGCAAGCAACAAGCACCCTGATTACCTGTGTCTCATTAAACACTTTAAACTTCAGGAAGAAGCCTATCATCTGAAGTTGACACTCATCCACCTTTAGAATTAGCCATTCTGTAATTCCAGCAACAGGAAGTATGCATTTTTACAGAAATAAAAGCAATTTTGTCTAGGTTTGCAACACGCATGCCGCACACTTGCATTTGCTTTGAGGGTGCTGTTCTCAGCCAAGAACTCTGCCCTCCAGAAAGGATGAGAGACAGCATGAAAAATATAAAGTCTAAAACAAGGTATCAAGTATCATGTTAATATGCAGTGTCTGTCACAGATTAATTTTAATGCACGAGCCCTTGGGTCACATCAACATCACAGAGTTTTCTGGGTCACCAAATTAAAAGGCATGGCATCATCTTCTTTTGACACAGAAGCAGTTCATTAAAAATATTTGTAGAGATATAGGAAAGTAATCTTGGTCAGACATACACTTTGAAAATACTTCTTCAAGTTCTGCTGGCTTGAGTAGAGACTCGTACAGAGACAAGGTCTTCTGGGAAGCAAAGTCGAACTTGAAAATTAAACTAGATCAAAGTTCTCAGATGGACTTTGTTCTCAGAGAGGCGAAGTACACCCTTTGTGAATGCATAAGTTCCTGACATATCATGTACAGACAATAAATGCTCATTTTTTGATGGGTTTCCGAACCTACTGTACCTCTGATTTATCATGAGAACAATGTCTGTGGTCTTTCAAGAATGATTAAATTTTCCCTCCAAACAGCTCTCTATTCCAACTCTCAATTTTGATGAATAGTCTGTCAAGCCATGAAACCATCACAGAGTTGAAATAAATCTGTCACCACATGGTGTTTTTCATTAAGAAAACCATTTGTACTTTCTTGAGTATCGCTTCTATTTGTTACTACAGCTACACAGAAGTATTGGAGTTTCTCATATTATCTAAGCAAATTATTTGTCAACTATAATTGGAAAGGTTATATTTTGCAGAAAAAGTTAATTCAGTCTTTTTTATTAAAGTTGTTTCAAATATTTTTTTGAATCTCTAAAAACAGGATAATTAGAGCTCTAAGCCGCTGTTACTGTCAGTCTTCACGGTAATCACCACCACCAACAGAAAATAAATAAGAATCCAGTGTCAAGTTAGCTGAATACATAAAATATTATGGCTGATAAAAAATACAGAAAACCCCACCAACATAACACAAGCAAATAATGATTTCAAATACAAGACTATGGAGAGGATGAACACAACTGGACATCAGATACCTTCCAAAATCTTTAATGTATCTGAAAGAAGAATGTATTCTTGCTCATTCAGCTACTGGATTCTTGCCCTTCATGTGGTAGCAAATGCCAAACTCATGGACTCCAGTACAGTGTGCGTAACAACTCTTAGGTTAACATGAGTCTGCACAGAAATTTGCTCTGACTGTGCCTGGCACATCAAGAAGAATAAAGTGATGACAGAAAAAAAAAAGCAATATTACTAAAATGTTTATTTAACTATGATGCTGCTCTGAGAACACGAGTCAGTTTATATCAAAGTCATACCAGTTTTGCCATTCTGTTTTATTTCTCTACATTCTTTCCTTGTTCCTTTTATGTCAGTGTCCTTAAAATGGGAACCTGATCTAATAAATGTAATAGCCTATAGATGTGTTCCTGGAATTTTAACTTTGTATATCTTTAAAATGTGAAAAAGACTGTAGGCACATCAGAAATTAGAACTGGAACTCAAAATAAGAAAATTAAATTGTCTTCAATATCCATTCTTTGAGGGAGAGGTTGACACTGCATCTGTAGGACACAGCTGTTCCACAAAAACGCATTAACTTGGTGTAAACTGTGTTGCCAATATCTTCAGACTCAGAGACACATGGCAAGAGAGATGTCCATTTTTCTTGTACCCATTTCTGTTGTTGCCCTCTTTGACAGCTCTATTCCTAAGAAGAATCCTAATGCCATGAATGTTTGCACACGCACTTCATTTTATGTGAGCGCTCCAACTAAGTACTTCTCAAAGTCCTTGTCTGTCCTTTTTCAAATATTAATTACAGTATTCTTATGATTAAGCTGCAGACACTTGCGGTGCTTTTGTTCAACTAGTTTCCTTGATTTTCCCATAGCGGATGCCTATGCAGCTAAGTAGATAGGATAGTCTAGCACTCGCCTAGATAAGACTCATGAATGTTGCTGATGATAAACTGCAGGATATCTACAGCGTACTTGTAACGTATCACCTCAACAGTGATATGCAGGAGATCTCAAGGGCTCAGGCATTTTCTTAAATTCTTCGCAGGTCTTCTCTGGCTAATGCTTGTCCTTCTGTCTCCCAAACAAGAAATCTGTTTTATCAGATGATGAAACAGCCCACACACCTTCAGAGAGAACGCTACTGTTTCTCAGTATTTCTGAGCCCATATGACAAGACAGGCTACTAGAGAGTAGAACATTTTCCTGCTTATTGCAGGATACCATTGCAGGAAATTGCAGTCTTCATGCAATGCTACTGCATAACCCGCCACCTTAAATCACCTTTCCAAAACCAGAAAAATGAAAAATAAAGAATGAGATTACCTTATAAACGATCTATTAACAAATTATTAGTCAGATCTGAAACAGAAATATAAAGGAGTTTTCTTTTACAGATGTGTAAAAAAGCACTTTTTAAAGCCATCTATTTCTTCAGTTTAAGTCACAGAGCTTTCCTTTCTGTTCCATCCAGTTAAAAAGCTGTTAGGGTGCTTGGGCAGTTGGATCCAATTCTCAGCCATGATCTTTATCCCATGAATCACTTTCGCTGAGGGAGGACCATCTCCAAATGGATTTATAAGCATATACCCATTTTCCTCTAGGGATTTCTAGTTGTATTCACCCTTTCCTGAGGACGGCCCATGATTCACGAATGTGATAATTAATTACAATATCAAGTTTTCATATTCCTCTCCTAAGACTATCAGTTGACCCCTAGCTTAATCTAGAAACAAAAATATCCCTTGGGCATGGCTAGGAGAGCCATCTCCTGGCTAGACCATAAACAGAATGTGCTAAAGATTTCACCAGTGCTTAACTCAACTAATATACAAAGCATTTACCTGACCGACTGGCAGGGCAGTGTTCAGACCTTGGCACATAACTCTTACATACTTAGAATGATCCCACACCAGCATACAAGTCAACAGGGAGAAACATCCGAGTTGTTCATTACTAGCTGTGGAGAAACAATCTTAGCTATAGCTATAGCTATATAGCTATACCCAACGTTTGAGGTAATAATGATACTAGGAAAAGAAGTGGTGCACTGATAAAAAGATTTCTGCCACAATCGTGGATCTGAGGGAACCGAAATCTATAGGGAAAAAGATCTGGAAATTAATCAAGCTTCTGTAAAATCATGAATGAAAATATTTGAGTATAAACTTGTGTTAGAAATTGGTTGCACTAGTTAGTTATGCCATAGTATGTCTCTGTATCCATATAAATTCCTGCTTTGATCACCATTTATACCTAGGAGAAGGGATAGTGACTAAAGTTGTGAAAATTTCATTCATAATGATTTTTCCTTGAAGTATTTGAGGCCTGCATCTCTAAATCTGGTCCTCATAATCCAACTGATATTTCTAACACAGTTAGAACAATAAAGATAAAATTATTTTAAAGCTAGAATGATTTGTCTTTGCTATTAACATGATAAATAGTGACACTGTCACAGACAGTGAGATTGAGATACAAGAGTGTGCTATTTTCTTTTCACCAAGATCCACCTCAAGGCTTCTGAGATATACATAACATGAGCTTTGCCATGAAAGAAGATGCCTCATGACCTGGGCAAGGACTGATACGCTCCTTTTAGGTAAATGGTTGTAGGGGAAGGAGAAGAGGGAGAAGCAGCATGCAGTCACAGGAATATAAAGGATAACTGAAGCAACCTCTGTGAGGATCTCTCTCCCTACTTCAGCAGAAGATAACACCTCATTCATCCATTACTTGAAAGTAATGGTAGCACTAGCTGACAATCTGACTTTCCAGCGATCCCACCTAGAAAAGGTCTGCTTTTTTCGAACATAAGCACTGTGCCTAATCAGCATTCAATATGTGGCCTCACCAGTTCTGCGTAGAGGGGAAGGGTCATCTCTCTCAGCCTTCTGGCAATGAATCTTCCTCATGCAACCCAGAATACTGTTGATTGTTTTTTTGCTGCAAGGGTGCATTGGTCATGGTCAGCTTGTTGTCCACAAGGACAACAATGTCCTTCTTTGCAAAGCTGTTTTTTAGCCAGTCCTTGGCTGAGGTGCTGAGGGTTATTCCTCCCCATATGCAGGACTTAGTAATTCCCTTTGTTCAACTTCATCAGCTTCCTCTCTGCCCACTTCTCCAGCCTGTCAAGGTCCTTCTGAATGGCAAGACATTCCCTCTCCTGCATCAGGCTTTCCTCCCAGTTTTGCATCATTTGTGATGATGGCACCGTGAGGCACCGTGTCCCAGCATCCAGGTCATTAATGAAGATGTTAAATAGCTTGGCCCCAGTATTGACCCCTTTCAGTAGTCCAGTCACAACTAGTGACTTGCCTCCAACTGCATTTTGTGCCACTGATCACTACTCTCTGTGCCCAGCCATTTAACCACTTTTCAATGCAGATCACTATTTATTTTTCCAGCGTGTATTTTGTCAGCTTGTCTATGAGAATATTATGGAAGAAAGTGTCAAAACCCTTACTCGGATCGAGGTAAACAACATCAGCTGCTCTCCCCTGGTCCACCAAGCCAGTCACCTCATTGTAGGTTATTCGCTTGGCTAAGAATGACTTCCCCTTTGTAAATCCATGCTGAATTCTTCTAATCACCTTCTTGTCCTTGAGGTGTTTGGAAATGGATTCCAGGAGTTTTTTCTAGGTGAGCCTAGGAAATGTCCACTAAAAACATCTCTATTCCTTGCCAGAACCGGAGTGAGAAGAGAAAGTGTGAAGTAAGAACACCAGTAGGTGAAACTACTATTGTCATGATAAACAGCTGTGCACACAGTTTTTTTCATTTCACTTCCTTGCTTCTAGCAAAACACCCCTGGAAAGGCAGAAAGTATGCTCTATTAGGTGATGACATAAATACTTACAAATATTTAACATGCTTCAGGATGTATTTCAGTAGTTATTTTTAGGTTCTCAAGTTTGACAGCTCTGGCTAAGATCTCTCACTTTTTTCACAAACATATGGTTACAGCCTAAATATTTTTTCTAGAGAACTTCCTCCCCAAATTAGAAACAATTTCAAGTCTTTTAATTGATGATCTGAAACCTCATAGTGAACTGTACTCTACAGGTACACCAAGCAGCCCACTGACAGACAGGTCTTGAGAAAAAATGTGGAGGAGGAGGGGATGTAGTAAAGAAAAGAAAAAAAGAAGTAAGAGTACTGCTGTCCCACATGCTTAGTCCCCCAAAGGTGAATAAATAGACATGCAAAACTGTCATTGAGAAATTCCTTTCCTTTGAAAGTAACAAAAAGCATTATTCTTCCTTTTAAATAGCTGGTCTGTTGTTAGCTTTTCTGTCACCATGGAGACTAAGACTGCTGCGGCTGATTTTCTCTAACTGGTCAGCACAAGTTTGTACCATCACCTGATATCAACCTGAGTCACCAGTAGAGAAGTTCTCTCTGAGTATTCATTCTGAATGAATATCAGCCTAGTAAAAGAAATGCATTTAGTTTCGTTCGTTTGTTGATTTTTGTATTGCTGCCTATTTTTTATCATATACACATTCCTATCAATTTACTCTCCTTCTTATCACTCCAACACAAATTCCAGGGCTGATACAAGTATAATAAGGGACTGCTGCTCACACTGCAGGTGGTCCTACCTGCTTTTAATCTTCCACTTATTAAATAGGATAGAAAAAATGACAATGACTTAGTGCCGTTAATTGAAAACACGATGTTTTAATCCCTTCCCCAAATTAATACTGATCAAACACTAAATCTCATTGAACCTGCATTC
>VYZM01021989.1:24962-91783 GCA_013398915.1 Dromas ardeola | reverse complement strand
TCTCATTGAACCTGCATTCGGTTTCTTCCTGATAAGTGTGGAGGATGATACTAAGTATAATATATGAGGTTCTCCAACAAACACCATCCAATGTATTTACAGAGATATTTAAAAATCAGATATGTCTATTTATTTTCAGGTATTCAATCACATATAAAAATTTAAGCATTATTTACATAGTTACTTATAAATTAGTAAAATGATTTCAGAAGTAGGCTTCCAACATCAGCACCATGAGAGTTTCTGCCTTTTTTTTTTTGGCGACCTCACCGTAGACAACAGCAGCTTTATTCAAATTCTGTGGAGTATTTTAGATACTACATTCAGAAACGTAAAATAACTCAGGGAACATTGGTCTTCATTTTAGTATCAGTTTCTCTGCAAGCGAAATAAAAGTACAGAACTTCTCTGAAATGATAATGAGAGCGTAAAGGATTTCAAAGCAGAGAAAGAAATGTTCTAAAATTTCCTTGCTCAGTCTGCACCAAATGAGACTGCTACGGTCATGAGAAAGAGAAGACACAATACAGTCTTTTTCGATTACCCTTTCAGATACACAGCCGTCATTTATTCTCTCTTGGTTTCCTGCCTGAAACTAACTTCCCTTATAGCAGCAAATAATGTTGTTCATCTTTCCTAGACATGCAGGATTTGCCACCGTAACATGGATGACTCTTGACATGTCTCATGTTGCTCCCACTTTCATCAAATCTTGGCTGGGCCACAGTAATGGGACACAGATGGACATGCAGCCCTCAGTGTTTAGGAATTGCTAACTAGTAAAGAACGCTACAACACATCTGCTCTGCAGAATACGTTACTATGAGCTAATCAAGCCCTCCTCTGGTTGACTGTTATGGATTTCCATGAAATTTCAAATCAGGTACAAGACCTTGTCCCTTCAAGTTTAAGAACTTATAACACTGCAAAATGACAGTTGTGTTTAATTGTCATCACAGCATCTGCTGTGGCACAACAGAAGGCTGAGGAGACAAAGCTCATCTAGGCTGGGAATTTGACTGGGAATTTGGGCATGAACTTTCTGAATAGTTATGAAAAGTCACAGATCTTACTCTTCCTAGAACACCAGATACTACTTTGCCATCACCTTGACTGGCACATGCACAATGTGTACCTTTTAAAGAACCTAATTAAAATCACCACGGACAGTGGTGACCCCTTGCTTCACTGGGTGAAAGTAAAGAAACTGCTGAGGAAATATGTTGTAAACACTAGCCATGTTGGCTACTGGAGAGATCTCAGATGTTCATAATGAGCAAGAACTTACACAGAGTGCTGACCACTCAGCTGAACTGAAAGAAAACTGCTTAGTTTCCCCATTGAGAAAGCACAGAAGAGAACATTTTAACTGTATTCTGAACAATGGGAACAAAGTATGTTCTTGCTTGACCAGGACTTCGAATAAGGAACTGCCTTTTAGTACCTCTAGAATGTAAAAACTTTTTGTGAAAAGCAGCCCAGAATATCAGTCATTAGACATACAAATAATGATCTAACCCTGTATCTTCTTGGCCAGCAAAATTTTGTAGTGTAGACGAAATGAAATTTTGCTGATTAAGGCTATGAACATATCATTCCTGTCTCCAGGCTATTTCTGTTTTCAGCCTCAATACACATGTACTCCAGGTCTACAACTCCAAATCTCCCTCCTCCCGAGCAAGCATCACTGATACACTTCAGATCCAGTGACACAAAACTTGCTGGACAGTTATGCAGCTTAAACAGAAGAAGGGCATTCCTCAGTCTTCCTCTTGTCTCCCTTCAAAAGACCGTTACCAGAAGGGCTATTGTCTGTCTAAATAACACCCTAGAACTTATGTTGGTTCTGAAATGCGGTTGAAACCTCCTCAGCCTGCTAGGATCCCTATCTCACACTTACTTCTACGTCAGACACTTCACCCAGCACACCCTGTCAAAAACAGGAACAGAAACCTGATGAATGAATAACATAAACTGAACTTTTCTGTTCTTTACAAAACCTGGGCGTTGAAATCCAGGTGTAAGATACCCCGAACACCTACTTATCATCTAAGGGAAATCCAGGTGTAAGATACCCCAAACACCTACTTATCATCTAAGGTTTTGCTAGTAAAATTCCTCAGGTGGTTAAAGCTTTGTTGTGCCATAAATGTGCCCCAGTTTTTTGTCAGTGTTGAACAGCTTGGCATGCCCTTACATATATGCCCACTGCAGTCCTGCTCAAAATAATGCAGCTCCTTAATGCACATATTGCTTTACCACACTTTCTAGAGATGCTTCATTGGGTCCTGCTCTCAGAAACATACTGGTGGACATGATCTGACTCAAAACAGCATCCAGAACAGGAAAAGCTGTTCAATTTAGAACAAGCACAGTCAACTCCCTCTTCTGCCCACAGGGCTTCAAACAGATTGATTCCCCAAGAGTATTCTAATCAAACAGCTAGAAACCGTGCCACAGTGAAATAGTCGTAGACCCTTACATGTAAAAGCGATGTTCAGTATTGAGAACAAGCTGAGCATCCCAGCTCCAGTCAATACATAATTAAATGAGCATCCCTGACTAGATAAGTTTGTTGCTTTTACTCTAGATACTGTCTCTCACACAATGATTTGGCAACTGCAGCTAAATTACAGTTTTGAAATCCCTAACTTATTCTATTAACCAGTACTAAGCTTAAGCACCTTAAAACAAAGACTAGCACTTTAAAACTGCATGGATCTCTCAAATGGATAGTGTCAGCAACTTCTCACAATCACTGTTGGGTTTTGGATTCACCATTCTCACCTTTATGCTTCTCATTTGGCCTTTAGCTGAAACATTTCAGATAAAGACTGATTGAGTTGATTGAGTTTTGAAGCAATAGGGAAGAAGGAGGCATATCTATTTAATATGCTGATACTTTAGCAAAGCATCAATAAAGGTCTCAGAACTTTCTGTGTTTGGTTGAAGGTGTACCCTAGATTAAAAACTAAATATGGTGGATTTTGATGATGACTTAGATTCTGAAATCTAGTGAGCTGGATGTGGCATCTTAGACAATAAAGAACTCAGCTCAAAGGATATTTCTGTCAGTTTGTTTGTTGCTTGTTTATTTGTTTGTTTGTTTTTTTTTATCTATAAGTGATTTCAGAAGAATAATTGTCCTTTATATATAAGTAAAGTATGCAGACAAAAGCTGCACTCAGAAGAGAAGAAATTCTATATGTACAACTGCAGATGAACTGTATATGTCTTAGTTCTGTAATTTGAGACAGCCCAGGCCTGACCATAATTCCAGGCCTTTGAAGTAAGATTCAGTAAGTTCATGGATCATAGTCAGGTTATCAACAAATATTCACCTTCATTTTGATAGGGTTGAGCTTTTCCTTTTCTGGAGCTGGAGTCTTCAACTACACAAGAAACAAAATCATCAACACAGTAAAGGAAATAAAATTTTCTTATCATAGTCATCAACGGAATACTCTTTCAGCTTAGAGTAAGTAGTCTTAAACTATACTTCCAACTGAAACAGTTAACAGTTCCAAATATCTCAAGTGTTGATGTCTAGACTAATGGCAAACACGATGTTGGTTTATGTTTGTAGACAAACACAATGTACAGATAACAGTCTTCTAGACCTAAGAAATGTAATTGAGACCTTACCACACTTTTCAGTGTGCTATCAGTGAGCATTTAAATAAAAAGAGATTTTTATAAACCAATAAAAATACACATCGAAAATCTTTAGACATGGTAAAATAACTCTTATGAGGATATCAGTTACTGCAGCATTAGGCTAATGACTGAGAGTCTTTCAACTCAGCTTCCTTTTATACAAGTATTTCATAAAAATAATTGTAGAGGTTGTAACCTATGCCAAGCATGTTTTTAGACTTACATATTGCATAAAGCCCTGTTTTCTACACTCTTCAGCACACTCAATAGAGCCATGACTATTTGAACTCCCTAACATTTAAATTATATTAAAAATTACTCCTCTTCTCAATATCCCAAATCAAGTAAATAACCCATAGCAGCTAGCTTATAATCGTATTTAAAAGTCTTCTTCCCTGCACTAATCTCATTCTCAAATATTAAACCTGATTTTTTTAATCTAATTTACTTTTTGTAGCATACTACATGTTTACTTTTTACACTTTGCTGGCTGAAACAAGATTTGTGCAGTATTAGTATAGAGTTGTTGAGGTATTTATGTCACCAAACTGACTTGTTACAATTTTTTTTCTCCTTTGCATCACTCTTGGCCTTTTTTCTAATTCAGAAAGACTCAAAAATCAACAATCTAATGAGAAACTATTGTCACAATCAACACACACATTTGTGACTATCTTGCTACAGTTATGTGTGCATAACTAATCAATACATTAAGAGACCCCTGGAACTGGTTTCGTTCTCTAGAGTTATTTCTGAACACAGCAAGACAAATGATTGAGTACAAGAAGACATTTGCAACTCAGAGCTCACGAATAAAAGAAGTCCTACCCAAGAGGTCTTTACAGACCATGTTGCTGGCAAACTTAAATGCTCCTAAGAAAGCTGATCGCTGAAAAGACCATAAAGGCTTCATTTCAAAAAACAGCAGAGAAACGTCAGAATAAAGGTGGGAATGAGAGTAACAGAGGATCTTCCTAAAAACTGTATGGGAAATCTGAAGTCCAGCTGGTTCCTGTCTAAAACAGGCAAATCCAACTGCCTGAGTGCAGAGCCCATCCCGACCATCTTTCACCCACTTCATTTCCAGCCGCCATTAGCGCAGTCTGGAGTAATGTGATGGTTCCCAGAGAGACACAGAACCCTTTACCCCACCGCTGGTGCCCCCTTCATCAGATACAATGTCGGCACAGAAAACTGAGGTGCATCTTCTCTCAGGAGTACATCTGCATGTTAAATGGAATTCAGCGCTACTGTAATGTCACCTTGGGAGTGGAAGCCTGATGCTATTCACACACAGTGCACAGGTAATTATATATGTCTTATTCCTCTCAGGAATCAGTGCCACAACATACTCATGGAGATTTTATAAAATCTGGGTTTATGATACATCAGGTACATTCACTTGAGGACTGGATCCCAGAGCGACAGTCCCACCATAACTGGCATTTCAGAGAGTGAGGCCAATGTTTCCTCCATGACAGAACAGAGCGTTCTTGTTCGAGGTCTGACCTGAAACCAACAGAGAGACTCCCATTGACTTCAGTGCATTTTCCATCACACTTTTCATAATCCCACCAACTGTGCAATACAGTTTTGAGCAATACATGAAGAAAATATGTATTACATTAATATCTTTGAAAACGAATAACCTCTTTCTTTTTTAAAATGGTTCAGGTGTCTTCTAGCACAGTCTCCCCTCAGCTCTCACACTTTGGGGATGTATCTGCAGTACAGAGCTGGCCCTCCCAAAACTGTTATATTTGAAATTTCCACATTCTTGGGCACAGAGAGTTAATTAAAACACTTATCCAGGCAATGATAAATGACAGTTCAGCGACAGCTACATGCGACAGTCAGGCAGAGAAAATCTAAACATGAAATCTGAACATGGGAAAAAAAACCTAAACACAGATGCATCATTTCAATAGGCTAATTCTACATTTTGCTCACATTCCTGATATCTTATACATGCAGTGTGTCACTCGGATGAAGGGAACTCACGGAGAAACTAATAACTCATTCAGACAAAAAACACAGAGAAGGTTGGGAGGAGTACAAGAAAGAAGCCTGTCATGTCTTTCATTCACGGGTCTTCAGTATTTCATCTTCTCTGTTAGGTTTTCTAACGCAGAAAATCTTTGTATCACTCTTTTGCTTTTCTCTTTGCATATCATTACATCAAAGGGAGCCGGGAAAAAAACTGGGCCAAATTTCATATTCAGGTCAAACATATCTTTACAAGACTAGCAAGGTTGAATAGGAATTAAATTGTCCTGTCCCTATTAATGTCAATGTATTTCACATAAACAGCAACACTTCATAGTAAAATTCATTTGAAATATTACTTTATTAGTTGTCAGCTTTGAATACCCCAGAGTGGATTCAGCCCATTTTATATTTAAATTGTAGTTGAGATGAAGAGTGATTGGATTATATTCAATCTATGTGTAATTGAAATTAATGAATTTGGCTAATGAAATATTTATAGGTGACCTTTCCCTCAATTGATAAAAAAAAGCCTGTTTTGTTTAAAATGTCTTTGATATTTACAGTCCGAGGTTAGATTTAAATTATTCCTTTACATAAGAAAGCTAAATAGACATCTGTTACTCCTGTAGACTGGCAAAAAAAAAAAAAATCAGCCATATTGCAGTTTTCTCCTGCCAGACATATTTTGTGCTTCTTGTCAGGTATACAAGTGCCATTCCCAAAAGTTAAAAGTCTTACAGAAAATCATTAATGCACTTGTTTGTATGTGAATAATTTATTCTCATCTTGGTCCACCCAACAATTCTACTGACATTTAAATGTGATCTAGTCTCAGGCATGTTGTCATTAATATTAAAGCAATGTGAAACTAGGACACAGGCCTGTGCTGCATTAATGAAATTCTTATCAAATTGAAGTATGTTACCATTGTCAGAATTAGCAATGCAGAAATGCTAATACGATTCTCCATGGATTACAGTTGCATATTCCACTTTGTTAGAGCTCTGGTGTTATGATGACTATTATGAAACCCTGGCTGTGAAATACTGACCTAGCAACTTTGTAAACTTTGAAATAACCAGCATACTTATCTCTACTTAGCCAGATGTGAAACTATATTAAGTTAAAATCAGATAGAAAAATGCATTAAAACTCCTTCAAATGTATTTTAAAATGTTGCGATGACATAAAATGATAGCGTTTATTGAAGTCAGAATCCTTCGTGTCTTACTCATGCGATTAGCCCAATGCTATCTGATGGACCACTCGTTTAAGAAAGGTGAAAGACACGTGGCCTTTAAAAACTCCTCTTTCCCTTCTCCTGCTGCCAACAGTTTCGCACTACCTGGAATGTACAAAAGAGGGATAGCACCTGTGAGACACACAAAGGTAATCAATCTCCTGCGCACCTGTGCATGGGTAAACCCCACCCTGCAGCGTTGCACAGTTTTGAGCATGGTACTTCAGGAAAGATGTGGATCTACCAAAAGACATTAAGAAGTAAACAGCACGAATGGTCAGGTCTAGAAAACCTGATCAAAAGATCGAGAAAAATCAGGACTCAGCTTAGACTGAGTGGAGGCAGGATAACAGTCTTCAAATACATAAAGGGCAGTTGTAAAAAGAAATGCAACATTTTAATCTCCCTATCCACTCTGAGAATGGAAAGAGAAGTAATGGCTTAAAAAGCAGTAGGAGACAAGCAGAAAAGACTTGAGGGGAAAATATGACTTTCTAGCGCCAAGGACAGTCAGGCAATGAGGCAGACTGCATGAAAGCATAGTAGAATTACCACCCTTAGACGTTTCCAGAGCACACGAGGCAAATACCTACCAAGAACAGAGTAAGGCTATTCGGTCCTTTATCATACCCAAGAGACAGAGTGGATGTAGCCTTGCAATCCCTTCTTGTACTATTTATGATTCCGCTAAGTCCTACCCAAGTATCTGTAGCAGCCATTTCGAAGACCAACAGTTTGCTTTCCCACAAAGTAGATGAGACAAACAGTGACATTGTCTCCAACACACGCACATCACAGTTCACAGGAGGACACATTATATCCAGGATTACAGCATTCAATTATATTTGGTACTCCAAGGTTTTACTGAAAAAAAATACATCCTGTACTATTAGCTTTATATCAGTTAAATTTCAGAGAACGTAGGAGAGACAGAAAGGCAAATAGAGAAGTGACAGCTTTGTGCACAGAGGCAAAAAGAAACAATAAAGTCTTTGCCCTGCCAGATTTGCTTTCTAAGGACTTAATGTTTACTAGTTTAGGAGGCTCGGTCAGAGGGTTAGATGGATTTAACTCTTGGCAAAACATTTTGTGATAACAATTTTGCCAGCTGTAAGTTATAAAGTGCTAAGAAATATGAATATGAAAGCAAGAAGGACCATTTTAAAGCCTTTAAGTATTCATTTATATACCTCCTGCCGTGTTTATCTCTTAATTTTCCTCTTTTATGACTTTAATGTGTAGATAATCACTGGTCCAAATATCTCTAAATACAGTACACTTTAAAACTGCCCATTATCTTTATAATAGGGGATCTCAGATAAACAATTCTTGGCTGGTCTCTAGAGATATAAAGAGAGCTCACTACAAAAGAGTGAAATCTAAAGCAGCAGAAGAAAAACAACAAAGAAAACATTATGGCCACCATTTAGGTTTACGGTAACAAAAGTTATGCATTGCAGATTGACAAGTGTAGCCTTGAATGAATAAATAAAACAAGGAAAGGGAAAGGTCAGTATGTGATCTGCAGTGGCAGTTTTTCCTTAAATTTTGTGGCTGGGGCTCGCACTTGTTCTTCAGTTCTTCAGGGAAACTCCAAATCCAAAGCTACCCTACTTGTCCTTTTCCTTGTTTTATTCCTTTTTAGAGCTGCATTTCTCTGTGATATGGGAGTTCCCCACGTACAAAGATGAAGCTGTTGCTCTCCTCGTTTCCTCCCCCCTCTCCCTTTCCCTCAGAGCAGACATTGCGGAAGGCAGAACAAAGAAACCTTGCTTAGAGAAAAATGTGAGATCTGCATGCAGAACCATGACACAATCTATTCTCACACGAAACGGAAACTAGACTTTTTTAAACTCCTCAGGGGAGGACAAAACATCCCATTTATTCTCATCAAACCACAGTATCTAAATAACAGGGAAGACCTCCAGATTCTGCGTCACCCTGGACCAACAAGCAGGAACCCAGCAGGTCTGGGAACTATGACCCCAGGCAGGATTACTGACGCTTCTCAAGTACTCCAGCTCCAGAGTTGCACCATCAGTAACCTAGGAGCCCCAAGACCCCTGTCAGCAGGGGAATTTGGAGCTTTCTCCTCCAAAGCCAGAGCTGAATCTCCAAGAGCTTCCCCTGGAGCTCAGGCTCTCCCAGATCCCCACCTCCCAACTCACAAGCTGGAAGCCTTGAAATCACTGACACGGGGGCAATGCGTCTAGCACAGCTTCCTGGAAATTAGAAAACTCAGAAGGTTCTCATGCTTGTGTTTTGCTGAAAGTTTGTAAAAGCATGTAAATATTTGGGCTTCAATAAATTGGTACCTTTGAAGACCAAGACTTTGTCCAAAAGATCCTGCCCATCTCTAAACATGGTTAATGTTCACAGCGGGAACTAAGTGGCCACTTGAAGACTTGGCCACTTGCTCAGTATCAAAATACGAACGAAATCACAAATATAACACTTTTCCAGTATTAGTTTCTTTAGCTGTGCAGCCATGCTGCAGCAGTCACAGGAAAGACAGAATAGCAACTACAAATAAAATTAGGATATGGCCGACAGTTACATACCCACTGCTTTGACTTTCCTTTTAGCTTTCAGCTGCTAATCAATAGTATTTAGTGCATCATTATTATGCTGAGACAACACAATAATAACTTTATTAAGAAGCATTCCATCTGCATTCCCTGTGTTTGAACAGATATTGACAGCCTGCATAATGCGTAAGAGTCCTCTTTTTCCATCTCCTTTGTAAACCCATTACGTGGAAATTCTGCATCCATCAGTGTTGCCATGGTGACACCCCCACGAGACCATCCATGACCTCCCAAGACACTTGGCACCTACCCATAATTCTGCACAATCCACATCAAAGGGAACTAAAACCAATTACCATGTGGATTTTTAATATTATTTTAGTAATTAAATATATATTGGAACATACACATAGTCTAAGCAACTGAGCGTAGACAAGAGGGTGAAGAGATCTGAATTCTGCTCTCGGGTTGGCTGACTATTTGGACAAGTTTGAGTTTCAGAAGGGCTGAGCATTTACAACTCACCATGACTTCAAATGGAACTCTGAACGCTCCACACTTCTAAAATTCAGGTCTTTAACCTCTCTGTCCTTAATTGTCCATTTTGCAGAACACAGTCACTTTCGCAAATAATTTTGTGGTTTCTATTCAAAATAAACTACATGATTTACACAGTATTATTTTTACCCTTACTAAAGCACAGATTGTATAGCAGTATGATCCACATGTTTATTATTTTTCAGAGAAGCATAATGTTCCTGGTCAGAAAATAATTTTATTCCTTTAGTAATTCTGAATCTGCAAAAAGAAAATAAGAAAGCTTGGAAAATTCCTTTGCAAGTCACAGATAATTCTCTTCCTAAATACCTTACCTCTTCCTAACGAACCCTTACTCCATTAAGCCTGTTCCAGGGGTAATGTATACCTGAAAGGATCAGCTCGGATAGGTTTTTGTCCCCATGTATAGTACATTGGATTTCAGCTGACCTAAATTGATAAAGTGATAGTATTGGACCTTACTAGATGATTTTTAAAGACAGAATTTACAAAGGTGGAGATGAAAGCAGGAATTGGAGATAAGTGAAAACATGTCTGAAAATAAACAGCACAATCATTCAGACAGGTTGTGGGTAAGCTGCGGGTAAGCCTTTTCTCAGTTCCTTAACATTTGTTAAGGAACATTAACATAAGTATCCTTAACATGAGGATTGTATGCATATAAACATACATTATGCACATGCATGAAGCAGCTGGGTAATGAAGATTAAATATTGATGAAGGGCCACATTCTTTATTACCAATGACCACCTCAAATGCTTTAACAAACATAATTTTATTACTTTGCCTACAAAATCATCTTGTCAAGGTTACCTGAGCTAAGGCAGCTCAACAGACACATTGAGATCTTCCCATTTCCTCAGAAGTGAAACACTCCAACCAATGAAAGAGGTGAATTTCCTGAAATAAGTTAGGTCGTCTTTCTCCTGCATGGCTGCAGGGGTTTGCAATGGGCCCACATCAAGGTGGCACACCACACCATGGAAAAGGTAAGACCAGGTACAGCTCTGCCCCTCAAAGCATCGCCCAGCCTCTCCTCTTGTATGCTAGAAGACCATTTCTGCAGTTACAAAATCCCTCTAGGACAAAGGGAAGACTTTAGGACTTGTGCCTCAAGAGATGCCTATCCACCTCCTACCAGCAGTGCAACATGGCATCTCAGGTTCAAAGATGAATTTGAATGAATTCATAAGAATTACAGCAGAAAATGCACAGCAGGAGCAAAATACTATTTTACAGGATCTGAATCCAACAACTTTCTTTAACAAAGACAGACTTGTGAACTATTTCTTCCGCTGACTGTTGTTTAACATCATGGAGTTAATTAGGTCAAACCAATAATCAATACATCACCATCTACCCTGTTAACACCAACAGTCTGTGGTTTGTTATGGAAGGCAATATACATGATTTAAAATGAAAGCAGTTCACTGCACTAGGAAGGAATATTGTGGTGACTCAAAAGGAGTCAAGGTGTACTGCAGGTGTGTTCAGAGAAGGCTTCAACACGAGTTAAGTTAGCACTAACCACACCTGTAAATTTGCCCGGCATCCTTGCCTAGTTTCCAGCTAGTATTCCTGCTGCCACGCAAATGGATCATGCACTTACCATGACCTGTCCAGACTTAAGAACTGGTAAAGCAAAAAGCCCAGGTAAATTACTTTTACGTTTAAGTGAGAGGTGAAAGGATTTAAGTTCAAAATCCATATTCAGTTCTCCATTACACTAGTGTAAATCCACAATAACACTGTCAGGAAAGTTATTTCAGACTTATACTTGCTTAACTGTGATGAGAATTCAGTCTTGTCATTTGAATTCAGTTAAACTCAGACATGGAGCCGTGTGCCTTTTTTTGTTACAAAAGGATTAAACTATGTCAGGCTTTTTACAATTTAGTGCCTGTTTCAGATTGCCGACTTAGAACATGACATAAAAATATTCAGTGTGTATCTTTCATTTTAATTCAAAATATATGTATTATTCATACCAAAAGTTTAATTGAAGTGCCTGGAATGCAAAAGAGATACAGAGAGTTACTGACATCACGTATGTAAGGCTTAGCCACAACAAGTTTTAATAGAAATAGGAAGCTGCCTACTGTCATAAATGAGAAAGGTAAATGAGCTAGGACTCCAAAATACTTACTAATAAGGATTAGAACCTGCAGCAAAGTATAATCGTTTCACTGCGGGCCGAACCTGCTCCCTGCTGTGCTGCAGATGTTCCATTAGTGTTTCACCAAAAGCGGTGGCCACGAGGATTCAGTAGCACAGCGTGGTGCAATCTAATAGACATATCTGTCATTCATTAAGCAGCAAATGGGTTAAAAACTCTTCATACCAGGACCTCCACCACTCTTCTCAGAAAAAATGTATAAATGAAGTAAGCAGCAACCCACCACATCTTCCTGCCTGCCTTACGTATTTCTCATTTGCCAAAGCTATCCTTTCAGAAAGTGTTGGGAACTGCGATCACACCATCTCATTTTGTTCTTTTCTACCAAGTGCAGCACACATTCAGCTGTTTCCTTTTCTTCTTCTGTATGTTTCCTTTGGCTCTACAATCTCTTCTACAGCTTTCAAGCTAGCAAACCTACAGCAAACATCTGTGTAGGTCTTTAATGGAAATATAAGTTACCTATTATGCCTTGCCTATTAGTTCAAGAAATTACCACCACTGAATAGGAAATCAATTTTTTTGGAAGTTAACTAGCAATATATTCCATGGTGTATTGTTACTAAAGAATAGTTATACATTTCCCATTTAATTCTAATCTAACACTTTAAAGACGACAAATGCACATGAATTATAACAAAGCTGAAACAGGAAGACTATTATAAAAAAATTGGGCTACACCATTCACCTCGACAAACAGATGCAGCATTTTGACAGCTAGTCACCCTGGGCTTTTTCCTCTGCATCCACCCAAGTTTCATGCTGACCTATTAATTTTAATCACTTGCTGGACTCTCATTTAATGGTTCAATGAATATAATATACTGGTACTTCCCTTTGCATAACTAAGAGGTTCACTAAACAAAATAACTTCTTTACCTTAATATACCAAAAGGTTTCTGTAAACATTATAAACATTTCAAATTTTTATTTATTAATAAAACCTTATCTAAATTATTTTTGAAATAAGCTTTATGCCTTTCAACAGACCTATGAATATATTACCTGCTCCCGACCATGTTATATCTGAATTCACATTCACTCTTCAAGATGTATATCCTCAATAAGAATAAGGAGCCTAACCTTGTGAGATACTGAGTCTTTTTTTAAGAGAAGATGAAGCCATTCTTTTTCAACCTTTTACCAGCACGCTCAAATTGCACTCTCTGTTTTCAGGAGCCATTCATTCTTTTCAAGGATCAGGTTCTGTTTCCTGAAAGTCTGATGGTTTTAGGACTATAATTAATCCTACAGTACTTTGAGCACTAAAATCTCACGCTGCAAAGAAGCAAATCATTTGCTTCACCCAACCAGTTTTGTGGCCTCCTAGAAAAGAAGCAAATTTATAATGCATATTATTAATTAATACTTTCTGTGTTCAGACAGCTCATATGCATTTTTCTTCCACCTGAACTAGTATGATTTCACTGCACATCCTCCTTTAGCTGAATGTCAGAGAGCAATTAAAAAACTCAAAGCAGAAACTAAACTATTACTGCACTTACAAGGGCCAAGATAGAGTAAAATCAAGTGAACTGAACTTTAACATCAAAACCGTGATAAAAAAGGCCATTCCTTGGCCATTTTACAACTAGTTCAGAAGCTGATGAGTAGGCAATTACAGTAAAGCTGCTCAAAAGTTAACATTCCCTTTTCACAGGAAATTCTGACATTTCAAATAATAGTTCATTCTTGTTAAGCTCAAAGGAGAAATTTCAATTTTTCCTCTACCAGAATAAGGATCCAGATCCTCAGGTTCTCGTCACGAAAACTACAAATCCAGAATTTTTAATTCATCTAGTTTATCAAGCCCTTCTTCTTTGTTAAGTGGCCAAGCCTTTTTGAAAGCTCTCGAGTTCCATGCTCTTAAATTCATAGGCAATCTGGAAGTGCTGAAAACGTCAATTTAAGTAGAGCTTTATTGTGCCTGCAGCTTCCCTGTTGTGAAGTTTTGATTCAACCAGAATTTTGCTAAGAGCCAGGACCAAGATCTATCTGATGCATGAATACCTAGCTTTGCCGTGGAAGCCTCAAATCTTTGATCTCACAGTTACACACTAAACACATCCTGGCAGCAGCTCCAGGAGGTAGCCCTTAGGATCCTAGACAGTGAACAAAACCTCTAGGCCTGCAAGACTAAGGTGAAATTTAACATTCTGAGATATCATCCATAGTTATTAAATGATCATAAACTTTGCTGATTTGCAAAATTTATTATTAGGTATCTTCAGTCCATAGAAGTTCCTTGACTGGTAGCCTTGAAGACCAAAGAGCTCCTCTCAGTCACAGAGTGGACACAGGATAGAAATGGGGATGTGAGTTGATGCATGCAGCATGACTAACTTATTTTTACAATATATCATAGCCAGACTCCGAATTTGGTAGAAATTGGATGAAGATTCCTTTGAGCCTAGCTGATGTGGGCGTTCATACACTGGTGGAGGACTTAGAATGTCTCGGCTACTGAGCAGCCATGAGACAATAACATGTTTTAATCACTTTTACAGCAGCTGGAAAGAAGCCAGCAATCTACCGATAAAGGGCTACAAGTGACTTAACGTACCCATTAAATATGTCTTATTGTTAGCAGTACCGAAGATTAATGAGTAAAATGAAAGTGAAAAGATAACACTGGTAGGTGACAGTTTTACTTAATCAAAGAGCCTCTGGGGCCTGTAGAAGTACGTCAGGGTCACAGGGATTTATTTTCTTCCTCGTTTATTTAGACAGATCTGTTTTGCAATACTGGTATACAGACTCCTTATATTTACCCTATACAAAACCTGTATTAGAAAACAAGGGCGAAGGTCTCCTACTAATAGCTCTAGCCCATGGCTGGTTGTCAGTCTTTGCTCTTCACAGCCTTCCTTGCTGGTTTTGGGTTATTTGCTGAGGCAACTCAGGTAATAAGCTTAGCTAAATCTAAAGGAAGAGGATACTTTCCCTCTGCAATCAATGGCAATAAGTAAGCACGTAACGTTATATTTAATTTGCATTTAGTCACCTCACACCTTAAATGTAATAAATTGTACTATATAGAGGTCTCTAATTATCCGTTGACCAAAGGGTCAGATTAGGGTTTTCTTGCTGAAGCACTTCAGTTAGGTGCTTAGAGTCAGATTGGATGAATGAAATCTAGGATACGGCTCAGTGGAGTACCAAGCACAGCTGGGAGCTCAGATCCCAGAGTAATATAAATCCATTAGCTGAGAGTCTGATACTTCACAGTCTGTGAAATAGGAGTAACCGTACTTCCTTATTTCACAGTGCTATTGAACTATACATATTAAAAAATATTCAAATACTCAGTCCATGAACATAAGGAACTTCAAATCACTATGAAAGAATGTTACAGCAGATATTCAGGAGTTTAAAAGTACCTGAATTAAAGGGTATTCTTGGAAGCAACCTCATCTAAATTTTTCAAGGTAACCATTTATTCTTACACTTCCCATGTTTGGCAATCAGGTGAGAGACTCCCAGGATCTACTTTTTTTTAAAACAACAAGAAATTTCCAATGGAAGGACAAAAAAAAAATAGAAAATTGAGTTACTTGAAAAATAAATCTTACTGAAGTTTTGCGAGAAGAAATTAGTTAATATTTGTGAGGCACTGATTATGCAGATAAGCGCTCTTGAGTATTCCCATGAGGAAATTAATAACCACATATTCAAAAGAACTGAGTACTACTTGCATAAGGACTTTATTAGCATGCTGCCCTCCATTACAAAGTTGTTGACTATCTGCACATCTAGTGGATCCTTTGTCTCTTAGCTAAATTTAATCAGACATGAAGGACATGAGCCCACACTACGGGTCACTGCCTGAAATTCCCCAAGCAACAAAATGAAGAACACTATTGAAAGTCAGTGGCAGTCGATGTTACTTCCTGCTGTAGGAACGATGTGACACTACAGAAACGGGCATCAGGTTCTGAGTTTTAGCAAAAACATTCACAGGGAACTCAAAAATCCCTTACAAAGGAAACACTTTTTCTCAGCATTCAAGCAGACGTAATTTGGTTTAACTAACAATTGAGAATGGTTCCTTTGCCAGGATTATTGTATATACTGTGGTAGATTAAAAGCACTTATGTTGATTTCAGAAACAGTAAGTAGATTGCTCAAATTGCTATGACAAAAATTGCAATGATTATTCAAATTCACAAGTAAGAGATTAGCAAGTGCCCCTTTTTCCCTTTCTCTTAATACAATGGCACAGGGGAAAAAAAGGTATTTTCAGGTGTTTTCCAATGAGTACCTAATATTTAAAGTATCTGCTTTTTGTGGAATGATAAAGCATTCACAGTGAATTGATAATATGCACTAACTAATTTGGGAAAATTATACCTTTTTTTTTGCTCTGGCTCTACATTTTGAAGGCATTTTTAAGTCGTTCTAGAAACTAGTGGTTGAACAGCACAGAATGAAGTTTCATAACTAGAGCATGTTACACCTGGGAAAAGTTCTTTGATGAGCAAAGCTAGCTGTTAAATGGGGAAAAAAATCACATTGATCATGGTCATGAGTCCAAGACAAGCTTAATTAAAATCAATGGAGAATTTTCAAGTGAAAGAAAAAAAAAAAATGAGAGCAGCAAAGTCTTATCTCTTAATTACGTTATGGAAATTTTCTCTAATTGATACCTGTCCCATGTCACTATAACTAAAACAACCCACAGATCTCAGCCTATAAATATTATTTCACATTATCAGCCCTGGGGCTTAAGTAGGAGATGGTCCTTTCTCCTTCCTCTACTCCCTCTACAGACTTTTACCAGGACTGACAGCCCTGTTCAGCTTTTCTTTGGTGGCTTTTATTTTTTCCCTGAAAACTATGGGTGGTGTTCTAAGACAAAACATAAAGCAGAGGCAGCAATTCTATCTGTGGCTCTTCCACTGACTTACATGATCTTCCTGGGCATGACTCTTCTACCTTCGTTTCCCGGTATTTAAGTGTGTATGCTTATTCTTTAAATGTTCAAAACATTGCTAAGAGAGAGTGCCAAAGACTATAGCTGGTCTAAATATATGTATTTTTACATCTATGTTATAGAATGGTTCGGGTTGGAAGAGACCTTTAAAGGTCCAACTGCTTTCAACTGGAGTTAAGGAAAGAGTACAGTCTTACACTATTTGTATTTAACCTCTGTTTTTCTCCCAACAAGCTGCAGGGGCTCTCAAATGTTGAACAAGCCAGTGTGACTAGAAAGCTCTCCAGCAGTTCTTGGAGAATGGCAAAGTACTGGTAGCAAATGCCAAAGCCATAAAAAAGAACAGGATTACTGCAGAGATACCAACTGATCCTTAGTGCTTACATGTTACGAGTGACTTGATTGCTCTCATGACTTATTCTTTCAATAAAAGAAATCTTTGGCGTCATACCTACTTACAGCTATTGTCTTAGAATCATAGAATGTGTTGGATTGGAAGGGACCTTTAAAGGTCATCTAGTCCAACCCCCCTACAGTAAGCAGGGACACCTTTAACTAGATCAGATTGCTCAGAGCCTCATCAAGCCTCATCTTGCCTGAAGAAGTCCTACAGTCACAACTGCTGCTGCTGAAATCCATTTATCAGACATTTTTTGAGACATTTCTTGTAATGGGTTCTTTTTTGGAGAGATTCCAATGTACAAACTGGAGCCCACAAAGGAAAAAAAAAAGGTTAACTCTGCTTTATTGTGAAGCCTTGCTACAGAGAAAAAAAAAAGAGTGAATTCAGCTTTATTGCGAAGCCTTGCAAAGCGGTTCCCAAATGTCCCAAAAGTTACTTCAGAGAGTCTTACCAACCCATAGACCGTAGTAGCACCGCCGAGCAGCAGGATAACAAGGGGCTACATTGGTATGGCAGAGGGAGGCAGCCACGGCAATTTTCAGGGCATCCCCTGTATCTTCAAAGTACACTCATGTCTCTCTCCCTCTCCGGCCCGAAACAGCCCCCTTATATCCTGCACCGGATTGAGTGGAAAAGTACAGGCTAGAGCCGCTGCATGCGTGACCAGCATATGCAGCGAGCTTCACCAGACTCATGATCCAGCTTTGCTAACAGTGGCTGTCTGATACGTGACGACATTGTTATACTCCCTTCTTGTTATCTTCTTCTTCGAAGGTCAGGTTCTCATAGATACGCACATAGTTTTTGCAGCAACAGTACTGAGGTCCTTTTTCTCGTCACGTATACTGGGTTTGGTTCAACTAGCAATTTTCCATCGTATCTCACTTGGACCATCCTTTATTATCCCTTACACATTTCTGCTCAATTTTTTCTGCTCTGTACACTCTCAGCTCATTTTTTTTTCCAACTTTTTACCTTAATTCTGGTCAAAACACATAGGTAGAAACTAACTCTGATGTCTCTGGTTAGATGTAAAAATGTACCCTCACAAAGTTCACTAGAAATCAGTGACTAAGATTCAAAGTCTGTTGGGATTCCTTATCCAGCATCTAGCATAACTTGGATGCTTAAGAAGAACATAGTCTAATATTTTACTGGGATTTTTAATAAAGTCTTAAGTCACAGCTAAAATAAATTTAAAAATTATAAATACCCTTCCCTTTTCACACTGTTCTCAAAAGAAGAACTGGCTATGAGGCATCAACAAAATAAACCCTGTGACTCTACTGAACAACAAAACTAAACTCCACTATGACGGCTTCCTTGTTTTTACTTTCCGAACACAAATTACTACTCACACATGCCAGCAGTGAAGCTGTGGTCAGGCTGGTGCTAATAAGTTGGCAATCATCCCTGATACAGTACTGTTCATCAGATGGTGCTCTTTAACAGATTCCCACTGGTGTTACAAAAAGCTTTAAATGGCAATAAAGATGGTGCTTCATCCTGTGAAAAAGAGTTCACTTGAAGACTCAGATACCTCTGAGTCTGTGGTAGCTACAGCTATGGAAAGGAGCAGAGGCAATTTGCATCTGCTAACATCTTCCTTTCCTGTTTTTTTTCTTGTAGAAAACTGCACATAATAAAAATAAAATAAAAAAAAACCAACAAGCCAGCTAATGAGGAAAGTTTGGAAGTTCTCTTCTAAATACCAGGGAATGAACAAATGTCTCCTGTTAGAGTATTAGAAAAAAGGATTTGCCAACTAACTTAACACCACTGTTCCACTTTAATTAACCACTGCTCCAATTAATTCTTAATTTTTAAAAATTAAAAAGGCCCAAATCTTAAGCTGATTTCAGAGGAACGTTCAGCCCAATGTACACGAACAATAACAGTTAAGCTAGGACTCTTTCCATCTAGGTTCATTATATGTATCGTAACGGGCCACTAATTAAAACAGCAAGTCATGCATAGCTACATTTATTACACTGTCATGTTCATGAGTGGGGTGAACTCCTACGTAGCCTTTTTCTTCTTTTCCTCCTGTCAGGCTCTCTAAACTTGAATACTCCAGGAACTGAATGGAATAAGGACAGATAAGTGTTAGACATTTTGATAATCTTGTTGGAAATAGCAACGGTAGCAATAATTTTAACGGCAGAGCTACCTGAAAGTAACTTGTAGTAGCGTTTCACACCAAAACTGCTCTGGCTGAACCTGATGAAGGGCTGGGGATGTGCAGGTGATTTACAGTTCAGAAGAGGGAAGGGAAGGCCTTGTACGCATTCCTCTGAGTAAACCCTCTCTGGCCCATTCATGTGCTGAAGCCAGAAGGCAAGGAGCGAAGCATCCCCAGCTCCCTCCAGGAAGGATCCCTGGCGGGGCAATAGAGTCTAGAGAGGAGAGAAGGGTAAATCAGCAATGTTACGTGAATATTTAAGCAACTTCCACTCCATCTTACAAATACGTATAGCAGCTGACATTAGAAAAGCAAGCAGAGAAACATTAGGCTGATGGTTGGACTAGATGATCTTAAAGGTCCCTTCCAACCTAGATGATTCTATGATTCTACGATTGCAGAAATAGTCTGTAAGCATTGAAAGGGCAAGAAAGATCTGGAAGAATTCACTGACATTTTGTAGAGCACGATGCCTCATTTAAGTTGAAACCCTTAAAACATCACGGCAAGTAACTGAAAAAAGGCTACACTTCCAAGAAATATTCATAAATTTGTGCCACTCAAAGCCAAAGCAAGTCTCAAGGAGTTTTTTGCAAAGTCAGTTATAAAACCCTGTTTGGGATGGAATACCTCTTAATATGAAAATCAGTTCTCAGCACTTTATAGGTGCTGTGCTGTTTTAACATGTAATACGATAGAGTTTCTACTTTACATGGTGAATTACGTCTGAATATACCCATGGTGATTTCTTTTATATCATCAGTTTTTCTTAAAAACAGTTGAGTCACATGAATAGAGTCAAAGATACTACATATCTCTTTTCATTCTCCTTATTCTTTTGGAACAATCTAAATTTTGGATACTCCTGAATGGAGCTAAGATTACAAAATCAAGGAACAGCATTCTCACTCTTTAAATGCCCCTGTACACAAACGATACAAGAGGAAAATGCCAGGGTCTTGCAGTACATCCAAAATCCAACGGTATTTTGATTTAAACTTTCTGTAGTATACTGTTTACTCTGAAAGGTACATTAAAACCTTGGACTTGTTACTTGTTTAGTAAATCGAAAAATAAAATTACACCTAACACAAAAGCCAGTTAGAAATATCCTTATAAAAATTTGTTTCATTAAAAGTTATCTTTAATCAAAAATCAAAGTCCTTCATGGAATTACCTTATCAATAAGCTTTCACTGGTAACCCTGGTTGTCCTGGAGGCTCTTGTGACTTCTAGGACTTTCCACATAAAGCTGGGATGTTGATGCCCAACAGCTGAATAGTGATTTCTGAGGTGCCTCCCTGCCACAAGTCTGTGCAAGGCCAGACCGTGGTGAGGTTTTGGAACTGCAGCTGGAGGCAGGTCCTTCCATGGTTTTCATGATTCGAACTGAAGGTCTTTAGCTCTGCCAGGTCCTAGACTTTGGGAACTCATTTCCTCTGATGTGTCTGGAAGCCCATAAAATCGGTGGCACCAGCCTGGAGGCCCAGTACTGCCATCGCATTTGACTCACAGTAGTTTGCATTCTCTAACTTCACAATGCCAGAGCACGAAATGGGAAAAGCAAGAAAAGACTGGAAGACTTGGTAAAAGTTTCAAAGATCTCTTCAACTCAGACTTCTCTGTAACATCAGTCATTACCATTCAACAACAAATTAGGTCATGTACCCAGACAGCAGCCTATGTTCAAAACACCACTGAACTATATCTCTTTTCTTTTTTTTATTCTTTAGCATTTAAAAAACAACACCTCTCAATGATCTTCCAACTTTTGAATAAATTTGAAAGTTATCAGAAAATGAAGTAGAATGAACGATTTTGTTTATCATGATAGGTGTAAGAAAGCTGGGACAAGGAGCATTTTATAGAAAGCCTGTTTACAGGACTCCCAGATAAGTCTTCAGTTTTGAACAGACATTCAAATTTCAGCATGTTAAGCTGAATGAAAGCATTGCATTTTTTTCAGGCCCTTTCTCATGGCTTTACAATGTAATAAAGAAAAGTAAGGCACATTTCTGAGTTCAACCTCCTGCCTTTGTGGCCCAGCAAGAACATTGCGCAATGTCACTTCTTCATAGACCAGAAGGTTATATAGAACTACTCCATTTCTTAAAGGCTATTCTGATTCCCTTGATGGATCACTTATCCAACATTCTTATTACCCCAAGTAAATAGCTGCAAGATGAAAACTAATGGTAGACTCCAATGGTAAACTACAATAAATGTAACAAAAATGTTGAACTCTTCTGGATTCCCACCAACACAAGAACTTAAAATCAGAGAAAACTCAAACTGAATGTTTAATAGCTGACTGATTTAACTTAGATTACATGTTCTAATGGTCTAACAAAAAAAAAAAAAAAAAAAAAAATATTTACGGCATAAAAGCACTTCAGATTGAAAAGGAAAGCAAGAATCATTGTTACAAAGAAACCAGTCAATAGAAAGAGAAGTATAGGAATCTTTGAGATGGAGAAAATGGGTCTGCATTTGAAACCATTTTTTGAATGGAGAACGAGTAAGATAGTGAGTGAGTGCCAATACATAGCCTGGAGGCCTTGAAAGCAAAGAAATACCAGAAATCTGGAAATGATTGTATTTTTTATGTTAAAGGATGAAAAATAAATTTAATTAGTTAGCAAAATGCAATTTTATTCCATTTGGAGTAATTTTCCAATACATTAACTTTCTCATTAGAATTCAGTTTTGTTTTGCTAAACAAAAAGCACCACTTCAACCCCTGTAGCATGAAGAATCATCTAGGAGATGAGTTGTGCCCCAAATTATTGCAAATAATTGAATGCAAGTTCTGCACAGTAACACCAAACAGAAGCACTTGGGGAGACAAGCCCAGCCTGACTGAGCAGGCAGCCAGAATAATTAGCAGCAGCATTTGTATACCAAAACCAAAAAAATCCCAATGGATTTGGAAGTAGTGACTAACTAGTAGAAAGCAAGTTCAAATAGCCACTATGTTTTTGCTCCAGTCCCTCTTTTTCCCTGCTCTTCCATCCTCTCCCTTAAGGTTGCTCACTCTCAGCAATGTTATAGGATGAGATTAAATGTAACACTCTGTTATTCTAATTAATTTTGCAATTTAAGATACTTTGCTCCATCAGTGCAAAGAGTCATCTACCTACACAGCTTAAGCATATATAAATGAAGCTATTTCAGTTCACTGCATCTGCCTCTAACTGAAATGGCTACACTAACAAAAATAATGTTCTATATAGGGTTTTGCCCAAATTGCTTCCATGTCAGTTTACATTACACTAGTACAATCCCCAGGGTTCGATGCAGTTTCCATTTAAACCACCAGAACGTCAGGTTCTGTCTCAGTACAGCTCTGTTCAGCTTTTAATACAACAGGACTATGACTTACTGAAGCATCGTGGTACTACTGTAACAGAAACATATTTGAAAGACAAGTAATTATGGAAAATAGGGACAACTCAGCTAATGTTAATCTGTGTCAACAGGAGAGACAAAAAGGGGATTAATTACTGATGTAACTGTAAACTCATGTTGTTTGCTGTTCTTGATCTAAGAAGCTAGTTCAGCTAGGAGAAGCCATGATTTCATTCAACCATAGACATTTAGAAAACTGTTCCTCCTGTTCTCTGTCCTTAATGAAATACAAAATGTCACTTACAAAATATGCTTGCTAGCTCTAAAGACCACAGCAGCAATCGTTTGCATTGGATGAGTTGCTATACTGATGATCAGATATAAATTGCTATATAGTCTCATTAGATATTATAAATTCCTCCTACAATCTCATCAGTAACTCCATGCACTGCTCAGAGGAAAAGGACTTTGTGTTTTTAAGGAAGTCACTACCTCTGATCTTGAGTTTTTACAGGTCTCCGTGAAATGAGTTACAGTGATCTAGAGTTCTCATCTATAAAGAAAAAAAAAAGAAATGAAAGGAAAAAAAATGATATAATTATATCTAAACTAAATTTAAAAAAAAAAGTTGGGGTTGGAAATACCAGCTCCATTTCCAAGTCAAAACGACCCTCAGGCTAAATACAATTTGCGAACAATTACTCTGAGTTAAACTTAATTATGTTAATCATTTAGACAACTGATTTCAAGAAGAGTATGGCTGGCATCTGTGAAGTAGAGCAAATCTAGCAAGGAGACAGATGAAAAGCTTGTTTGTCCCTGTGGGACAGGGAGAAAAGAGAGAGACAATTACTGACTGCAACACAGGACCCTTTCAGCTGGGAGAAGGGCATGGGCAAAACTGCATGTTCTAAAACCATTTCTACACAGTCCATGAATTTTAGGCTTGACTTTTGTAGGTATTTTACAGGTTTCCTGGCAAATGGGGCTTAAGGTGGCTGCCAGTAAGGTGGCTATGTATTATTTAACTGACTGCAAAAGCAATATAGCAATTCTCTGTCTATTGAGAGGGCTGTTACTCTCTGTTCCAGAACAACCTGTGAGAACCCGATGAATGTGGACACAGCATAATCTCTTCTGTTTTTTCAGCCTGGCCTTTATTATGACAAGATGTTTGCGAAAAAGAAAAAAAAATCATAACTGGTTCCGAGGTTCTATTCAAAACCAAATCTCACTGGAATAAATTTTGAGAATTGCTTTCAACTTTAGTCAGCCATTAACTCTCCCTTCCTTTTGACTTAGAAAAATAATCAAGTGTTCAGTTCCTACCCAAGTGGTCCAATAATTCCACAGTTTTGTTCAGGTAAAGAGGAAGAAAAATCTTATTAAGAAATTCTGCTGTATGTTTGTGATTCATAGCTTAATATTTTGGTTATTACTATCCTTCAGTATTGAAGTGATTTGAGGGAGCTTTTCAATATATTGCCCCAGCACCCTATCCTTTCCTCTAGGTCTCTCTCTCTATTCCTTCAGTGCCCCTGACGAAATCAAGGACTGGAAGTCACAAAATCATAGACTCATAGAATGGTTTGGATCGGAGGGACCTTTGAAGGTCATCCAGTCCAACCCACCTGCCACAGTCAAGGACATCTTTCACCACATCAGGTTGCTCCAAGCCCCATCCAGCCTGACTTGAACACTTCCAATAATGGGGCATCCACAGCTTCCCTGGGCAACCTGTTCCAGTGTCTCACCACCCTCAGAGTAAAGAATTTCTTCTTTACATCCAATCTAAATCTACCCTCTTCTAGTTTAAAATCATTGTGCCCTGCCCTGTCTCTTCAGGCCCTGGTAAAAAAGCCTCTCTCCGCCTGCTCTACAGAAACTGTTCTGAGCAAAGGAAATGGCCCTGTGTCATATCTGTGCTTTTACTCCTCTGTTCATGATCCATCCTCTACTGTACTTTACAGTGCAGGTCTCTTTATTGTTTGGCTTTTGTACTTTATGAAGCAATTTTAAATATTTAGGGTATTAGAGTCTTCTAGAGCTACTCTGTTCTCATTTATTAAAAAAGAAAAGAAGGTGACAAAAATCTCAGGTATTTTTTTCACCATTGAAAAACCTTCAACCACATAATTGCCTCTGAAATAGTTCCCCTCAGAACTACACAGAACCTTCCCAAATGAGACTGTTACATGATTCCAGACATATTCTAGTTCATTTGTTCTTCTGCTTTTTTCTGTTCTGGGTTGTAACCACTCAAGAAGTGCAGAAAATGAAATATGCCTATAAAAATGAATTTTCTGTCAGATTTGGGTACAGAAGCAACTGTCAAAGAAAAGCTTTATTTGTCCTTTAGGACTTGCGTGATGGCTAAGATGAATCTTACCACACAAACTCTGAATCCATTGGTATTCAGGCATTTTTATATATACACATGCACAACATGGTGGAGAACCTGTGCATATCTTTCAAAAGTTCTCTATAAGTAATTCTTCAACTTGTAATTTTGCATCATTCTCTCATTCCTTCTTGCTGGCACTGCAGGGCTGTTTGTACTTGAAGTGACTTACAACTCACAAATTTTTCTTTTCACAGTACTCTTCAGAGGTGTCATGGTTTCAGCGGGGATGGAGTTAACTTCCTTGCTAGCAGCTGGTGTGGGGCAATGTTTTGGGATTTGGGATGAGAGTGGTGTTGATAGTGGACTGATGGTTTTGGTTGTTGCTGGGCAGTCAAGGCCTTTTCTGCTCCTCACACCACCCCGCCAGCGAGTAGGCTGGGGGTGCACAAGAAGCTGGGAGGAGACACAGCCGGGACAGCTGACCCTATCTGACCAAAGGGATATTCCATGCCATATGATGTCATGCTCAGTATATAAAGCTGCGGGAGGAAGAAGGAAGAGGGGGGACATTCAGGGTGATGGCATTTGTCTTCCTAAGTAACCATTACGCATGATGGAGCCCTGCTTTCCTGGAGATAGCTGAACACCTGCCTGCCGATGGGAAGCAGTAAATTAATTCCTTGTTTTGCTTTGCTTGCATGCACGGCTTTTGCTCTGCCTATTAAACTGTCTTTATCTCAGCCCACGAGTTTTCTCACTTTTACTCTTCCAATTCTCTCTCCCATCCCAACTGGGGAGAGCGAGCGAGCAGCTGCGTGATCCTGGTTGTCGGCCAGAGTTAAGCCATGACAAGAGGTCACTAATTCTTGTATTAAGAATCATGAGCCTTTGAGAAAGACACAATTCTACTATGTGGACTATAACCACAACCTGTGATAGTGAATATTGTTGTGTGTCGTTCAGATACTTCCAGGGGTTAACAGGTGCCACCATCATCAAGAGGAACACAATGCAGGATCCTGAAAAGGCTTTTCTAATCTCGGCTGGGTTTAGGGTATTTTTCTTTAAAAAAACCAAACCAAAACAAAAGAAAAGGGAAAAAATTACAGGCTGCCTGAAATGAAGTAATTTTGAAATTATAACTTTTATAATCTCTATGTATATACATACAGAGTGATACACCTGTAATATCTCTATGTATCTAAATATATTAATGTAGATAATGATTCTATAAAACATTAACTATTGAAGTTCTGAATCCTTCACTCTTAACTGTTTCCCTTCAATCTGAAAGGAATTTTCTTTCCCATATGTTTTAAGAAGTTTAAAGACCTTCCTGTCACTCTAATGACATCCTCTCCGAAAACCCACACCACCACACATCACCCAGGCTGTCCCCTCATTCTTCTGGGAACTTCTAATAACTTCTGCATCAGTTCTTCTCTGTTCCAACCCACATTCAGAGCCCTGGCTGAGAAAGCATTTTAACCTGCAACTTGGTATTAGCAACTGCACCAACTGCGTATTTAGTATTTGCAGGTGAAATTTCTTCCCATACAGTCAGCACTAGTCCAGCTCTGAAGGCAGCACGCACTGATTACACTACAGCGGGTAGGCAGGAACTATTCATTTAAGCTCATAGAAGCATCTTTTAGAAGCCACTTAGCAAGATTCTGTCTGTGACGGCGTCCTAATTCCCACAACTTTGCTTATTAACTGCATAAGGGCAGCAATAATGTTAAATCTGCAGCAGAATATATCTGAACCTGTATCCCTTTACAACTTGCCAATAACCCTCATTTTATGAGTCAAAGTGCAAAATGACCTTAGGAACTTTCAGAAAACAGCAGGTTCTGCCCATTTTTTCCTTTGACAGCAGATATATTCTTTGGTTTTGACCCTTGAGACTCCTCCAGAGGTGCAGAATAATGTAACAGTGCTACGGAGCAGGAGCGTGCCTTTCACTTCAGCTGTCACTTCGGTGAGATGGGAACAGTGTTACATAGCTAGAGCTAATTAATTTGATTCAGTCTTTTAGAAGGCTCTCACCTTGTATATAAAACTGTATTAGAGGTGATTTTCAGGGATGATATTTGCCTTAAAAGAGTCCATCTTACAGCATCACTTCTTCAAAAGCTGATAACCAATACATTGTTAAATGAAGGCTGTATTTTTAAAATTTAAAGAAGGGATTCAGCCTTCAGGGCTATATTGACAATGCACACCTTACCACTGCACTGAAAATATACTTTGAGGGCAAACCCTTCATAATACTGAGGATGAGAGCAGGGTGACTGATTTGAGTACAGGTTAGAATTCCACCCTGTATACAATGGGAGAATCTATATGTTCTGCAGCACTGTTGTCATTGCTATTTAGAGGACATCACTGTTCTGCTTTGTTACAAAACATGCTGTGTGATCTAAATAAATATCTGTGCATGCTTAGTCTGTTAATGATGCAGAAGAAATGGAGTCAATTGGATTTTCTCCCATGAATACTATGTTAGTGTTTTGTGGATTATTTGAGAAGAGATTATACATAATAGCCTATCGAGTAGGCTAGACAAACCATTTCTAGCATGTGGTTTTCTTACAATCTCACACATTATAGCTGTTGTGCCACACCATTGATCAGCTAAACTGCATGGACTGGAGAGAAAGTGTTATTTAAAAGATCAATAAGGGAAAAAAAAAAAATCTCCTCTCAACGTCTTCTAGGGGCAGAGAGGACAAACTCAGCACCCACCTAGTATTTTGGAGAAGAGATCAACAGGACAGAAAATAAGAGGTCATCTATAAAGGAAACAAAATTTCAGAGGCAGCATCAAGAACAAGGGAAACAATCTTCAATATGTAGATAGCTTAAAGGTCTCTCTAAAAGAAGCCAAGTGGCTGGGCAGACTAAGGAAGAGAGAGGAGGCTCCAGATCAAAAAGGCTAAAAGAAAGTAGAATATATTTGTTTTTCAAACTCTAACAGCCAGGAGTAAACAAATGTTTCTGTAGCATTGCAAAAAACTTCTAGAGAAGATGCAAGAAAAATAGAAACATCCAATCCTGCTATCATCTGCTCTTGATGACAGGACATCTCCAGACCCAACTCAGGATTTCCCAAGCCAAACCCATCACATGGCAGAGTAAGACACAGGCATCTATATGACTCTTGCAACAATTACCAATATCTGCTTTTTTAAATTCTCTGTTTACAAATAAATAACTCCAGTGAGTAAAGAGAATGTAAAATGCTTGTGAAAAGTAATTAATTCTCATCCCACAAATAAGAAAAAATATTTAAAAGGGGAAAACTAAATGTCAAGAGGGCAAATAACTCCTTTAATTCTTTCTAAAATTCTTTCTTCGTCACAGGGCTCTGCTAGAGGAGGTTGTGGATAGGGAGCAGGAGGAGGAGGAACAACAAATTCTGCAAAGTACTAAAGAAACTGGGAAGAATGGAGAAAGGATGAATAAAAAAGCCATAAGGAGGCTCAGTTAAATGAATGAATAAAGGACAAATTAGTAAGAGAGAAATAGCACATATCTTTCCAAAGCCCATTGCAAGTAATGGAATGATCACCAACAAAGCCTCTTCATTCACGGTACTTCAGTGGGTACCTGACAGATCTTAGAAGCACCGTCTATTTATCCCCAGCAGAAATCAGAAAGATACAGTAGAAAAGAGAGGGGAAACAGTAAAGGTTTACACTAGGGTCAGAGAATGGAGGAGTGCAATATATTGTGTCTCTGTAGGTGAGAGATGCCAACGAAAAACAATGGTGTAAGAAGCCACATTTTTCTCTGATCTCCTCCAGATGCTACATTACCAGAAGAAATTGAAAATTAGGTATTAGCTGTGCTCAGGCACCTGCCTTAAACTTCACATGAAAGCAATTCCACAGGGAAGGCTTAATCAAAAGCTCCACTGCCCCCACATCTTAGACATGATTCAAGTGATCTACTGGAGAGACATCTGTGATTTTGCTCCCACATCTCACTGCCTTCCTGTCTCTCCAACAACCATTCTGCCGTGCAAACATTTTTTGAAGCTTTTTCCTTCTAGGGGAGAATCCTTAAGGAAGCCTCCTTCTCCAGTTCGGGTGCCTGGGTAGACGGACCAAGGGACCAGGGCAATTCCCCTGCGCATCCTGCCAGCCTCCCTACCCAGGCAGCTGCACAGGCTACCAACAGACCTCCCCCTCAGACAGCATGCCTGGGCTGCAGCTTTAAAGTTGAGGTCCTGTTCACTGCACTACAGTTTTACAAAAAACGGCTGCCTGGGGACAACGATGTGGTCAATAGAGATGAGCTCTAAACGTGGCCCATGATTTCATTCACCAGAGCTGAAAAGCAAAGAGGAGACGCTGAGTGGTTTTATAGCAAAACAAACCATTTTGCTTTTGGGTCACTAGAGCGCAGTGACACAAGACAGTAAAATCCCAGTGTACCTTCTACATGGTAGCTGTTTGATGATCTGATACTGATGTAAGGATGTTTGCTTTATTTTTGATAATGAAAGATAATCTAACTCACACCTGGCAGCCCTGATGGAAATCCCATTGGAGAGGGCAGAAATTAAATGGATGCAGAAGGTCAAAACTATATCTTCCCTTGTAAAGATGATCTTTCTGTAGTCAGCAATCAGAAATAAGGAGTGCAGGGAAAACATAGATGCACTGAAAAAAAATGTGCAGGTTCTCTAATGTAGCATCAAAAATTCAGGCTTGATTATTCCAATTCCTTTTATGATCAGGAGAACTGTATAAACAGAAAAAATTACGTGTACAGCAGAAGTTCAGCTGGTATAAACTGGCTTAGCTTCATTTAAAGGAAAAGGATTTTGCCAGCTTATATTAGCTAGCTGTCTGCATTTTATCAACACCTTCTGAGAACATCTTTGTTTTTCTCTCACTCAGATAAGATACTTTCAACACACTTATGAGACATTCAACTTTATCTTTCTTACTTAAAAAAACAGTGTTCTTCTGAAAGCGATTCAGAAATAAAAACAAAAAAAAAAGCCTGTCTGTCTGATGGGCTAATATCTACCCACATCATTATTACTAATTGCATGTACAGCTTCTTCAGTGGCATACAGTTATAAACAAGATTAAGGACACAATGGGAGGAGACTGGAAGAACAAAAATAATAGTTCTAGAGAGCAGCAGGGCATGATACATTTATGTGGGAAATTGGTGAAAAGATGAAGTTAAATGCAATGTCTTACCCCATTCAAATCTTACCAAAATTTGCAGCTGCCTAAGGAGGGAAAAAAGACTTTTCAAAAGTTTCCATTAAATCGTGGGGAGGAAAACCAACAAGAACAAGAAAAGATTTATTTCACCTACCCCTTTTTTCCTCCTCCCACAAGGACAATAAATAGTTCTGTGTTCAGGGCACTTGCCCAGAATAGAGAAGTCCAAAGTACAAGCTTTTGCTATGATTAATTCCAGTCAGGGCTTCGACAGGATCTCCCACATCCCAAGTGAGCACCTTATCACCTGATAACTTCTGTGTGGACAGTCAAATCAGCCTCTCATTTTCAAGAGAAACTGCAGCTTGCGTTTGCTGGAAAACCATAGTTTCAGCAATGCAATCTTCTTCTCACTCCAAAATAGCCATATTGTGAAATTCCTAACCACCTTTAATTATTTCCCTGAAGTTTAAAAAAAAAATAAATAAAGAAAGAAAAGCTGCATACAAACTGAACTAAGGCTTTTTGGATTAGCCCTAAGTGAGGGTGAATTCTTCCAGGCAGAGAGTGACCCTGGCCTAAACAATGACTAAGGCGGCAAAGTTTTTATGCATCATGAGTAGAATTCCTCCTCATCGTAAATAATCATTTTAGATCTAAGGCTATAAAATGATTCATAACAGAAGCCAGAAATATGTTCTACTATTAAAGTACTTGATCTTAAAAACCTATCCTCAAAATTACCTATACATATATATATATAACACTGAATAAGCTGAAGCATTTCTGTGCTGCACTTCAGTTCTAAAGCAAGTCCACGCATTGTGGAATGCAAAAAGTTAATTCTCAGTTACCCAGGCCTAGATCCTCTTTGCAAAAGCTGTATTTCAGATGCCAATGTCAAAAAGCAAGTAAGGACGGGGAAGGGTTAATTGCAGACACAGAAAGCAGTTTCATGCTTTTCAGATGGTTTGTAAATTGCCTCTCTACTTACTTCATGCCAAGACTCACAGGCTGCCTCTTGGAAGCCTTAAAACGACCCATTGCTCAGGACTTTGCAAACAGACACATTTTCCGAATCAGATTCTGATTCAGATGCCATAAAGGAATTACACAACTTCTGGTCCATTCAAGTCCATTCAAAGATATCCGTACCAGATATGGTTTGATCTTTTTCATATAAGCTAACATGGTACAGCTACCTGCTGCTTCTACCTGTATTCAGTTCAGATATTGTGGTTTTTACAGTGGCAAGGAATGAAACTGCCAGGCGCCTGGCAATAATTAAGTATATTTCAATAGGCACTGCTGTTTCCATTCATAATTTTGTACAGGTGACACTTACAGATTATTCCTACAGTTCACAGAGCAGTTTTCTTAAGACTTCAGCCATATACACTCTGCACAGATATAGAGGACCAAGAGCTGCATGCTGATAACTATGAAAGCATATCCTCCTCTTCCTCTGCCTCTTTCCTTTCCACTTTCTCATACTTTGAGCCTTGTGGTTTGTGATTGGATTTTGTATACACTTGCCTTCATAGTTTGGCTAAAGTCAGAGTGGAAGGAAATTCAAGCTACAGCACTTACTGAATGCAATTCAATCTGATTTATCAGACAGGACTGTTGGAACACCTCTTGGAAGAAAGCAGCTCTTGGCTCGGTCCTCATGTATTTTACAGGAATATCAGTATAACAAATTGACTTCCTGAGTTTCCTGATATGACAACTCATTCAATCAAATCCTTCAGACAAAGACAGCTGCAAAGAGAAGCATACTACATCAAATAGTGCATTCCACAAACCACGTACAATAATGTCTGCAAATAGGTTTACAAGCACGCACCTCTACAGCCTGATGCTGCCACAGTGGGGCAGCTAAAAAATACCAGATATTAAATAAATACATATGCACAGCTGGTGCCCTGCAGTCCAAACCTTTCTCCTAGTCAGGCAGATTCTGTTGATTTCTTGTACAGGTCGAAGAGGTATAGCAACCATACATTATTGGCTGCAAATCTTATGATCAGGAAGCACTTTGCTTGTCAATCTAGGTAATACATTTTTAATTTGCAACCTCATTTACAAAGGAAAAGCAACATGCTAGATATTATAAAAATTATTGTCAGTATTGAAAGAAATCTATCCATTTTGTAACGGACCCTTTGCACAGTTATTCCTCTAAACATGGACACACATTTTCTACCACTATACCTTAGCTTTCCCCCTTCACTGAAGCTTGGACAGAAGCAGTGTCAGTAAGTGCCTCCCATTTTTAAGTCCAATAAGACACAAATTCAAGTTTACTGTTGATTTACTTTCAGTTTGTTGGGCTCTATGTCTCATCATTTGTACATGATCTATTTAGGTTTTAGGCTTCTTCAAGCAGAGACTGTTTCTTTATCTTTCTGTACCATTTCCAGCATATTTTGGAGTTGTGCTTGCAATGAACAGTAATACTGAACAGACGAGATAGATATTAGCAAAGGTTTTGGCTGATTCGTTTTGCTGTGCATCCATTACACAGTAAATATTTGCTAAAATTATTCTGTACAAGGGAAAGAAGTTACTGTTTTTAAGGTAAGCGCACTCTTAATCAGGCAGGCTGTCTTTAGGACTTGAATTTATTCATAAAGAACAAAATCTTCACTGAACACCAGAAGCCTGCGTTAGAACAGCAACAACGCAGAAGTTTGAATAAAAACTTGCTTGCACACTGTTATAAAGAACATATATAGGAACAAAGGCCTTTATACATATACAAGAACAAAGCACCACAGAACAAAGCCCTTTTCTTTACAGACCCTCAAACGCATTTTAAGAAACATGCTGTGATTTAGAAAAACCTACCACACTTAGAAAAAGGAATTGAATCATGGAAATCGTGTGGCTTCTGTATGCAGGACATTTTGGGGCTAGGACATCACAACAGCATTAAAAATTCCGAGTCTTTGGGAAAAAAAAAATAGTCAAGTCTATTGGAAAAAAACACTACTGGTTCAGGAACAGTTTCTACTGAGATCATGTTAAATACTACAGGGGTCAAGTAAAATGAAAATAATGAATTCTCTTCCTGGTCTTTTTCCTAAGTGGACTTCTGGTGAACACTCTCATAAGTCTGGCAGAGTCACAGATGTCCAGCTGTGGCAAAGGATGACCACACACCATGAACCTGGTCTGAGTCTGCACCTTGGATCATCTTTGTAAATGCACCCAAGCAACGCATCGCCTCCCTCTTTCAAAGGCGCCAGTGCTCACACAACGGCTTAAGAATATAAGACAGTAAATTTTAAGGTCACATTTTAGAAGGCATTAAGCCACCTTGGTATTTCAGAATACCCATCCAGAAGATAATTAGAATCATATCAGTGTATTCCATGTGCAAGCTTGGTATGTTGTACGCATTGTTTAGACATAAACTGCCAGATTGTTCAGGTTAGATTTAATTAAAGCTCACAGGCAGCATTCTTTGGAACTATGGTATGAGTTGTATTTAAAATAAAAATTGCTAATGCATAAATAAGGAAAGCACCACTGATAGCATGACTTCAGGCTTGCTAGGAGGATTGCCAGACCTTCGGCACCTTACAGACACTCAGCAGTGAGTGATGGTGGGCACCTACGCTTTCCTCCCTGTCACAGACACCGGAGATAAGAGTCTGACTGTCACAGGTCCTGGAAGAACTGGCATCTTATCACCTGTGCTGCCTGCATCTCTGCATTTGGAGCCCTCAGTCTCATTCTGAAGTCTAGAAATGTCTGTCCATAGCACAAAATAAGGAAAAGGAGGTCATTGCTAGTGCCCAAAGACGAGAGGGAAGCACTGATGGTGCTCTCCTCTGAGTCAACCCTCCTGGAGCCATCTTCCCCGCATAAGCTTTATGAGCCCTAGTGAGGATGGGCACCCAATTAAGCTTTCATAAAGCAGTAATCAAGGAAGCGATCTTTAAGGCATCTATAACAAAATGGACTTGTCATGGTTGTTTGTCTGTATACTCTGAAAATGATTTGAGGATCAGGAAGGATTTTTTTTTTTTTTTTTTTTTTAAAAGCTCTCACATTTCACCTTTAAGGCATTATTGCAAATTTTATCTTGTTAATTGACTGCTCATATGGTAATCATTTTACACCACATTAAGTAATGTTCTGATTTGTTTTAATGCCCTCACTTAATGGGAATAAAATGCAGCATATATAGAAATTTTTAACTCCCTTATATATTCGGTATACAAGCTTGTCATCTGGTTTTAGGTAAAAAGGGTGCGTATACATGAGAGAGAAATGTAGGAGGAATATACACACAGGAGAGAATGTGAAAAGTAACACAATAAACTGTCAAACTGAGAAGAATGAAGGCGAGACACCAATCCAGCAGGCATCAATTCCACATTGTTATATACATCACTGAATGCTTTCTGCTGCTTCAGTCAGGCTGGAAAAAAGCAAGATAGAAGTAAGAACCTGATTAAACACATGACTGAATGTACCAGGGATGACAGATTCAATGAATGTGTTTCTTTCTATTTAGACAAGGGAATCATCTTTAGTTTGTGTGTGTGAGTAGTAAATGATCGGGAGTGGTGAAAAGAAACCATTGGAGCTGCTGCCCCTGCGCTGCGCAGTGACTCCCTCCGTGTCCCCAAGTCATCCGTGAAATCCACGCGGCACCGAAGCAGGGGATATTCTCTCCCTAACGCACTGCTGCTTTTGTAGGGATCTGACTCCATGCTTGGCTCCATTATAGCTCATTAAACCATAAGTTAAGAATAAAAAAGCAGTAAAGCAGCCACATCATGAATATTCAAAGTTCCCTGCAAAAACTCAGAGACTGGGGACTTTTTTATATGCATTTTCAAAAATACATCAGTTCGGGCCTTTATATATAATATTCCCCTATAAATACCATAATAACAAGAATATTTGTCCTTCTATGTCCTACTCATGTACACTAAAGCATATTAATGACTAGAAACTGAACAGCATAAATTGAGCTCACAGCTGTTTGCATTCTTGTTGGTGGCTCTGAATATTCCCAGAGCTACCATTTGGAAACTATCGCTTTTCTGTCACTCGCTACTCTCCTGCAGAAGGTCTAATGAAGTACGTAGGTCAACTTTCTTTCTTTGTCTTAGAAAGAAGAGCTAACATCTTCTCATTACCTGATCCGACTTTTATTGCTGTACCAACATAGTTACATACTTCATGATATTAAATTTTGCGAGAATTATGTACATCACTGAGGACACAAAAATACTGTGGAAGGACCGAGATAAGCTATATAGATTAAAAAACTGATTGAGATTTATTTTTTTTCTAAAGCTGCAGACTTAAACATGCATAGATATAACAATTAAAAACTTTGCAAACAATAGTACTAATAGCACTAGAACATCCCTGTCATTTTTTTTCTTTAATCCAACATTAGGATTATAATACAGTGATCTCCCTGGTTATCTTTCTGCAAAGACAATTGCATGACTGTGATCTTAAAACCTTTAAATCAGACAGCTAACACGAAGTTCCGATAGTTACTTTAAACCAGATACATTGAATGGACTGGTCAAAAGTCAAAAGACTTGTGGGTACTGCCAACTTCTGTTGGGCTCTCTGTACATGAGATTTATTACCAGCATAACTGGACATGTCAAATACTGTATTATCCCTTATTGACCTATAACAAGTAGAACCTGAACATCTGATTTTAAATGCTGCAGTCAAGCTGGAAATACTTATTGACAGATATAAACATAGATATGTGAATATGCATAGATATAAATTTATAAGCAGTGCTAAATTTCTGCAATGTTTACACAAGCTCTTTCTACCCTAGCCAGTGACTTTCAGCTGCCCCTAAATGTTGTTTAGCAAGTAATTTCAACAACAAATATCTCAATGAAAATATCTTTTTGAAATCACAGATAAGGAATTTTTTTCTTCCCGTGGATTGTCAATACAAATGTAAGCATAATGGCCTAGGATGACCAGTAAGTCAACCAAAAAAGTTTGCTTAACCAAAAAATAGGTAAATAAATAAATATGTGAATGAATGAAATTTATTAAGCTAAGAAACCTGAGGAAAATATGAAGTGGGAAAAAGAGAAGAAGTAAAAAAGTTACAACATCCTCTGTAGTTTTCACCTTTCACTACAGATACAGACAGGGAGATAAAGGCAAAAGCTTTTAAGCATTTTTTAATTAAAAAAAACCCAACCAACCAACCAAACAAACAAAAAAAAACCCAACAGAAGTCTTCCATTTCAAGAGAAAAAAAAAATTACATGTAAATGCCCTTACAAATTCTTCTTGTCTTTAATAGAAGTTGTAAGGTGTAATACAGCAAAACTGAAGTACGACATCTGTGCTTGTATGGCATTGACCTGGCACTCCTTGTTGGTTTTACATAAGACACCAACCTCTCAAACCATACTAACTTTCAACTCCTGACGATGCACCCTTCCTGCTCCCATTTTTCCAGAGTGTAGAGTTTTCCTCTTTCCCCCAGCTACGGATAACCACATGGATCCCACGTTCTGTTCCACCATCAATGTTTTTTAATACCTCCAGTCATTTCTTCCCACTACCTCAATAGTCATTGACCACCACATTCCCACTGATAGCTTGGTCTCAGCTACCATCATAAAGGTTAGTATCCACACAATAAAAACTGATCAGGCTTGGTGAAAGCAGGGATTGTATTAGCTGAAATACACTGACTTCCCCTCAAGACATGTCTGTCAACTCTTTTCCCATTACCAATCCTTTCTTTATTCAACCACGACGCATATGTAGCCTTAGTCACAATGCACTACTGCAAAGAATGCCATCTTGTAAAGGAGCAGAAAACGCTATTTAGACTCCGCTTGTTTCTATTTTCGTGGTCATTCTGGGACTATATGTTCTCATTTGCCCTATGCAGAGAAAGAAGGGAACAACTTGTTTCTTGTGTGAAGCTCTCAATGATACAAGTGAGGCAATTTTTACTGCACTTACAGTTAAATAAACCTGTTTAAGGAAGTTAACTGTTAATTTTCTCAGCATCCTTAAAGTATGGCCCCAACCAATACACACCTGTAGGAGGATAAATGATAGCACAGTCTGGGAACTTGACTCTGAATATACAAATCACACAAGTCTCATACTGCAGGTACAAATAACACTTAGCTTTTCTGTGAAGTACCCTCTACAAGTGTAAAAGGCACTCAAACCAGGACCAGAATTTTTTCATGCCCTGTCTCTCATACTTGTCTGCAAGAGCTTCTCCTCCTTACATTTACCAAAAAAGCCCTAGGAGGAACGTATTCTGCTCAAAAACAGTCTATGCATGACCTGTTTCCCTAGCAAGTAGAGGTTCCTGTGCAGCAATTTGAATTAAAAACCTACCCAAAGGGGACCTGCTTCTAAACACTGTGCAATTTGACATTCAAAGCATTTCTTCTTTTCCTCTGGATCATGAGATCCCTAGGGCTGGAGGCATCTCTCTGCAGCAAACTGCTGTTTTTCAGAACAGGTCAGCGTCAGTTTTCACTCCTCCTCAAAAATGGCAAAAACACCACAGCAATAAATGAGAATTTCTTATCCTTTCCCCTTCCCATAGTGACTTGCAACATAGCCCTTCAGAAAAATATGTAAATTCTATGCACCGGAGACATGCTAAGGAAAATTTACTAGAAACAGATGGCAGGTGGAGTAGTTGGAGGTGCTGGTACAAAAATCTTTTCTCAACATTTTCCAAAATGCCAGGTTATAATTACTGCTTTCATTTCTAAGGTTTTCCTTACTTGAGGTAGTGAATAGGTTTGATTTGCAGGGGATGAGTGTCCAAAACTTCAAAAACTCAAGTCAGGAACAGACAGCACAAAAATTGTTCTGAAATTTTTGTTGCTATATTTTAAAATTTCTGTAACTTTTTTTCTGTTGTTACTGTAGAGCATGTCCATCCTATAGCTTATATTTGACAGAAGATTGTATCAAAGCTCTTCTTGACACATACCTCAGACAGAGCTGGATACCTTTTGGCAGCAGATGAAGATGGAACAGGAAGTGGCAGCAGAAGATAAAGGCAGTTCAACTGAAGCCCATGAAAATTGAGAAACTGGGGTTTCTGCAAAGCTATTTGACATGGTGTAGCATTGTTAAAAATCACCTTTCTTTTTCACCCTAGCACAAAGTATAAAATGACAATTCATTCCTGAAAAGCTTAATGCACCTAGTCATGAGGAGATGTTGTTGTCAGCAGTAGTTGATTACTTATTGTAGCATCATATGAAGGGTTTCTGTTTCTTTTCACTGAAGTAGAAAAATGTAAATCTATTTATGCCTACAGATTTAACCTATAACGGAAAAGAACCTCTCCATCCGGCTTACAAAGCACTTTGCACCTTATCAGCTATCATTAAAATGCATTAAATAGCTTAAATAATGGTGTACATTTGACCTGCGTGGTGCCTCAGCATTTCTAATCATCTCCAATTTGTGTCTAAATATGAAACACAGTCTAATTATCAAACTACTAACTTCAGGTCTTTGGAGTATTAAAAAAAGCAGCATATTAATTAGTTCCAACAACACGCTTTATGAACTTCAGAAAGTTCAGCATGATATTAACATTAGAGTGTGTGTTACAGTTTGTCTAAGCTTGCAAGTTATTTTGCACTATAATCTTCCATTTAGACTAATCAGGAATGTCTACTCTACAAACTGTGCATCCACAGAGTTTTGCTACAGCTGCTTCATGCATTTCTCTTCTCTTGCACCCACGCAAACCTCTGATTTTCCAAAGCAAACATAATCTGGTTTGGCAGAGATGCTAACAGCAAACCTCAGCACAAAAACCCACAAATTATGGATTTTCTACTATTATTGTGGTCGTTTTTGTCGTATCTTCACTCAGCCTTTGGAATTTGGATGAGATTCCCATAACCCCTCTCCTGTTAAGCCTTTACACATAAGGAGTGAGCGACACCATCATTTTTAAACTGCTGTTGAGCAGTAGGGTGTAAGCACAGAATGCCCTATTCCTGATGGACTTTAATCAAAGTAAACCAACTCAGCAGTGACAGAGGCCAGCGGCATTCGGTGTTTTGCAAGGTAGCAATAGCAGGGCTGTGTAGGGATGACAGGGCGAGCGCTGCAGCCTGTGAGAGTGGCTCCACTACTGTCCCCAGCATTTTCACAACTCAACAATTCCTTTACTTTCTTGTAGCCTAGGGCCGTGCCAAAAGTATGAAAAAGATAACCTCATTTGATGTTCACCTATTTTGCATCCCATTGACTCTCTACAGCTGGAAAGTCCTAGACTTTGGCGTAAGACAAGCTAAAACAATGGCTATTTTGCAACTGGTATGCTATGACATCATGCACACGGATTTTGCAGAAGCTAGAATCGCAAAAAGGCTAGAATCGCAAAAAGGCTAGAATCACAGAATAGTTTGGGTTGGAAGGGTCATATACTCAACCTTTAAAGGTCATATAGTCAACCTCCCTGCAATGAGCAGGGACATCTTCAACTAGATCAGGTTGCTCAGAGACCCATCCAACCTGACCTGGAATGTTTCCAGGCATGGGGCACCTACCACCTCTCTGGGCAACCTGTGCCAGTGTTTCACCACTCTCATTGCAAAAAAAATCTTCCTCATATCTAGTCTAAATCTTCCCTCTTTTAGTTTAAAACCATTACCCCTTGTCCTATCACAACTGGCCCTGCTAAAAAGTTTGTTTTGTCTTTCTTATAAGACCCCACTCAGGTAGTGAAAGGCTGCAATAAGGTCTCCCTGAAGCCTTCTCTTCTCCAGGCTGAACAAACCCAACTCTCTCAGCCTGTCCTCACAGCATAGGTGCTCCAGCCCCCTGATCATCTTCATCACCCTATGCTGGACCTGCTCCAACAGGTCCATATCTCTCCTGTGCTGAGGGCTCCAGAGCTGGACACAGTACTCCAGGTGGGGTCTCACCAGAGCGGAATAGAGGGGCATAATCACCTCCCTCGACCTGCTGGCCATGCTTCTTTTAATGCAGCCCAGGGCATGGTTGGCTTTCTGGGCTGCAAGCACACATACAGAAGATGTGAAACTGGATAAGCAACCCCGGATCTGAACAGCAGCAGTTAATAAAATAAATGTAATATAGCCAAAAGCAAGACAGCAGTTTTGAAATGGGGAGGTATCTACATCTACCTTACAGAACAATTTATTCCAAATTCAGGCATTTGTTTTCAAAAATGTAAAATAAAAATGCAAATAAAAGAAGAAAATGTAAATTAAAGATTCATATTCAACTGCTCTACACCTTCCAGCTCTTTTCCCTAGTTACTTGGCAGCTTAACCTGCCTTGCTGTTAAGTAGTTATTCCTCAGACAAGTCCTTATGAAAAAATATTTCTATGACCACTTTCAGATGTGCATGAGCGATAAAGAATAAAATAGTTCCTTTTTTTGACAGACTAGGTGAATTTTGTACTGGCCATAAGGCCAGAACGGAATATCCTTCTCTAACAAACCACGTAATGAAGCTTATACGAAGACATCTCCTATTATTTTAGGATACCCTCCAGGTTGCCCTTGGCTTTGGGAGAGTAGCATTGCAGAATAAAGATGAAAAATTAGTCATGTTACTTTTCTTATATTTGTAATTCAAGTAAACTGTGTCTATCCTAAACTGACTGGCCCATCTGTGTTTGGAACTGATGGTGATAAAAAGCTAGAAAGAGTTGACAAAATCACTAGCTTTCTCAAATAAAACATCTAAATACCACCTCAACAGAAGAGCAGAAAGGAAAACAAGGTAAACTGCAGAAAGGGATACTTTTATAGCAGAAAGAGTCTCATTTGGGAGCGTGAATTCCATTTGCTGCTTTTTGAATGTGACTCATTCATGATTGGGGTGACTGAGTAACGGTGGCAGTGAAAGGACGGAAATCTAGTAAACTTTATAGGTAGACACACAAATATCACCTTACTGAACACTTAGCAGTTGTCTCGTCCCCACTCAGAGCTTTGGGGGAGACATAGATAAGCAAATGGAACAGATAAAAATAAGTGATCGCATTGACAGCACCATACAGTTCAACGACTGAATTTATCAGATGTGCCAATCAGGGAATACACAAGAGTTACCTGAAAAGTCCTGGGAAAAGCACTGGTGCTCAGGCAATTAATCAAACAACAGAGGCAAAGAGAAATGGCCATACTCACCATTCACAAATGGCACTATATATGCAAATACAAACAAAAATACTTTGTGCTCATGTAGAAGAAGAATGCTGACTGCAGCATCTACCCAACAGTAAGTGCCGTATATCTCGTTTTCCCTCGTGGCCAAGAAGGCATTTTAAATCTAGGATTATGGGAATAGGTCAGTCCCAAAAGATGTCAAGAATCTCCTCTTGCCGAGCATCTTGAACATTAGCTGATTTCGCCAAAAATCAACGACTGTTGATAATGAAGTCAGTAAAAACTGAGTCTCCTCAGCACAGCTGAGATGACGCCCACAAACTGTAGGATCAAAAAAAGTTCATCAGCACCCAAGGTCTATTAATCAGTTATTGTTCTAAGGAAATGGAGGACTGGTGATTTCTTCTTTTTCTTCTTTTTGTCAGAGTTAAGTTGATGATTGGACTAGATGATCTGAAAGGTCCCTTCCAACCTAGGCAATTCTATGATTCTATAATTCTTATTTTTCTTAAAAACTGGGAAGTGAAACCACAGCAGGTCCTCTACAGCAAATGGGAGAAATGTACTGTCATGAAAGGCAGGAGTCTATACTTTTTTATTTGTATAATAAGTTTATACTTTTATATTTATATTATATTTACTTTTATGGGAAGTAAACATAATAGTTAAATTGTGCTTGAACTGCTGGCGAACTGTTCATTAAAAAGAAAAACTCTACATAAAACTGGCTATAACAAATAATTCATCCCTTTCCTGGATGAATGTATTTTTGATTCCTATCACCAAGGTTGCACTGAAATAATTTGGGTCAAACTCCTGCCAAGTTCCTGGTATTGAAAACTATTTTCTAATTTAGCAAACACAGATTTACAGTGATTGCTAGATATTTTGTCACCCTTTTTTTAAAAAGTCACCTTGAATGTCACAGATAAGCCATTCTGATTTTCTTGACTCACCAATAGTTCCCAGTGGTATTAACAGTATAGAAATTAAAGTTGGAAAAAACACCGGAAACCGAGAGCTGCAAGGATTCAAAGTGGAAAACAAAAAGGCACTAAGAGGATACTCATCCTTTTTAAATCTGTATGTCATTTTACTAGGCTCAGATAGCTATTTAATATCTTCACTAGATGTATCTTCTGATCTTGGATGTCTTCCAGTACTGGACTGCACTGAAATTCTGTGCAAATTCTAGAGGGATTTTCTTACTTACATAAAAATCAGAATGATTCCAAGAGAACCACATCTAAATACTCCTAACATTAAGCAACACTGCTCTTGACAGACCACAGAAAAGATATGTGCAAAGATATGTGCTCTTACAACCTCATTTGTTAATATTTCAACTAAAAGTAACAGTGAATGACTCTGGAGTGCAAATCCAAAATGTTATCCACATAGTTGATATTTAGGTTTCCTTCAGGGGGAAAAAAAGTAGCTTTACACATTGTATATATACGATAGCTGATTGGGGGAAAGATAATTATATTATTAATACCTGCCAAACTGTCAATAATGCTAATTTGAGATACGTTACTCAAAGACTGGCTTTCTCTATAGTTGTAAAGAATGGTTGTAAATCTCCTTTGGTCATTTCTAAGTCCCATAGCAGTAAGTTCCTTAAAAGGCCCAGGACAGTTCATGCTAAGACCTCAGATATTAAAGGGCTTGTTGAATGCCTTCATGGGAATTATTACTGGGAGAGCAGATGTGGTATTTCAGTAAAAAGTGTGTTACAGGAAAAGAAACAACTGTAGAAGTAAAAATAACAGAGATTTTTGAAAAGATTCAACACTCTTGGACAGGTGTGTCCTATTTCACAATGACAGATGATCCATGGGGTACGTTTATTTGATTTTCAGAAAGACGCAGATCAAGCTCTGTCGTCTCATTCAGGTCATTGCTGAATCCTAAGCGAGGTCTCCCGTCTGTTTTCTAACATCACTTGCAGCTTCTCCTGATGCCTCTGCAGAACATTCCTAGTGAATAAAGCCAGGGGGACGGGGGCAAGGTGACTCTCCAGCCTCAACTCTCTCCAAACAGGCTGCCGTAGGACTGACTGACAACCCAAACAACTGTTGACTCCAGTAATATATTCTTTTCAGGCTCTGTGACAAAGGATGTAGGCAGGCAGTGCCACATAGGCTGCCGCTGTTGCAATAACTCCTCTTTCATGCAGCTCATCAACGAAAGAGGAGCCGAGTAACTCTATGGCACCGGATCATAGAAATGAAAAGCTCTGGGAGTTCCTTTGTCCCGCAGCCTCCCCACTCCAGCACGGCGAGGAGCCGTGAACCTGCCCTTGTGCAAGTGAGAGGGATTCAATCTGCTTCCATGAATGCGGAGTGTGAGAGAATGAAAAGCCCTGTTACAAAGGAAGAGTGCCAGGATTGCACTGATAGCTCGCACTCAGGAGAGGTTTTTGCCACCTCTGCAATGGATTTTACTAACTGCATAGTACGTCAGGCCTCAGCAGCAGTGCCTGATTGTGTGGCTGCCTCCCTCAGACCGGCGAGAACTGAGCTAATAGTGCTAAGACTATATCTACTATATTTACAAGTAAAATTCCTCATATTCCCAGAGAGATTTGTTTTCTTGTTGATGGTACCAAGAATAAGTGGGCCATCATCTCTTCCTCTAGCTAAGAACCCAAACATAATTAAGTGTTTCATTACTCATGTGCCTAGCGAACATGGAAGGAGTTACTCAACTGCAGAGGAGCTAGTTTTCCTCATCTCCTGCTGATTGGCAGCTTTTTCTTGCTTATTCACTTGACAAAACGAGGTTGGTTTTTCTGCATCTATCCATCTACAGGAGAATGGGTGCCAAGACATGAACATTGCCATGCATCCTCCAGGAGGCAGAGAGTTCTCAAATGTGACTGCCAGCTGAATTTCAAAAGAAGAACAGAGGAATGAACTGAATTTGAAAAGATCTGGTGGCTGTGGTGTGATTAACCTTCTTCAAACTTATACCAAGTCCTAGCCAAAGGTAATCATCAGCAATTTAAGTCAGGAATATCTGAGATCAAATGTTTCTATTTACTCTACTTAGACATTAAAGCACTTGTTCTTGCTTCTCACCAAAGACATGAAAAAGTCCCTCTGGGGTGGGGTTTTTCCCACCTCTCCAAAATGATGTAACTTTCAATCCATAGACAGAATTCATTTTTTAACTACTTAATTCCACATAAAGTAGGTGAGTCATCCTCATTTATACTAGTATTGTTTTATGTTTCTAGAAGGATTTTTCCAACTATTTTTATTCTGATTTATTCAGACATAGGGGCAGTGCATTGCTGCTTCCTCAGATGTTTGAAAGGAAAACTACCTCCACATTCCAGAACAATTTTGCTGCTTGCTTCTTTTTTTTATGACTGTTTTAAACTTTTAAGCTTCTTCAGAAATAAAGGAAAACAGCGTCTGAAACTACGGGTTCATTAAGCAAACAGACCAGAACTGTACACAGCTCAGAAGATATTAAACCATCCCACCTGTCACTGGGTTTGAGAATATCATGGGAGATAACATTGAGTTTAGTGAGATGTAATTCAAAAAACTCCATTAGTATAATAATAGGTTTGTCTGCTGGCTCCGTTTCCCAGCTACAGTGCATTAAATGTCATTTAACTGTTCCAATAAATTCAAGCTCATGGGTGCAATTGGTAAGCAGGAAAATGGAATAAACTGGTATAATAGATGGATCAATAGAAAATACAAAGATGTAACAAGCACTTAATGTGTTGAGGATGGAAGCAATAGGAAAAATCATTATTAAGTTAATTGTTTTGAAATTTTAGCATTCACAATATGATCATCTGAATTAAGAGCTAATTTATTGTATGCTGCTACAAGTCTCCTGTTAAATTTCAAATGAGTTGCTGCTAAAACTTATTTAGCAAGAGGAAGAAAACATTTGCAAACACAGATGAAGTTGCTCCTGTGTCAGATGTAAACTTATAACAAGATCATTAGTGCTGTGCTTTAAAGACAAACTGAACGTTTCCTGGGATTTTGTGGTCCCCATGAAAGAACAGAGCACAGCAAGAAATTGCCTTGTGTACCATCAATGTTGATACAGCAGGGAGAGTTTACAAGAGATTTATATTTTCACAGCTCACTTGCCTACAAATAAATATTTCCAAACGAAACGTTTTCTGTGGTGTAGTCCAATTTGTCTTCAGAATAGCTAAGCCGGTTAAAAGAATAACTGCCTTCAGTTACGGTGCCTGAAGGCAAACTTGGCAAACAAACACTGGCCAATGCACCTACGGCTGCAGCTGAGGGAGCTCCTTTGTAAATCGGTACAGCCAGCAACAGTGTGTGGCACGACACCTTGTCCAGCGGGGTACTGTCACATATCACACTGTTCATCTTCAAAGCTTCTGCCACCGAGTGAACAGGCACTGCACGATGGTTTTAAACCTGCTCTGCTACGCCGCCACCTAGTCTGGGATTTTAAGCCTCCTTACAGGCTTCCCTGGCACAGTAAGAATTACCCACCATTCTTTAGATGAGGCTGAAATCAAACCTTAGAGAAATTTATTAAAGTTAAATAAAACATCCAGCTGGCTCCACCAGAACAGGGCACGGAGCTCTTGACTGCAGAGACACGGCTCCTGAAAAAGATGCTCTTACTCAAAAAACCAAACCATACACTGCAGTAAAGGCAGATACCAAATGGGCACGTGGATATGCTGAGAACCCAGTCCATTTATTTCTACTATATTTCTGAAAGACAGTATGGCAAGAAGAGAGATGAGAATGACAAGAAACCGAAAGTGAACAACTGTGCCCAAGTACCAAGTCCTTAGGCTTGGATTGGAGTGGAATACCTGACTGGGCGGCAGTTGCCTTCTTTCCACAGCTGGTGCAAGGTGTTGGTGTTACATCTCTCATAATGGGGTAACAATGATGTATTCTGAAAATCATTGCACAAGGGGCCTCTTATGTCCATATAACATAAAGCCCATAACATATGCCCATAACATAAAGCCAAGGATCTGCCTATTTCCCACCTTTTTTGCAGCTCCTGCTCACCTGTGCAGCCTAGGAACACAACCACACTGCAGAGGCTGCTCTGCATCTTTCCCCAGATGCACAGGTTTGGCCATGAACTAGCCCACAACTTGCCCAGCCACAGGGCAGTGCTCACATTACTTTTTCTGATCATACTTTCTTAATTTTCAGTGAAGGAATGACTCAGGTCATGAAAAATCCTTTCCACATGCTTTCAGCCCCTCATGAACCACACTTTTTATATTCTATTGTAAATTTGGAAGAGGGAACTGAACTTTTCTTCCCAAAAATTTGCAAAAACCAAGTGAAAATTTTCAGATTTCAAAATTAGGGAAAACAATCTAGACAACGCATCACAATAATTTTAATCCTTTTTTTTTCCCCCAACAAGAACTCAGCTGCTCATTAATTTGCTGAACTCTTCATTTTATTATTTATGATGTAAACCCTGTGAAGGAAGAGCCAATTTCTTTACTATTTGCATACAAAATGTTTAGCAAAGTGGGAACGTGATTTATACAAGCTCCTAAATATCACTACAAAAATAAAAATATTACCAATAGTAATAATACATCTTCTCAGTGACGTCGGCTCTTATGCTTAACTCTTCCCTTTGGGGAATCTACTCTAGGAAAATGATAAGAAAAGTGGCCTGGCGTCTCCATTATGGCTAAGTACTTTTCTCAGTCAGAACCATAATCTGTGAACTAGGTAATTATTTCAGGAAGGTCTTTTTTTCCACGCATTTGTTCAGTCAGTGAACAATGTTGAAATAAGTAGGTTTGAGATTAATTATTTTTCTCAGGAGCCCCAGCAGGATTCAGTGGGACGTCTCTTGCAGTGATTTTATTAACTGCTCTGAGGATTTGTGATTTGAGTTTACTATTCAGGGTTACCAAAATTTTGCAATACGCATGACCTTCCACAGATTTTAAACAAAAGAAATGGAGCATGTGCAAATTTGGCACAAAAGAAGGGAATGACACACAACTGAGGAAAAGTGCTTCCCTGGATTTTTCTTTTGTTGAGACCTTTTGTTGAGAGGGAAATGAAGTGCCCCCTCTGACATCCACACAGTCACTACTGCATTGAGACTTTTTCTGAGTGTTTCTCTTTATATTTTCCAATGCAGAAAGAGAAAGCTGAATGTGGAAATGGCATGGATACTTCAGGCACATAGGGACGGCTTCACTCCTATTATCCAATGTAAGCACATCAGCAGGTGCAGCTTCTCATTTCTGCTGGTGGGCACATACACTGCCTTTGTAGCCCTTCTTATAAAAGTTAGCATATGAAACACCTAATGATTTTCAAAATGCAACTAGATGCACCAAATGGCCTAGTCTTAGAGACAAAATTGATTCCCATTTCTTCCAGGTATGGTTTGGCTAGTTTTGTGACACCAGGTTTGAAACCTGCTTCCGCTCCACTTCTTCCATGAGCCTTTCTGAAAACTGTCTTCTGTCTTAAGAAAAATTACTGAAAGCAGCAAAGTAGCAGCTACCAGTATTCATGTAAATTAATTCAGTATTGTGATTGCAATTTCCGCAACCTCTTCTATCTGACTGGAATATACTCTCCATTTAATGATCCACAGTGATCCATTACTCCTCTCTTGAAGCATCATCCCTGTACTTTAACACGTTGCTCCACCTTCTAAAAGAAGGATGAAAACGAACAATGGAAAAATCAATTGACAACCGATAAAGCAAGTCTCCTGCTTGTAAATACCAGCTGAAACACAGGATGCTACTCAACCCACATGAGAGTCACGCTAGAAATGCAGCTGAGAGCATGAGCAAAGAGACAACAATGAATGACGATAAAACAAGGTGTAATTACATAAAAAAGACCCTAATTTAGCATAAAGGGAGTGTTTACAAAGTTTCATAGTTTAACATCAGCCATTGGGTGTCCTCTGTAAAACACAAGTTCATCTTTATTGTTGAATTATGCAGGGCATTTATATTTATCTTAGGATATTCACACTTTTGCAGTATTGAGAGCCAACCATGCATCAGAAGTCTTTTTACATAAATCACGTGAAGCAGACTTGCCTTAATTTTTTATTCAGAAACAGCGTATAAAATTCAGGTTCCATCATGGTGCGCTTTTCTGCATTATCTTAAAAAGCTAAGACCTAGAAACTTGGGGTTTTAACAAGTCTGAAGCTACTCAATGATTCTGTACTTTCTTACAACATAGTCAAATACATTCACAGTGACCAAAGCTTTTGATGAAGATGACTGAACACAAAGACCATATTTCACATACCACTGTAGAACATCTGTTGGCTTTTTATTTGAAGGAATATACGCAAAAAGCATGTCCTTTTTTGCTAAATAGAGCTTTTCTTATCTACGAGATTCCCACTGGTGAGATCTAATTTTTCACCCTTGAGCTGTTAATGATTAATAAGAATTCTCATGAAATTTCTGATATACACGCCCTTGGGCACTTATTTTCCTAAATAGAAAGAAACTCTTGCCTTACAATACAATTAGAAATAAACCCACCACAATACTACTTGTGTCATTTGTGTTTCAACGACAACATATCTGAACAACAAATTTTTTCCTGAACTTTCCACAAGGCATGTAAAGCTCAGTATTAAATTAAAATTAATCTGTATTTATAAATCTCCAGTTTGACTTCAACAAAGTGACTTACCCAGAGTAATTTACTATAGCATTCACACAATCTAAAACTTTGTGTTCAGAAAGCAAAAGTTGACTAATGACTTATTTTACAAAGAAAATTTATCATCAGCATCCTATACAGACATTGATAGACCTCAGGATACTTGCTTATGTTTCTACCGAAGGGTTGAGGTACTCTATTTTTCAAAATAAATACACACAGTAGATATTTTGCCATTAGTTGTAGCACTTGGTCATGCAAAAAGTTCCTCAATATTTTCTGATGGAATAGCACATGCCCTCAAAGAATGTAGTCAATCTGATTCAAGGGATCTTCTTAAAACAATAAAAGCTGTGTAAGTTTCTCTGAGTAGTGAAACAGAACTTGAATTGTCATTCAGTGAGCTGGACCAAGGGCAGAATTTCTTGATGTATAGTTTATCTATCTTCTGCATATGCTTGATTGCTATTTAAAGTACACTAAAAGCAAAACAGTGTACGTTTTGTAGGCAAATTACAAATTCCACCACACAACAGCAGAAAGGATACGCTTATGTGCCAGGTTTTTCATGACAAGAATATGTGAAGAAAAACTGTTACAAAGTAATATATAAGTAGAGGATTCTACTTTATTAAAATACCAATGGTTTCAAAAGAGCTGCAAATTGCTTAAAGCTGACAACACAAAGATGACCACACACAAAGATGACCATTGTGTAGATAATTTCACAGATGCTGCAGAACATGCTTCTCAGTATTTAAAATGAACAGTTAAGGGAAAGCTGTGTGAGAAATGTCCAAACTTCGCTGAGAAGCAGAGAGGAGCACTGGGACCTCTGAGAAGAGTCTTGCAAGGCCAAGAGTACCTAGGTGGCCATAGCACCTAATAATAAGACTGAGAAGCCCTAGGCAATGCTGTCAGTAATCTCAAATTTGGGTATGCATGTAGTGAAACTGGGATTAGCAGGTGAAAAACAATTAGGGACTGTTTTTTTATTTGGGAAGGAGGCAAGGGCAGAGACTGAGAGAGATAAAAGTGGGTGGGGGCAAAGAACAAGCATGGAAAAATGGAGCAAAGAGGAGATAAAAGGGCCCAGACAAATGTAAGCAAGCTGCTGGTCGGTACAGTTGTCTGGCCAAGCCCAGCACCTGATCACCAGTCTAACCTATCTTATTAAACTTGATACCCAACTGTTTTCTCTGTAACGGTGCTTAAACGTGCTTTCTGTTCTGTGTATGAGTGTGTGTGGAAGAAACTTCATGCTCGGCTCGCTGACAGGTAGGGTAAAAGGTCTGGGAGCCAGCTACCAGAAAAAGCATGGTCTGCAGAGCCTGAGAGTGGACTATTCTCAGGAACCACAGGTCTGGAGACAGCTGTGTGCATGTGTCTTCATGCATGGATGCATGAGTGTGAGAATTACTAGCATGCTTGGAGCTGATTAGCCAGATGCGAAGAACAGGATCAGCACATTTGTACCGTTCACGTTGTATGAGCATACATCTACACGCGAGGTGCTGGACCCGGCACTGCTCACCTCTGTGTGTTACTTTGCTGGTGACTAACTGCGAGTGCATTGGGAACACACGTTCAGCCTTCCTACTGCTGGGACCAAGCAGAACAGGACCGCAGCAACCTGGATCTAGTGGACTGAACTGGAAAAATCCAACAACTCCCAACGTCCATCAGATTGAGCTTCCCTCAATAGCTCTGAGTGATGGCAGAAAATTATTTCAAGGATTATTCTACAGTGAAATATCACAAGGTGTCTTACCAGAAACAACAGAAAAATAAATTGTGCTTGAATATTTCTCCTGCTATGTTTACTTTTAACCAAGAATAGGATGGGAGCTGTTTTAAGATGTATGGCTGAACAGCAGAGGTGTGCTACATCTTTTGCTCTCTGAAATTTAAAAAAGAAAACTACATACAATAGCCAAAGATGAGATAAAACTTTCTTTAGGAAGTAAACATGGGAGGAAGCAGTGGCTTGTAGGACTACCTTCTTCAACACAACCTAGCTTACCACCATTCTTTTTTTCTGTTTTCCTCCCACTTCTCTACCCTCAGCTTTAAAAGCACCAGAAACACCTTTGTCAACTACATATTTTACTCTGTGAGACAAGAAGTTGTATCTCCCATTTTTAGCCTGTCAACCTCCGAACCTAAAGGAAAAAAAGCTATATTGTTTTCAAAAACATATTCCTGTAACGTAAAACTTCTTGCTGACCTTCGCCTCTGACCACTCTGACCTCACGCTCACCCACCCACTCTTCTTGTGGTGCTCCACTCATCCCTTTTGGTGTCCCTGCATCCCTCCCCGGTTGGAAAGGTCATGCTTTTGCTTTCTCTACCTCCTTTGTCTGTAATTCAATCCTCTCCTCCTTTCTCAGCCACAAAGGCAATTTATCTCCTTAAATCACACCTTAAAGGCTTGTTTTGTCTCAGTTGTTTAAAAGTCACTTCCTTCTGAATCATTTTCTGATACTCTGCATGAATACCACTATATGATATAAATTATCTTGTGTTTCATTTGCTGGAGCTCCAAAATAAGTTGAGAGTTCCAAGTAATCACAGAAACATGTGTATCATTAAACATTTCCCTTTTTAAAAAAATCATTTAATTAGAATATTCTCTTCCTTAGAATTGCAGTATCGGGTGCACAATTATAACTGAGACAGAATGCAAAATTATAATATTTCAATCAATACAGAAACATAGACACTAAGCTCCAGGCAATAGGGTAGCCTATCACATTCCATATACTATTCCAAAGTTGGATGCTTTTTTTCTGTTTTTATGTAACTTTCCCTGAAGCTTGATGTCTCTCAATTACAAGCTACGGAGTCTTCTCCAAAGCCATAAAGTTGTATCTCCAGCCATAAAGTTGTATGCGTGTTTTCTAGCACGCAAGTATATGAAGGGAAAAAAATCAATCATTTGAATTGTCACCTGGTAATTCTCTATTTAGAAACACTGAATTAAGCGAGAAGAAATAACAAATTAATTATAAGTGCCAATATTCCGTCACAAACTACATGTTACTGCTTATAAAAGTATATACATTATATTAAAGACCACCAGGTATTCAACAAATGTTTCTGTATTCACTTTTGTTTTCAAATAGTATGCGCATTTGTTAAATCAGCAATTGACACAGGAACACTGAAAGGGACTTCATGGGTTGTTGTTTCCAGCCTGTTGCTAGTGCACTTTTTCCTAACTGCTTATAGACATTTTTTAGCAAAAGACAAAATAACATCTTTCTCTTCCTCAACTATTTGCAACAAAGTAGCTCTATGTTAAGAGGAGTAAATCCCAATACCAGTCCCTAAATACAGGGTATTGTGTTTTGCATGGTTGAATTTCAGCCCCTTTCCCTCCATTCAGTCACCGGGCCTTTGATTTGACAATGCCTCCTGGCTTCATCCATCACTGAATTTCGTAAGCGCTACTTCTTGTGCAAGGTCATCACCGCAAATGCTAAAACTGGCTCCAAAAACACTTTTCAAGGCTGCTATCCTCACTCTAGGTCAACAATTCCACACTCAAAAAAAGCTGCCACGCCCTCTTTCGTTAGTTCCTACTAAATTCACAGTACTTAGGCTATGATCTACATTTTAAAAAATCCCAACATTTCCTATCCAGAATCTTTGGGGTTTTAGCTGTAGGTTGGTTTCCTTATTCTTTAAAAGAGTAGCCTGCTGGTAACACCAAAAAAATCCCCACCCAAACCCACAGCCTACATTATATGTTTTTGTATTAATTTTTGTTTATTCTCTCTTGTGAATATCCAGGCCTGAGGCAGCATAATGTACCTATGCAGATTATATACACAAAATCTGAAATAAAACTCAGGCTTGGAAACAGGATATAAAGTTCATACTTTATGATTTTTTCCAAACTAACAAATATTCCAATCAGAACCCAATTAAAATTACACTATCAACATTTTTTTCAAGCACTATTTTTCATTTTTCTTGTAAATAGAGGTTATCATCATTATAAGGTGTAAAGTTACTTATTTTAATAAAGAAGCACTTAAAAAAACAGGCGTTCCCTCACTGAAGGCGTTACCGAAACAATCAGCAATGACATAGTGCCTGCTCCAAGGAATTTACTAAGACAATGTACATTCCTCATATTTTCATTTTAATTTCCCAATGAATATTTCTCATACTATGTTTAGTTTTAACCAAGAATAGGATGGAAGCTATTTTGCGATATATGGCTAAACAGCAGAGGTGTGTTATATCTTTTGCTCCCTGAAATTTAAAAAAGAAAACTACATACAATAGCCGAAGTAGCAGCCAAAGTAGCGTCCAAAATAGAGAGAACTGGTAATACGCGAGAGTGAAAGGTCAGTCACCTGCAGCCATCCATTTGGTTTTACTCAGTTAGGGACCCATCCCTGACGAACAAATACTGAAAAAGAGACACAGTTTTGCAGCATTGTTATCTGCAATTAAACAGTGTGATCCCTGTAGCAAAAGGCTCACTTGGTTATTTTGAAATATAGTGAGTCCCTTCCAAATACCTAATTTATTTTTTGTACAAAACATATTAAAAAAACATGAGGTAGGGGTTGAGTTGGCTGGAAATTAGACCTGCACAAATAGGCTATATTTCAAGACTCTTGTGATAACCTTAGCAAATTAGAAGGGAAAAGATCTACTCACACTAGCAAGTATGTCCAGCTTTATTGTGCTGAGACAGAGATAATTCAGCACTTTTACACATTTCATTTTAATTGTCACAGAATTATATGCCAAAGACTACAGCTGCTTTCAAAGGAAGTATTAAATCAACAACTGCAAAAAATGTATTTGAATACATTGTCCCAACAAATACTAATTCACTTTTATTATGAAGCTCTAGCCTGTGTCACCCTTAAAATGCATCAAAACTATGACTACATAGAAATTAATCTATTGAAGTCCTGATTTCCAGTTTACAGCCTTGCTGGAAGTGTTTCCCGAATGTTACTTGCTGCATCTTTCCCTTCATCTGTCCCTGAAAGACCCATCAGCAATTGATTGATCCTGTCCTCATAGCACAACGTTGTCCTAGTAGCACAGGAAGATCACCAGCCCAGGGCTCTTGCTTTTCTAGTGACTGTAACTCACTGAAGATTGGAGGAGGGAAAAGTTCAAGAAGAAAGGGCGAGACTGCTACAGAAAATCAGGCTCCGACTGCAACCAAGAGTTGGGGAGGGGAGCATGGTCTGTGCAAGACTCCAAGCAGCCCCAAACAGGCTGTCAGGAAGCCAAATAAGGAAGATTTTGTGGGTAGACACCTATCATTTTTCAGTGTCTCTTGTGCTATGTGCGTGATAGAGTGTCTATGGCTTAACACTGTCGTAAGACCCTTTCAAGGTGAAATAGTAATGCAGCAAGTCCGTGACCACAGAGCTCTGGAGAGGTATTCAGATCCTCTGTAAAGAGGAACTGACTTCTCACCATTGATCTTTGGTCATACGGCAGCCAGTCTCGGACCTCCACACCACAGGGAAGCTCAGTATCCCATAGCCCAGACATAAGACAGTTTCTGAACAGCCGTCAGATTCAGTCATCTTAAAAGTCATGGATCCCAAACAGCAGCCTGGAGAGCACCCACAAGCAGAGAGCAAGTAGGGACATGACTATAGCAAAGATTTTACAATGGTCTTCTTTAAATAACCTGATTCCAAATTTTTCGTATATCCTCACAGTTCTCTGAGAAAGTAAAATGCAGCATAAGGTTGACAGATTGCAATGTGGTCTTTAAAAGTGAAGCACTACATGGCACCAGAGTGGAAACTACAATTACAAGTAAGATTACAACGCAGAACAAACGCTCAGGAAGAACAAAAGCAGCTTGGCATATCCATCACCCTTTTACTTTATAGGTTCCAGTCCTGACAGACACTGAGTATGCTCTCCCTCTGAATCAAGTCCATAAATACTGCCATAATCTCTGACCTTGTTCATGTACACATGAAAAGCTCCATTAACTTGAAAAAACCCCAGAGTAAAGTCAACTCACTTATGCCTCCTTGTTGAATGGCACCACCCCAGGACAAGCATATCATAGAAAACTCCTATCAAGCAGCAAATTACCAAATCCATTTCCTCAATTTGTGCTTGTACACGTACATAAATACTGGAAGCTTTCAAATCCCTGCAGGTAGCTGTCTTCCGTTCAACAGGGCAGGCACAGAAGGTGGCAGTGAAATGCTATGGTCACGCCACGAGTGCTCTTGTGTTACCCTCCTGGCACACATTATGGGACATGTGGCTGGAACTGAAACTGTGATAAAGAAATTGGATGCACAATCAAAACTTCTTCAATAACATAGGCATCTATATGGACAATGCTGAGGACCAAAACATCAGGCTTTGGCAAACAAAGGGAATAAACATAGAATGATGTGAGCACCAACTGTAAAAGGATGATGCTCCAGTTCAAGCTTGTCAATTGACCCCTGTGTCCACATTAAAATTAAATTTTATTATTTTTCCTAGTTTTGAAAAGCTCCTAGTCCTTGTGAAAAGAATGCAAGTGAAAATTTGAAACAAACTTGCTAAAAAAGTAGTGTCCTAGTTTCTCCACAGTATTTTTCTTCATTTTTAGAAGCAAAGTTACCTACACCATGTGTAGGATGGGAAATCAAACCCACACCAGCTTTGACACAAAGGATGTATTGTGCTTCCTTCCTTTCTGTACCAACAGGGTACCGCTTCCCTCAGGATATGCTAAAAAGAGTCACATCCCGTTTCTGCAATGTACAAACAAGATGTGTCTAGATTTCTTTGCACCCAGTGGACGTGCCTAAAGATCAGTTGCAATCAAATGAGGTGGTACCATATCTCACGTTGCACAGCTCACAGTGGTAAATTTCCGCTTCATTTATTTCAGACAGCATACCTGAGCACACTTGTGGTTTGTCTAGCTGTGCTTCTGTTAACATTAATATCATTTAGCCCATACAAGCCCATGCTTTAGTTAGTACACACATTATAATGATACAGTATTAAAGATACTATAGTAGCACTAAAGTTTAAATATTGCTTCAGGAGGAAGGAATACAGGGTTTTTTAAAATAAAATCTATAGTAAATCTGTAATGGATTATTTCACATTTCACCAATTATCATTTTTCCTTGAATGAACTCATACAGGAACGATGAGCTTTTTCCTTTCTAGAGCATGCTGAGGTAACAAGAGGTAACCTACTGTGAGAAAAACTACTTTTAGCTGGCATGATACTGAATCGGTGGCTGTGTCAGATAGTATATGAGATTTCAGTTCGGAGTACACTGCTGCTGGGTCTAAAAAAAAAAAAAAACCACCAACATAATAAAACTCTATTTTGGATAGGAGTTATGAAGTTAGAATAAATCTGGTTAGTTTTGGACAGGCATATCAAAGAGAAAGCCATCACCATAACTGTTAGTTTTTATTTTTTTAAGTAATTCCTGAGAACAAGAGGGGAGTGGGGAGGAAGAAGGAAGCAACTCAATGTGGGGCTGTAAAAATCCACTTTGCATGCAGAATTTTAACTAATCCTAAGGGAATGTTTCAGGTCATCAGCCCAGAACTGCTTTCCAGTAGTACAAAACTGACTGATGAAGGTAAATGGACTGATTTTTTCCATTATTTTGATTTACTGTTGTCTAAACTGAAAACCAGAAACTTTAATAACAACTAGGTAAACGAACCTTGCTTAGATCAAAACATATGGCTGTGTGAATTAGCGATTGAGTAAACAGCAGCATGAAACATGGTAACCCTTAATTACAGCCTCGAGTATAGTGCTGGGCATTTTGTATTGTCTGTTTGTCCAAAACGAACCATAAGGAGCTTGCCACATGTTTCTTATGTCTCCGAGGACTAATTAAAACTGGCCATCCCTGTTCCCAGCCACCTGAGTACCGATTAGATCTCCCTGGGTAAACATCGCTTCCAGCCTTCATCCACTGATGCTTTCTCTGTGAGCTTCTGCTTCTTTTGTGTAGTAGCTCCCTATTAAATTTTGCCTGCTAATTCAGACAAATGGTGCTGAACTGCAGCCATCCCGTCCATTTTAGCAAAGTAGTAACTTACGTACATAACTGAGCTACTAATGTTAAGATAATGACTCATGTTGACGATAGCTCCTAAGTTTCTGGTAGCTGGCTCAGCGTGCCTTTGCCTTTGGCCACTGCTGCCAACTGCACACTTGGTGTACTGTGCAAAAACTGCAGGCTCCAAAATGTTTCCTGAAGGGCCACACTTCCAATTTGACCTACCAAACACTCCTGCTGATGAAGTGTCGCCTTTGAGAAGGCGTTAGAGAAGCTAGCTAGTTAGTAAGAAACCACAAGGGTACTAGTACCCTTAGTAAAGTGGCACACAGTCCCCTGAGATTTAAAAAAAAAAAAAAAAAAGAAAGAAAAAGAACAACCCAGGTTCTTAGAACTATCTAATTGTGTGGACACAAAGAATTTGGATCCAAGGCATCTCAAATTATTCCTTCTGTTGCTCTTTGCTTTGCATGTATTTATAATGAATCTTTCAGGCTTTCACAACACTGAGTTCCATTCCTTCTTCCCCAAACCTGAATTAAGACGCCCAAATGATTTGCTGCCTGCAAATGTGCTGATGACTGCTACTCTCTCCCTTCTATCAACCTACTGAAAAAAGTTTTAGCAGCACCTCATCCAAAGAAGGAATCCCCTGTTACCACTTGGCTGCATCAAGTGTCTTTCAGATGCCACACAGCAATTCTTTACATCATAAATCTTGTAGATGAGACAAGCAATATTAGTAACTATTTACTCCTAACTGATTTTAATGCTATTGCACAAAAAAGTGCACTTAAAGCATAACATATTTTAATAATCCCAGATGATGTCAAAAAATAAAATAAAAATTAAAAAAAAAGTCTATAATTTAAATATCTTGTAGAAATGTATGAACATAACACATGCAATAGAAAAAATTTCCATGATAAAGATGGAGTCAGAATCTCCTAGCATCTTGCAAGGAAGTGGTTTTCTTTGAGGGACACAAAATCTGGACCATGGCATAAGTCTAACTCATCACTTTGTACAGCAGAATACAAGGTCTTAGAGGTAGCATTGGAAAGCTTTTCTTCCCACCGAGCTAGAATGTGGGATTTTACACAGCTGATGGGAGTTTCTCCTTCCAAGAAGGTAAACAGTTCACTTAGATCTCCTCACAAGGTGCTTAGTTCAGGCCTGCAAGTGTTCATGGATGATTTTCCTTTGGACCTTGGTTAGGTAAGTTTAACTGCCATGTTTCAAAACCTACAGAGATATTTTTTTATGTATAATTGAGAAAGAAACAAAACAAAACAAACGTTTGACCACTGTGGGTCCACATAAAGGAAGACCTTCACATCATACTAAGAAACCTGACAACTGGGAGCAGGCATCTTCTTGGAAGGGGCCAGCATGAAGCCATGAATAATAAAATAAATGCTGCCCTAAAGGGAGACTCCCCTCTCTTTCAGCAGTGGAAACTTATGGAGAATTGTACCTAGACAGTTGAACTTTGAAAGCAATACCACTACATTTTTTCTGAGAATTAAAAAGTTCATGAAGGTTCTGCTTAGAAACGAAGCTGCTTCCCCTTCCATGCAGAAAGGAGGTAGGTGATAGGAGAGGAAGAAGCTCAAAAGGCTGAGTTAAGAGACTTAAAAACTTTGCTGTGGGACATTTCACTGAGGATGCCACACAGAAAAAAAAAACCCAACACAATGGAAAACAAGAGTTTCCAGGTATATGACAAGCTAACATCAAGTCCAGAGTAGTTATAATGTGTTCATCCTCACAGAGTAGCATCCCATACACAAGACGATGTGGTTTTGTTACTTGATTTGCAATATATATCGCTTACAAATTATTGTACTATTTATACATATTTAAACACAAACAAATACAAATTCATACGAAAAAGCATGAGCTTTGCAATTAAATCACTTCAACACATGATAATTGTGTTCCTGTAAAATGCTGTGAGGTTATTGTTCTTCTGAGTATCATTACAGTAAAAAAGCCCACAGTTAATGTACCACAAATTAGCAGTATCAAACAGCTCTCCTGAATAAAAGATGCAGACATATCAGAAGACAGACAGCAATATGACTGGGATATTAAAATTTGCCAGCAGTGAGCAAGTTCAGAGAAATATCGATACCGGTCGAGAGATGAAACAAAGTTTTGAGGTCAAGGCAACCTTATTTGTGAGGACTAATGATAAAATAAAGTTCATTTGTGTTGAAGTATATTGGAAAGGACAATTATCCAGGGGATTAAGTTTCCAGATCCAAATTCATGCCTTGAAGAGCACTGTACATCAATGGCATCCCAATCAGTCTCGCTGGGACGTTGACCTGTTTGCATGGTGGCAGAGGACCTCAGTTCGTGTCATCTGGGCCTGTCACGCTCCGGTACGAGGAACGCAGCTAATCCACCGTGAACCCATTTGCTGTGAACCAGAGTGTATGAGAGCTCCTCAGCCTCGTCACCCCATTGCACTAAAACCCTCTTCTTGACAGAAATACCCAGTCAATTAAGGGAGATGGCAGATAAGAATAGAAATATCTTTTTTTTTTTTTTTTTTTTCTTCTAACAAGTCTGTACTGGGTCTAAATAAAGAAATGTAAAATATTCCAAAAAAAGCAACAGCGCTTGTACAGGGCTTCCCAACAGCCACTTATCGCTGCAATTGCCAACATTTTTGTTTCTAAAAGATAATTGCCCTTCTAGATCATTTAGGAAACAAGCCCAGCTCTCAGCTTCAAAACTCCAAACAGTTTGTGTTTAATTATACTTAGACATTAAATGGCTTTTATTGCATACTGCAAAAAAAACAACCTGGGGTTACAGTAAGATTCATATACAATGGTATTTTACAAAATATTAAATACAAAATATACTTTGAGCATATTTTGAAAATATAATGTATGTAAATGTTAAAAATTAATTATTCATTGCTAGACCCACTGAAATTCCATAATATATTTTGAAATATTAACCAGGGCTATGCTTAATTTGGTTTCATATAAATTAAGGTAGGGTAACTTTGAATTTAAGAGAAGTCACAGCAAGGGAAGTAATAACGATAAGAAATATCCTGAAAATGTTTCCTCAGTTTTATACATCAATTCTTTACCTGATGCTCTGATCTTCTTGTGTACATTTTCTACAAATATTTGTGAGATCAGTTTTTATTACCCTGACTGGTCACCTGAAACAAGAATTTCCGCTTTATCTGTAGAAACAATATTTTAATTTAACCTGACCCCATATTAACAGTATAAATGTGTAGTCTCCCCATTCAGTTACATATTAAGTAGAATATTCTCCAACTTACTTGTTGAATTAAAGTATTTACAATAATAAAAAAAAACCAGATAATAATGAACTTGTTTTTTATATTTTTCTTAAAAGCCAAATGGAAATAAAATGAGAAGTACATTCGGCAAACTAAGAAAATCAGTTGGACTCTTTCTAACCTAATTGTTGTCTCCCAAGGGGATAAACACATTTTGTGAGAGGGTTTATTCTTACAATACTACTTACACTTACTCTCAATGCATTTCAAATCCAGAGATCAAAAGGCAGAGAGATGGAAAACAAAACTCTTAATCTGTGCCCCGAAACTGCAAATGTGTTAATATTCTCATCTTTTATGTTTTAAACGTAATTACAGTAAAGAGATCTTTACTGTAGACTTCAAGAAGTAACTTAACCTCTGAATGTGGTGGACTTTAAAACAAGTATTGCCTTTATTGCAGAAGAACTTGTTAGATATTTCCTGGGTTTAAAATTGAAGTCTTTATATCCACTATCCTTAAAAATTAATTCTAAAGTGTTTTACCCTCGGAAAACCAAAAAGCACCTGCTATTATTTGACTTTGTTACTTTTACATAACGTAGAGATAAATAATACTAAAGCTTTGAGTAATGTATGCTCTCACCAGAACTAACAAGAAACTGCTCTGAATCAAACTTTTATAAATTGAAATTTATAATACAAACTTCATCCTTAATAATTTACTTCTCCCCACACCGCTTTCTCTATTTCTGAAACAGAAATTATTCTCTTTACTCTTCAGAGAGGAGCTGTGATGAGAAATGGGGAAAAAATCTTGCCTTGCTTTGCTGACAATTCCAATAAATACATACATGCATTATTATTGCAGATCAATATAAAACCAAATTTACTCCAGTTTTTTAGTAAATGAAAAAAAAAAACAGTTTCCTCTTTAGTCATTTTTAACTTTGTTAATCAAAGCAAAGACGATTTGGAAACACAGGGCTGGATTAAGTTACTTTAAACACCTTTCACAGAGGATATCAATTAATAATGTCTTATGTACTACATCTTAATAATTAGGACATTAAATGAGCCTGCAGAAAACTTCCCTAGAAAAGTTCACTTAGCCAGAGACGGAGCTTTCATACACAGTCTTTTCAAAAGGCTCCCTTCTATAACATTTATCATAATGTTGCAGTCTTCATGGGCCACTAACATTGATGTACAGTTTTTAAGTCACTGAGAACTTGCCATGTTTTCTTTATGAAGTGCTGCATGCCCCGTTTCAATTTTTTAATTTTTATATTTATTTTTATTTCAGAATAAACTACCTTGTGAATTTGATCAAACCTATGCATAGCCTATCTATGTTTAAAAATACATATAACTAACTCAGGCTGCAAGAATTAATTCATTAATGTTTATAAACTGCTGCAAAGACTTAAAATGCATCCTAAAATCTAAATAGCATCACTTTTGTAATCCATGTAATTGGGCAAATAAATTGTCTTCTAAATGGTTTGAGTGTACTCTATCAGATTAGGTTTCAGCAGCCAGTCTCGTGTTTTTAGATTCTTGTCTTGGTGGCTTCCTATATCTCTCTGAGAAAAAAAACAATAGTTACAATTTACAGGGTTTGTTTAACTGTGCTGTCTTTGTTAGAACTATGTAACGGGAGACTGTTTCTTCTCCTTTATATGCTCTCGTTTTTGTTTTGCTTTAAGTCATTAATAACTTCTTCGGATTTCCTTCTTCTCTTTTTGCTTTTGCATTTTTTAAGTGTATCTTGAATAATTAAAAGCACAGCAACATGCATTTCGACTCAATGAAAAGCTGTTTATCAAAAAAGTGCGATGCCCATGTCACCTCTAATCCTCTCATGGCTTTTCAGAGATCAAACAGATGACAATTCATCTAAATAGAAGTCAGTTCTCAAAAGGTTACAGGCACCTGTGCTAGAAAGACAGTAATGATTCCCTGAGAGCACCGTAATAATCAATAAGCCTTTGTCTTGAAAAACATCAGTGCTATAGCTCAGATAAACCACAGGAATTAAGCCAGACAATAATACACACTGGGATAGCTCAAGTCCACGCACTAGTTATCTAAAAAGCATGAAAAAATATTTCTTAATTCCTTTCAGTCATGTAGCAAAGAAGAAGAAAATTTCTTGTGCCTAGCCCAGATGTACATTCTTACCTGATGGGATGTATGGACTACATAGCTGCCATGAATGATGAAGAAGAGAGACCAGTTTTGTGCTGCAGCTCTTGGACTATTTAATTCTGCTTTGATTTTTAGGTCTTGTTTTATCCAACCCATAACTGTTTTAAGCTTATAACAGGAAACACAACTGGAAATGAGCAAAGACTTGTCGACCCTGCTTTCCGTGTTCACTCTGGTATGCAAGCAGCTTGAAATGGAATTTGCTTTTGTATGTAAAGCATATATGTAATTGCATAAATAAGTATACCATGGACTTCAGTAAAGCAGTTTACATGGTATTTTAAGGATTAAAAACTAAGCAGTGGTTATGTTGTACAAATATGGCTAAGAAATGAAGGGAAAGACAATTCCTCAGCTCCTTACACCAGGTATAAATACATCCTAAGCCAAGGTGAGTTTTTGATGGCACAATCCAAGGATGTTGGATGTTATGAAAGAGCTCTCCAGAAATGACAGGAGAAGCATGGGAAAAAAGCACAAAGATATCAGAGAGCAGATGTTCAAACTACTAGAGAGGGTCCCGAGATCAGCTTGGACAGACAGAGAAGCAAAACCACCCACAGCTCTTCCCTCAGATTCTGAACAACATTTCCTTTCAGTCAGGCTTGTGCTGCCTTTTCATTGCTTCTGCCACACTTCCATCGATAACGTTTTTTCCCCATGAGCACTGTGAAAAAATTTAATGCCAAAACTGATTTCAATAAACTAATTTCACAAACTGAGGGTTAATCCTGATATAGGACTTGTGATCCCCTAAAGATCTACTGCCATCAAAGGAAACATCTTAAGAATAAGAAACCATCTGGATCAGCAATTCTAAGATTATAGACTAAAAGTGCTGTGGGGATTTTGATGCCTAACTCTGAACTTGATAAACTCCGCATAGCCATTAACTATTCCTAACCTCAGTGTCAGCCACAGATGCTTCCTTAGATCTCCCTCAACGCTTTAAAATGTAATTTTCTGCTTTATGCCAAATTTTCTTAAAGAAGGATGATGTGTTTGACATCTAGTTCATGCCTAAATCAATTTGAACCCAGAAACTAAGGATCTGAAATATCCTGATTTGGGCACTTGAGAGCTGGATGTTCACAGTGGAGCTTTCACACTTTTCAGAGTCGCTTCCATCACTAGCTTTTTTTAAAAGCATCCCGGGGAGTTCCCTGCTTCATCTCCAGAGCAGTGAAAGCACTTGCCTAGGTTATGGGATACAAGCTCAATTCCTTCTTCTTCGGCATTCAAAAAGGCAAACCTATGACTCTAAACACTAGATTGTCATCTGTTCTGACTCTGACAGTGAGTGTTTGTATGAGCAGAGAAGAGAAGAAGGATTAGAAGAGGATAGGGAAGCAGGGGTATACCTTTCATTCATTTTTTTGGCAACAGAGAACACAAATCCGCATTTCAGAACTTATCAGACCACCTGCAGTTCAGGCTCTCCTCCAGGCTAATTGCTATATTTTGGGCAATTACTGAAATGTAAAAGCAGCCCTGAAAACACATTCAGAACCCTTTCCAGTGTTAATAGCCTCATTCACAAGTGACAGGGTAAAGTACTTTCATGCATTTCTTGGTATCTCTCCAGCCCCTTGAATGCCTCAGTGCAAAGTGACCTCTTCAGCAGGTGCAAGAAGAACCTCCCCAAAGGGCTTCTGGCAATGCTGCCCTAGACATGGCCATCCATTGCCTTAGGAAATCAGAAAGGTCAAACAGTAATTGACAGGAAAAGGAAAGGGCAGTGTTGTCATTATCACGTTGCTTAGTCACTATTGCATGCCCAGTAAGGTTCGATCATCCTGTTGGGAAATGGAGATAATCCCATGGAATTTAGGCAACTGATCATGTAGCTCTGATACCTAGAAGGACAACCATGAGTGGTTTCCAAACAGCCAAGAGCCTGAAATACATCCACATAAAGTGTTTAATCACTTACCTTGAATAATGCATAGATATGTAAAAACTGAGATCTCTATGTGCAGAATTTGCCTCCATCCACTGGAAGAAAATAAGTCTAATGAGTAATGTCATCAGCTCTACTGCAAACAGCAGGCATCTTCCACATTGCTTACTTTAAACTCCCAGCGAGTAAGGTAAATGGCATAACTTCTGCTTTAAGTTAGCATTCCCCCATTACAACAGAAAAAGGATCAAAACCTTGCCATTAATCACAACTTTGCTCTTAAGCAGCACCATACCATTACTTCGAGATAGATTTTCAGTAAGTAATAAAGTACTAACAGGATAATGGCAGTGGAATAGCAAATGAAATCCATTCTTGCTCATATTTGTTCCACTTCTCTGCACTGATAGTAAAAATACATAAAATGGGACACTGAAGATATCCATGTGCAGTGCGTTATAATGAAGAGGAGGAAAAAAAAAAAACACCCTAGTGGATACCATTTTCTCTCATGCATCATGAACTACTTTCTGCCTAAGTCATACTAAGCTGCTAAGAAGCAATAAGAAGCTGTAATTGGAGAACTACAGAAGATTCAGGGCATGTAAGCATACAGTAGCCTAAAAAATAACAGTTCTCATCCATAGAAACATTCCTCTTATCCATCTTCTTTTCCATATTTTGCACATCCTCTTGACTGAGAAGCCATATTTCTGTGGTTTTAGTCAATGGCTGGACGTTCACCCCAAAACATTTCTAACTTCAGTAACATGTGAGTCCAGCAATACTCCTACCTGTTCCAGAGCCTAAAGCTTGGCCTGTTGCCTACAGTACATTAACATACTGAATTTCCAAAAGTTTTCCAGCAGACCAATGTGAAGGATGTATATGCCCTATGCTCATCTTGCATCCCCATATCCACATATATGTGTATCTTACTAGGTCTTAGGGAAGAGATCAGCTCAAGAGAAGTGTCCAGTTCTCCATTAGCACGACAGGATGAGTCCAATTGTGGAGAGGCTCTTCCATGCAGGAATCTGTGCAGGATAACAGGTGGTGATATCCATGGTGGTTTAAGGAATGTCTCTATCCAGCGCACTCAAATCTTCAAATACCCACCACTTCAGGGTAAAGAGGTTACCATTTAACACCCTTAAGGAAGTATATGTCACCAATACTTGGCGCATGAAAACTATAGTGAGTCAGTAAAGCATGCCATACAAGAGAATAATCATGTAATTATTATTAGTTCAGAATATTTGTCATACTTTCTAAAGATTTTAAATCTTGCAGACCCATCACCACTTCGTGGAAAGATATAGGCATGTCTCAAGACACAAAGCTAGGGAATGTGGCATTTATCATGCAAATAAAAAAAAAATAAAAATAAAAAAACACTTCACTTGCACTTTTTTTTTTTTTTAAAAACTAAAAAAAAAAAACAAACCCACAAACAAAAAAGAAAGGAGTTGCCACAACCTCTGGATCTTTGAATTTGATAGTCATTGCACAGAATCTCAGTGCCAGAGTTTCAGGGGACACACGCAGCATCAAAACCAAAACAAAACAAACCCCTGGAAGACTGCCAACACAAAACCCAATCAAAAGCTCCAGCATTCACCTGTTAATTGAAACACTTATTGTCAAGTGTGATGCCGAAAGCCCTGAGCCCTCCAACTAGCATTATCGGTGCTCTTGAAGACAATAAACATTACTATAAACTGTTTCTGGATCTGACCCTATGAGCTTGGTCCAGACACAGATATTAATAGCCTTTCAAAATAAACATGCCTCTCAAAAATTGTGACATTTACAGGGGACACATTAACTTTCTGTATTGTCCACATCTTCCCAAACAATTCGGCACTATTACAAGAACAAATGAGCAGGAAATTCTGCACGTTAGCTAACACCTACATGACAGCAAGTAATGGTATGAGCCAGAAAGTAAATAAATACATACAAATATATGTGTATGTGCATTTGTATGCGTATACTTGACAGAAAAGAATAAGAAGG
>VYZM01021989.1:1800-22390 GCA_013398915.1 Dromas ardeola | reverse complement strand
GCTTTTCTAGCTGTTAAAACATCCTGCTGAACAATGAGCTATCATTAATATGGAAACTCTCCCACAGGGAACACACTTTATTGACTGTTAGACATAGGTGACCATTAGTGTAGCTTCCTCTTAAACCAATGCATTAATGGAGACACTCCACAAGTTAATGTATAAAGTTTGGTCTTTACACCCTACCTTTGCTGATACAGAACATACCATTATATTGCATATCTTATATTTTATATAATTCATAGACTCTAATCTACACAAGGTAGAAAAATGTTATGAATTTTATTATAGACGTGCCTCAGAGTTCCAGCCCCATGGTGCCAGATGTTATACAAACTAAGAGATTAAGATTTAAGTAGCAAATTTTCAGTTATCTGAAACTGGGTTCTTTGACCTCCACTGACCAAATACAATGATCTAAGTTACTGGGATAATAAAAAAGAGCACATGTACCCATTTATTCCTTCGACCACACAGAACCTGTAGTTCCTAGTATATTTAACCTGGTGCTTGCAATGGTCCTTGAAAGAGCATCACCATCTGTTTTGCAGGTCCACAGGGAGCGAATGCTGGGTGACATGGTGACCTTAAAGTCATTAACAAGATGCTGGGTTCTCTTATTTGTTTGTAAAGAACAGAGCATATCCTGAAAATAAAGAAATAATGATGATAATTAAAAATAAGCCCTTACTAGAAACGCATTTTGAAACTCCAGTGAGCTTTGAGCCTTCAAAGAGACCCAAGCAGCAGAAGGCAATATCAAAATGCTATGCTCAATATGCAGAAAAAAATCCTAGAGCCCCCTGTAGATTGCCATGCTGCAGATACAATACAGTTTTCAAACTGAATAAAGTGTGTGACTCAACTTCTCAAAAATTAGGATGAGGGAGTTAGTGATGATGATTAGTTAGGGAAAAAAAAAAACCAACTATGAAAATTTTAAGTCCAGTAGTGCCAAGATTTTCCCCTAGGAACTTCCAGCAGATCTCTAAGTCTTATCACGTTTGCCCCCATATTACAACAGTATCTTATCAGTGGTGTTCCTGGCTAAGCTTCAACCAAGTGGAAGATCTCACCTGAAAATTACTTTAAAGCATACCTCTGTGAGGATTTACCTAGCAGACATTCACAAAGCCACCAAGATAAGACATTCATCATTAATTGTGAGGTTTCAAAAATATTTATTTAGCAGCCTGGGGTGAGGACAAAGAAAACAAATGTATGACAGTGAAGATTAATAAAAGTCTAAGTTGCCACTGGAGTCTTTTCTTTTTCTACAAATATGTGGGCTTTTCCATTAACAATGTCTGCATTAACCACTTCATTGTTCTTCTAAAACCTCTTCCAGCTTCCATATATATAAAATTACTGGTGGACTGCTGAGGCAGAGCTGTTAAAGAACTTCTTTCCTATAAAACGCATTTGTAATATCCACTTCTGAATATCTGCAAGGATGGAAATACCACTGTCCCTCTAAACAGCTTGTTCCCCCCTCTCATTGTGCCTTAGCCAATTGATCCAGCCTGTCCAGATCCCTCTGCAGAGCCTTCCTACCCTCAAGCAGATCAACACTCCCACCTAACTTGGTGTCATCTGCAAACTTATTGAGGGTGCACTCGATCCCCTCGTCCAGGTCATTGATAAAGATATTAAACAGAACTGGCCCCAAGAGTGAGCCCTGGGGAACACCACTTGTGACCGGCCACAAACTGGATTTAACTCCACTCACCACAACCCAGCCATAAAGCCAGTTTTTTACCCAGTGAAGCGTACAGCCATCAAAGCCATGAGCAGTCAGTTTCTCTAGGAGAATGCCGTGGGAAATGGTGTCAACGGCTTTACTAAAGTCTAGGTAGACAACATCCACAGTCTTTCCCTCATCTAGTAAGCAGGTCACCATGTCACAGAAGGAGATCAAGTTAGTCAGGCAGGACCTGCCTTTATAAATCCATGCTGACTGAAATGATTCAATATGAAATATGATTATCAGTATAATTCAATATGAAAAATACCCACTCAGTAAATGGCTTTGGGTAGTCTAAGGCATGGTCATCCTTGTACATTCAGTAAATAGCAACATGTATATGGAAGAAAACTACCATAAAATCCAAGACTGAAAAATAGATTTCTAAGTCACTGCCAGATAGTCAGCAGAAATGGGCCTTTTATCAAGTTTGTGAGAAACTGTGAGCTCTCCAGACTAAAGACACAGAAGCAGAGAAGCTGACCCCAGCAGACTTACTTGTTTTATTTAGAGTCTGAGCAACAAGGAGTGCCCTGGAATCAATATGTCTATCAGAGGTCAGATGATACTTTAAAAGAGTAAGGCTGGAATGATACAGCAACAAAAAAAAGACATTCACGTGCAAAAGCACACCCATTTTCTTTTCTCCTCGGGTTGCCCTTCCTCCTGTCCCTTTGGCTGTTTATTTTCTGCCATTATTAGAGCCCTTCATAATTACTTTTTAAAGCAACATAACATATGCATAAAACAAACATATTTGACCTAATTCATAATTAACCTTTCTGATTATCAGCGTTCAAGTGGCGCACACAATTTTCTGCTTGCCATTAATGAAATTCTCACTCTTCAAAACATGCCATTCAATTAACTATATTGAAAGGAAAGAGGGTTGCCTCACAAGTTAGCATGGAATAGGAATAGTGCAGACAGCTTTCACATTCACGTGTTAGAATTGATAGCAACTGAATACGTTGCTCACTTTTGCACAGGCAGGTACTACGCATTCTACATCACAAAGTTGTGCTGTAACTGCCTTCTACGTCTATTAGCTTACATGGAAACTTCAATGCCACAGCTAACTGCTCCATGATGGCAAACCCTTGATACGGGACACGGTTCCATCAGTAGATAAGAGCTGTCTTAGCTAAGCTAAGAGGTGGTACAACAGCCTGCAGACAAAAAAGAAAATCCTGTCGGCACATGTCACATCTACACCAAAAGGCTCTTGTAATGAAGCTATGCCAGTATTGCTAAGACTGCAGCCTGCAATTTAGACAAAACCTAAGCAATATATATCACTACAACAACCGCATGTTCCAAGGTCTTTATTATATGATTTTTATATCCCACCTAATGTTGCAAGTCCTTCTGAATTTTTCTTCAGCTTGTGCGCATTTCCTTTTGGCCATTTCTGAAATCAGGGCCAGAAGCAGCCACAAGAGATCATTTGCCTCAAGACAGAATCAACTGTACAAATGGTATGTTCTTGATCAAACACCCCTAATCCCTGAGAAATTTACTGTTTTGATTAAAAAGTAAATATGGAGCAGTTTTTAACCCATATAATATATATATACTTTGCAAGCAAAAATAATTCCTGAATGAGGCAGGACAGGGGGAAATGTGCACCATCCAAACGAGAGCCATTTTTCCATGAAAATTCTGTGATAATACTCTCCTATTTTTAAAAAGGAGGATAACCAAACCAAAGCTTTCTTCACCTGCCTAAGTGGAAAAGCGCACCTGTACCTGAAAACGTGGTTAAAACTGTTCATCTTTTGCCTTTCTTCTCAGTATTCTCATTTCCCCAGTTCTTACCACTCCTTGAGATAAGAAATGAAATTATGTGTATTTAAAAAATCTTGTCTTACATTTTTATAAAAGTGCCCATTTATTATAGTTTCTCACCTTCTACGAATATTTTAGCATGATGCTATGGAGTGCATTGGTTCCAGCCCTGAGCTGCAGGCTTGGCTCACAGCTCTTCCTTTCTCCTGAAAGGTGAAGAACACAAATAACGTGTCTCTCCTGACACCTCTGAAAAGGTCTTTAGACAACCATTCCAGACACAAGTAAGTTTCTACCCTGTCAAGTAAGAGTGCTAAATGTGAACAGTTCTGTTAATGCAATGTTATGGTTGAGATTTTCAATAAACCACAGTCGGGATAGCCTAAATTTTGCCTCTCACAGCATTTCTAATAAAGTGCATTTAAGTGTCAGAAAAAAAGAAAACACAAAAGGAAAACACAAAACGCATTGCAGAAAACTATGTGCAGGGCTGACTCCAAAACCTGAAATCAGTGAGATCTGTTCCACTGATTCCAATAGGTTTTAGGTAACACCCTTAGTTTTTTGAAGTGTGGGTTGTTTTTTTTCTTTAATACCAATATTCAAAGCAAAACATTGAAATATGAGGAAATGGCAGTTTATCCCTCCCACCCCGCCATACGTTCCCATTATGAATCCATTGTTTTGCTACAGAATCTTGATTCACAAAGTGCAAATTCTAGAAATTAGTCAAGGGGGACTGTTACAAACTCTAAGACCTCTTTGACATGTCCTGGAGGGATTGTGGAGTGCAGAGAAAATAGGTAGAAATGACAGAAAGAACTGATGAATAGCTAAATCATGCCTCTGTGGATGCCAGCAATAGGTTAGGTGTTTATAAAGTTGTAACTGTCACACCCTGCAAAGTTTCTTCTTCCCTCCCATAACAAAAAAACATGTAATAAAGACAAAAATTACAATAGAAAGGCCAAAGTGGGGGCATCCATAATTACAGACTTGTAGTCTTGAAAAAAAAAAAAAATCAGTTTTGCAGCTTTTCCTTAATTCTAACACACCTCATTCCCAGTGGTACACAAATCCTTAATGGCATATAAAGACAAATCTATTAAAAAATACTGGGTGACTGTTACTCTGGCCTCAAGTCTATCCTATGCTTCTTGATCCTATGCAACAGCCACGAACCATAAGTGGGTCTTGCCTTGAAAGGTGTGCAGTGGTTATCTGAACAACAGCATCTTCACTTGTCCATGAGCAGAGTCATCAACCACAGCTGCTCCTCACACACACACAAAGGGAAATGATGGTGAACACACCTGTTTCTGATGGCTGCACCTTCAACTCCCTTACGTTCATCCCTCCATGATCCTTCAAAGGAGACATAAAAACACGTTCTGGAAAGGTCAGAAGTTACAGGGCTAATCTGAATCTTCCCTGTAACAACAGCCTTCTGCTAAAAACTGGGAGGGTTGTGCTGCATATAGGATCTTTACCCTTTCCAAAACAGGACAAGGACGAAGGAGGTAGAGTGGATAGAGAGACAAACCCCCTAATGAAGATAGTAGTATGAGAAACTACTAATATATATATATATATTTTTCAAACCAGTGACACCATTATAATCTCAAACCCTATTAAGCATTTTATTGAAATACGAAGGTAAGAAATATTTGAAAACATAACTTCATTGTCAAAGCAATTTTTTTCAAATATGCGAAGGACACTTACCATCAAGTATTCATCTGTCATCTCTTAAAACTGATATTCAGCAAGTATAAATGACCATAACTCCATCGATGTTAATGGATTTACAGAGGCTAGAGAGCCAGAGAAAGTGAGTTTTGAGTGATCTTATAATAGAAAAATCAAGTGATAATGATCTCAGTTGTATCATCACCACGCACCTTGTTGTCCATAAACAGACAAGTGTGACATGGCCAAACTTTCCCAAGGGAAAATCTATCTTTGTGCTATGAAAAAGCATGAACGCTTCAATCTCAAGGCCAACTTTTCTGAGAATTTGAAAGCGTCAGACAAGAAAGGCTTATAAAAGACGAATGGTGATCTTGTGCTTAAGACATGAGCCTGGGAGCCATAAGTCTGGGGTTTTTTCCTGGCTTTGTCCCAGCTTCCCTATGGCCTCAAGCAAGGTCTACGAGCAGCAATGGCAGTAAAAGGCTACAAATCCACTTTTGAGCATAGCTGTGGGAAATAGTTCAGAGTTCCCAAAAGATTAAAAATAACCTGCAAAGAGGATAGAGAAAATAGATCAACTAAGCAGGAAGGGTTACTGGTAAAATTTAATGTTTGTGTTAGGCTCATGACTGGTAAGATAAGAATGGAACTAGAAATTAGCAAAGCAAAAGTGGTGCACTTAAAATTAGGTCTACATCAGCTAAATAACAATTATTCCACCAACAGCTCCGTGTAGAGTTTTAGAAAACAGAAGTCCAGAAATCAAAATAGCAAGAGATTTGGAGGGGGACTCTGGAACACATGATGCCATTTCCAACTTGTTTCCCAGAATCTGTCCCTCTCTGCTGAGCTTCAGCCACAGGCGGACAAAGGCAGAACCCCTCCAAATAAACCTGGCCCTCAGCAGCAGGATATTAATGCAGCATTTCTGAGATTCTACCAGTGTACTTCTCTGTCATGGTACTCCTCTTCATTCTTACCTTTCACCTAATCCTAAAACCACATTACAACAGCTTTATGGATGGCCCATTACGGGTATTATAGCCCATTTGATTCTGATGCTCAAGAATAACCAAGACAAGCCAGAAACCTGACTAGGATGAAGAAAGCAAGTTCTCATCAAAGCGATAAACTGGAATCCAACAAAGCAGTAACTGGTGGACCCAGTCTACTCTCCCAATGTATCTCTCTGCAATAGCTGCTTCGCATCCTGAGCATGTCAAAGAATGTGTGTCCCCACGTCTTGCTAATTCTCCTCTTTTTATGCCAGTTGGCCTCAAATGGGGTAAGTAACTATTATTACTATTACTTTGGTCAATGCAAAAATTTAAATGAGGCTGGTTGACAGGTCACTGATCCAGCTCCCATGTTCAGGTGAATAGCCTGACACACAAAGGCCCTGTTACCTTTCCCATGAGAAAGGAATGAAACATACAGTCCGAGAAGGGACCTAGGGTGTGTGTACATGAGCTACATCTCTGAGCTGGTCAGTGGGTGGCCACGACCCCAGCCTACACTACAGAAACTGACCTTAGTTTTGACTTAGTCTGAGAAAACTCAGCCAGGTTTCTTTGCTCAGGAAGTTTACAATGGGCTCAAATAAATATATCTGGGGTAATGATTCAGTTTCAATATACTTAGAATTTCTTTCTTACTCTTTTTTTTTCTTTTTTTGCCTCTTAATCTTTTTTTTTCTTTCCTCGTCTGTATGCTAATCAATAGCCTTCCAGTCTCTGATGTGGTTGGTTTAATCATCCTGATAGGTGATCTAGCAGATGGAAATCACTGGAGTCCAAACTTTCTTTAAGGTTGTTCAGTGACAACATCATTTGGCTCTCTGGCAGCAACTCCTTGATCAGAATTAACATGAACTTCCTCAATGACAGCAGCTGAGAAACTCAGATAAACAACATCTCTTTACAGAATAAGCATCTATCTAACAGTATTAATCTTACTGAGCTGCATATCTTTTCCAGAGTGGGTCTGATTGCTTTGCCAGCCCGTCCAGCTACAGACCAGCTTCTGTCCAGAAGCCTTCTGGATACATGAGCGCTGTACTGCCTGCGCTACAATATTCTCTGCAGGTTCATTAACCAAGGACCACACCATGCCAACTCCATGGTTCCCAGATGCAAACTGGCTTGCCTCTGGCCATCTCAAAGCAGAATGAACACGCGACTGTCTCCATTGACTTGTGTAAGCAAACACAATGTTACTTCTTTAACTTAAGAGTTCCTTGAATTCTGCATGCGTGTCAAAGAATAACTGGTTATAATAACAGGAGAAAGTCTCACCTTGCCAAACAGCCAGTATTTCTAATGCAAAAGTGTAATTGCTTATAGATATGCACTCAAATAGCACAAAGGAAATATTTTATAAAAACTGTATATGAGGCTTAAAGACATCATCATATAATAAAATGGCCTCAAAATAAGAGGCATTTTCTTGCTTATCCAGAAATCAGCATATATTAACTTCCGATATTTGAAAAGCCTTTGTTCCCAACTAATAAAATGAGACCAGACCAGACCTTGAACGCATCTTAAAGTAATGGAAGATTTAATAAGAAAATGGATAATAAGATACTTTTAGTCTAGCAAAAAATGTGAGTGTATTAATAATAGATGACCAGCACTACTCAGCATGATGTCGGGATCCGTGAAATGTTACAAAGCTAAGTCTCGTGCTAGTGAAATGCTGGCTGGTAACACTGACAGAGTCAGTATGTGTGAAAGAAATCTTCCCTTGAGGGTGCCCGATGAGTATATTCTCAACCACAACACTTTCCAGATTAGAAGAGGGCACTCATTTTTGCAGGCTTCCTAATGGTTCAATGACTTCATCTAATGGCACCCTTTAATAGTGCCTGCACTTACTGAGCCCAGCCAGTGGCACAGCTGCCTCGGTTACAGCTCGATCCCTCCGGGTAGTGATGCCTGAGTGGAAGGACATCAGTATCCGTAACTCCTGTTGTTCTCAGTGGGAGATGAGGTTACTCACTCCTGTGGAGGAGATGCTCAACACTTAGCGCAGTCAGACTGGTATGCCTCTGATAGTTTATGTTCTTTAAAGCCACAGATATTACCCCTTAAACACCAGCATAATTTAGTGCTTTGTTTTTAGCAGAAGAGAATTGAATGTGAATGGGCTGCCTCGGAAATTACTCTTCTGCCTAGATAGTTGGGATTCACTGTCAGATGCGCTTTTGTCATTCAGAGAAAAAGGTACATGCAAAAATGAAGGTTCATCTCACAAGAGATTAGCATTTCTTCTTTGTATTGCAGTGAATATGCCATAATTTCTTAGCCAATTCCAGTTACCAAAAATTGAATTGAACAAAAGGGTTGACAAAGGTAACATACCAAGAAAACCATGAACTCACAGTTCTTTTAGTGCAAATTAAACAGTGCTTCTATCAGCAGAAAGAAAACAAAACCCTTCCCTGACTCAAAATTATCCCTTCCCTGTACGCAGATGGTCAGTTCCAGCATTTTGGGGACATTTGTTTATTTTCCCTGTTCTCCAAAACGCCCTTTAAGAGACTGATTCCTGTCTTCTCCAAGAGCCTGGTTCCGGAGGTGACAATGTGAGGGGGAATCCCCAACTAAGCACGCAGTCAGTGCAGGTGTAGATATTTGCAAGTCTCATTCTGCAGGAGAGCTAATCTTGCCAGGATCAACCCAAATCTGCCAACACCTGAAAATAATCTTTCCAAAAAGATCCAAAAAGAAATAATCTTTTCCAAAAGAGAATCCATAGTTCCTACATTCCTCCTCAAACAGAAGAAGATTTTTTGTCTTTGCAATGAATTTTTAGTACCTCTAAAACACTCTGGAACCAGTACACAATTGAAATGAATTGTGTTCTCCAAACTATGAGCCCACCCAAATAAAGAGAACTTGCCTATTGAAATGTTAATGTGCTCATAGTCACTTGTGGCCAATATAAAAAAGGAATTATGGTAACTGAATGATGGTAACTGAATGCAAAAACATGAAGAAGCACCAAGTATAAAAACAGCCTGAACTAGGACTCCAGAGACTTTCTATAGGGCCTAAAGCAAAACATTTGCATGCTTCCTTTTCTGACTCTATTACCTGTTTTGGTTTGTAAGCACTTGAGGAAAGGTGTATCTCAGATACACATCCTGCTCCAGAGCCAAACTCAGCTGCAATGTTCTTCAAATGATCTTTGAAAGTGCAAACCCAGCACCAGATTTGGGGCACTAATTACTTCAGCTTCCCAACAGATGTATAAGCAGGGTGAAACCCCAGCAGTATTGGAGCACTTTGGCATGTCTGGCATGTGCACTAACTACACCTCAGGCTAGAAATCTCGCAGAAAGCTGAGAGTGTCACATGGACAAGAATTTCACAGGACAGATAGGCCAAGGGAACCAAATTTGTAAAAAAGCTAAATAACAAACAAATAAATCATTACCTGTAAAAAGAGGCCAGAATCTCTGTTGCTCAGTGAGATCTCAGATTAACCTTGACACTATTTTGGCCACCAACCTCTGCAGAAACAGTTCTTCAGGTTTCAGTGCAAGTAAGTATCATATAGTGGCCAAACGCTGAAACCTGGAACCTTTCATGGATACAAAAATGCAATGAAACTATTTGACATCAGTTTCTCCCACACTCTTTCTGGATGATCCAGGTTCGTTAAATGTGACCAAGAGAGATTACATGTAGTATTGTTTTCCAGCCATCATGCAATAGACTTCTTTTAAAAACGCATAGTGTGTAGAGAGAATTTCAGCAGATCAGGGTGGATACAGGTGTAGTACCTGTCCCACAACAGAACAAGCAACAAGGTGCATGCACCTACCTGATGGGACTCAGTAACATGCTGGTGTTGCCGCACCACACTGCATTTAAGGACAAGGCTTCAGGCACCCCATGTTACTGCCGTGCGAGGTGGCACACCGCATCTCGGCTACACAGGCTACATTTTGAGTCGTCAGTACGTTCAACTGATTACAGTTGTACAGATTAACAGATGTAACTGGTTCCAATTAAAATCTAAACCCACTTATCTTCATGATGTCTACCTAACTCATGAAAAAAATACATATTAGAGAAATTAAGGTCTTCGTCACTTAATCCAATTTAAATAAACTTTGGCACTTTGTGGTTACTTCTGGCACAACTCAGGCAGCTTTGGCTTTCATCAAACCGCTATGACTAAATTATACATTAGTAATACAACTTAAAGCCACTCATGACATCTAATATACTTCAATATACTTAAACTCATCTGTGACATTTGAATGAAGTTTGGATTTAAGCTGCTGTCATTCATACATCTAATTTGTCATTGTAAATTCAGACTTGGAAGAACTTTCTCCACTCTATTCCAACACTCCCATAGCAAGTCCTCTGATAACAGCATTACAGTAAATCACACTTCTAGTTCATTTCTCAGGTATCGCTCGTTCACTTTGCCTGCTTTTCTGAACTAACCAGAACTTTTTATAATGCTGTGCAACCAACATGATGTGAAGAACCACAAGTAACTATGGCTTATACTAAAAGAAATCTTACTCACGTTGTGTAGATACAAAACAGATAACAACCACATATTTGATTTTCCTACACATGAAAAGAAATGGACCACAGTACCATAATTGCATTTCCGCATGCCTTTGCATTTTCTTAATAATGCTGGAAGTTATAGAAATACAAATGTAGACCCTTAAGACTGGAAACTCATCCTTGTTTTTGAAAGTGCTCTGTTAAACAGCGTTAATTAATCTGTTTTAATTGAGTAATTCTATCTGCATTTGTAACTGCAAACACATTTGCCATTTCTTCCAGTTGTCTAGAATGATGCAGTATTTTTAGCCATAGGTTGTGGGAGAACTCAACCCAGAAGTGAAGGATATTTCAGGATGGGGAGAACCTTAAACCTGATGTTCAGTGGGCCCATCTACAGCCACAAATAAATTTTAACAGTCTTGGTTGGTTTGGGGTTGTGGGGGGACAGCGTCTGAACCCTACTTTGATAAAACAGGTGAAGATCGGAACTTGGAACTGGTTCTGAAATAGTTGGGAGGAGAGTTGGGAACAAATCATCTGGCTCAAGACCAAAAGAGGAAGAGGAGAATGGAAATAGCATATTATTACACAGCTACACATTGGAGCCAAGAGTTTTCTGTTGATGAGAACAGAAACGATTCATCAGAAGAAGGATGAGGCTGAGTACCAATCTGTGACTTTCACCAACATATGAATCAACTGGAAAGAGTGGGGAATTGTGAAAATACCTTCCAAATCTAGGCATTTTTAAGGCTTCTTGAATAAACGTGTTAGTAGGTACACTAAAACAAGCATCTTACAAATATACAGCTGACTGATTAAAGAATCTTCAATAGCTCAGGGGATCTCCATGAGAAGACCATCTCTCTTCAGATTTCTGAGTGGCTCCATCTGTGTTAGAGGGTGGAGGGCCTTTTGAGGTTTCTATGATGTAAATTATTAAATCTGTAGGAGCAGCAAGGTTTCTGTTCCAGTTAAAATCTAAACACACTTACCTCAATGATGTCTACGTAATTCATGAAAAAAAAAAAACATATTAGAGAAATGAAACACTCTGCGGTAGAAAGATACAGCAAGCTTTTACCAGGAAAAAATAAATAGCTCACAAGCAGAGGTAGAACTATATATTTTTGTGATGTTATTCCTGCATTATAATGCACTACAGTTTCCAGCTTTAGAATTCTTCAGCTTTTATTTTTTGATTGTGGAGACTAAACATCTGAAAGGATTTTTCTCTATGCTCTCCATTTTAACAGAATCACGTTTCCAAAATGCATTTAGACATATTACGAGGTCTTTTCAATCCGTCTAAAAATCTGCATTTAGTTGTTTTGATTTTTCTTCTGTAGGGATGCACAAGGCTGATAAGGATTTACATGTTTACTCATTTCCACTGTGGCTTGTGCCGAGCTTCAGCTGCACTGAGATCATAAGCTCCAGCAGCACTTTGCTCACACAAGGTTCCCGGAACTGCCGACAGGGCAGTGAAGCTGCAGCATTCCCAGAAACAGCACAGAGTATTCAAGGTTCAACCAAAGGCAAAAAACTAAAGTTGGATGAGAAAGACTGCCTTTTATTCCAATCTCCCTAGAAAAGAATCATCATAATACGGTTTTGCTTCCTTGGCTCTTTTTGTTCAAAAGGTTTGACACTAACACAGTAACTTTACAATAGAATAGCAAGAAACCGGCTTATCAGCAGCGGCGTGTTAGAGAAGACAGATAAATAAATTTTTTCTTAAGATCTTGTTTTCAGTGAAACCTTGGACAGGAATTCCTCCCACACACAGAGCCAACTTTCATCTGTCCGCTGAAGAGGGCTTCCGTGTCACACTTTCTTTACACTCATCTAAATGCACCTTTCTACATTTTTCATCCCATGCTCCCGCATAATCTCCCTCACTACAAAAGCATTTCAGGATCTTTCTGCCCATGGTTCATCTCCTAATTATTATTCTTGCTTTGCTTTGTCCGTAGCTTCTTTGGTGTGTATCAAAACCCTCTTTAGGGAAGTTCCATTTGGCTCATTGCCAATCATACACTCTTTATATATATTTATACTTACTCTCAGCCAAAACTTCTGTACTGATGAAATAAATAAAAAACCTTTCTCTCAACCCCTTTTGTAGAGATCTGTGGAAGAATCACCTGTGATTATTCAAGGGAGTCACTCTCAAGTAATTGTTTTACAATTACCTTCCTCATGCATTTCATAAAATTTTCAATCTTACTAGTTTGTGATGTTAATTTCTGTAAAGGGTATTTGTCTGGCAGAAACTGGTTGTTGTACTAAGTACAAAGCTTTTCTTTTTCCTTTCCTTTTACTGTAATGCTGGCATTCACTAGGTGGAAGGGGTTCACTGCTGCTTTTGCTTGAACCTATCATTATAAAGAGCCTATATGTAGAAGAATGACTTTCAGCAACTTTAATGAGAGCTGGAGGGCATTCAGCAACTCCTAAGAACAAGTCCGAAATCACCACAGCATTAAAAAAATCCATCTGAGCTGAGATTACATGCAAGGTATGGCTATGTTTGAAGAAAGACAAGATGATAAGGAAGTATAGTAAAAAGTAAAAGGACTAAAATAAAACCTTTTACTACCTTTTTATTACCAGGGTCTTAAGCAGTCTGTATGTTCCTGTGATCAGAGAACAGTGATTAAATCCAGCTTACCACTGGCTTTTACAGACCTGCCAACGGCACAGATCCGTAGCGAGATCACAAAGATTTCACTGGTCACACGTGGGGGGGAAAAAGAAAAAGCCCATGACATACAAAAAAGTGTCACATGCTGCTGGCACTGCTCTGTTAAGGAATTGCAGGTCTCACTAAGCATAGCAGTGTATGATCCGAAACCTGCTAGCATACCCTTTAGGAAGGTATGCATTAACTGTTCTTGATAGATGAGGAGAAAATTGTTTCATCTTAGACGAATCTGAGCTGCTTCAAGATTCAAAGCGAGACATCTTCCATTTGCTATTGCCCACATTCTATTTTCAAGGCAAAATGTACTAAATAAAAAGAAGTAAGAAATGTTCTTCTTTCTCAGCAATGAAAAAGATGGAATTTACACAAAATCAATGCAATTAACATTATATCTCATTTTGATTTAATGTGTCTCATAAAGCTTACAAATGCCTCCCTATGCTGATATCCCTTGCAAAAATACTATGTCCAGTATAAGCAAAGGCAGTGAAAACTTCATCACGCTGCCCTGCCAGCACCACCGAAAAGATGACCCAAAGAAAACGTGGACAAAAAGATCGCTTTGGTCTTCACAGTACCGTGGCCACCAACCTTGACCCTCACAGTATAACGTAAAAAGTGGAAGTCAGGACTAATATGGAGATGATATTTTTATATTGATGCTGTATCAAGACCACTAACATCTCATAGAAACCATAATGACATTTGCCCTCATCTGACATGCAGTGGATTTCAAAATGTGACCTAGAGGTGAAAAACTGTATCATATTATCAGTCTCTTGAACCATGCAGTCACTTATTACTGCTCCTTTATATTACTCATCTAGAACCAAAAATGTGCAGTTCATTTCCCTGTAGAGATAGAAATAACAGGCTCTTTACCCCAAAATGACTCTGGTCTTGCTTAGAAATTAATTACAGGATTGAAAGAATGAAATACATTTTGCTTCAATACTAACGAGTTCAAGAGATCTGACATACTATATTGTATCACAGAATTATTATTGGTGAAATAATAAATGACAAGACCATCACAGGTACTTATTTAATTTCACATTGAAGTTTGATACCAAGAGACACAACCGATTGCTAGGATTGTTATTGCCCTTTCAAGCCTACTTCCACACTATTATGCCCACAGCAAATTAAGAAACTAATTATTTCAAAGCAATCCAAATTACTGTGTATTTTAAATACCCTCTTAACAAAGAATCGAAGGCCCTTATTCCGTATGCTCTAGTAAGATCATATAATCATGGGATAACCTAAGTTAAAAGGAATCTCTGGAGGTCATCTGGTAAAACCTTTGCTCATAGCAGGGCCAAATTCAACATCAGATGTACTTCAGTTAGATCAGGCTTTTCAGAGCTACGTTCAGCTGGTGTTTGAATTTATTCAAGGATGGAGTTTCCACAACTTCTCTGGAAAACGCGATCCAATGAATGACTGCTCTCACTGTGACATTTTTTTCTTAACATTAAATTAGAATTTGCCCCTTGTTGCATCCTGGATCCATTGCCTCTCCTCTTTTCGCTGTGCACATCCCAGAAGAGACCATATTACCAATCTCTGTACTGAACACATGAATTTGATTCCAGTCCTATTCAAATGAAGCACAAAACCTCCACTCACTTTTCCTGTGCAATACCAGGGCCAATGGTCCGTGCAACTGGTTTGATTCTGTCTTCATTCACCTAATCAATTAAATTCATTCATTTATGTGCAAAAGTAATTTCGATACCACAGAGGAGCCAAAATGCAAAGTATTTACCTGGAAAATTAAATTGTGATTTTGTTACTTATTTAACAACTTACCAGAGTGACCCCAAAACTAAAAGGATCCGCTTTATACCTCTAAGATACATGTAAGATGTATACATATTGAAAGACAAGACCTAAGATTACCTAGTTTTATAAGTTTTTATTGCAGATCCAAACCTCACAAAACCTTCTAAACCTTCCAAAAATCAGCAAGATCTAAACACTTAATCAACTGCCAGTGCAGTCAATCTCACTTCATCTTTAAACATAAACCTATTCTGTGTTCAAGTTGCAAGTCCTATCCAAATCCCATTTGGATCCACCAATGCCATCCTTCTGAATGTCAATGATCTCCAAAACCGCAATCTTTGTTTCCTAGTCCCAAAAACTGTGTCTTGGCAGAATGTAGCAGATCTTGAAATAGAAGCCGATCAGCAGCGTATTCCAATATTCTTAAAATATTTCCAAAACGTACTGGTTTTATAGATAGGAAAGGATAGCTATATGACTTCCAATTTTCAGTGAATTAATTGCCATTATTATGGTTGAACTCTTAAGTCACTTCATCGCTGTAAAAATACTCATTATATTTTCATATGACAATTGACCGTCAGTCATACGGCAGCAAGGAATTGTAGAAAAATAGCCTGCTGTGGTGAACGGAGCCTAAAACTAAGCAAGATCTGCATGGCTTCTTTAAGTAATTCACCCAGTACAGAAGTTTCAGAATGCTCTGCAAGTTCAGAGTTCCTCAAGTTTTGAATTCCCATCTTTGGATCACTGAACTGAAAGAAGCATTATGTGCAGCTTTGGCAGGAGGGGATTTCACTACCGAGTCTGAATTTCTGGTGCATGGTGTGGTTAAACACTAGAGTGCTGATGCACTGGGAATGTGTGTTTTTCTAACAGGTACCTCCCAACAATTTTGTAAAATAAATGAAAACCACAAAGTGAAAAACACTTATTGCTAGTTGTTACTCATTTGTCCCTGATGAGAGACATCCTAAAAATGAAATAGTCTCGTACATTTTTCGGATTGCACAGATTTAACTCAAGTAGTTCTACTGGTTTAAGTGTATTACTTCCAATCTTAATGTTAAACACAATTATACAACCGTACAACAAGCGTATCAGCCTCTTAGGCCCAGCCACCAGCAACAGCTATGTGTTTTTGGGGGATGTCATTTGAGTTATCGGAGCAAATCACCATTCACACGTCAGCTGCCTTAACAGAAAGGGAAACATCCTGCAACCAGCGCATTGTCCAAGGCTAAAATCCCAAGCCTCCTCCACCCCTGCTAGTACAATAGGCACCCCCTCATACTTCCTCCTCCTTTATCAGTGGACAGATGCTTCATCTCCAGATCAATGGGCCAGTGATTCTTTTACCAACATAAAATGATGCAGCAATTTACCGGTTCAAGGATTTTACTTTCTCAAATTTATCAAATCCCTTGAATCCCTGAGCTGTTAACTGAATAACCATTGTCTGTCAGTTCTAACATACAAGCACAGAGAGCCAAAATCCTAAGTTAGAGTTTCCAGCTTTATAAAGCATTTTAAAATAAGATGAAAATCTGTGCATGGCACATATCGCTTCCCCACATAACTGCTGAAATTCCACTATGTACAGTAACAAATGATGAAAAGTTATCATTCACGCTAATGGATATAGTCTCATCTCCAAGCGTAAGGATTTACATACATCAGTATAATTAATGTTAATGGCAATCACAAACATAAATCTTTTGAATATTGAGAGGAATTAGTCTGTTAAAATGACCTCTTCAAAAAACCACACCCCTCAAAAAATCACTAGTCAAAATATGCATACACAGAAGCTATGTTTTCACCGGAATGACTTCCCAGTGTGGTCTGCTGACACTTAAATTATTTGGAAAGTAACAGGTTAAATAGGGAACAGCCTATTTTACACTAACTATGCTGGATAAAACATACACTTCTAAATCAAGACCTATACAATGAACACAGTGCAGGAAAGTCCAAGGATAAACACATGAAATGAGATTTTCAAAGCAATGAAGGGGACTTAGCCACATGCTTTCCATTAATCTTCCCTTCACCGCTTTGAAAATCTCATTCACAATCTCTGCTATTTAGAGTTCTTTGTGTTTGTATATCTGTATACTTCTAGGTACCAAAAACTTCCACTTACTCTAAATGTTGCAACAAAATTATCCTGCAATGGTAGTTTCTCAGAAACACATTTCCAAAGCAGCATGAAGGTTTTCACTATGTGACACATATTAACATCAACTGGATTCACACAGCTAAATCTCTCTGCAATTCGTTGTCACTTTACCCCTTCCAGAATTTAATATTTTTTGAATTTGTTTTATTTGCCAAACATTTTCATGTTGCAGTATTTTATGGCAGGGTGGCTACACCAGCACAGGCACCACCTCTGGCAGCTGCTTTAATTTTCATGTACAGACAAGGCCAACATCTGAGACTTCTAGTGGCACCAGTAAGAATTTTGTCTGTAATCCAAAGGATTTGTATATCCTTATGATATATTTTCCTGGTGCATATGTAGCTCCTAATAGTCTTAATGACAGACTTATGCACAAAAAGGTACACATACACTTCTGAGTTCTTAGCTTGACAACTTTGGAAACGGCATATGACAATGCTTCTGTCAGGAGGAAGAAAACAGTAAAAGATCACGGGGCAGGGAAGGGTGAGGGGGCAAGCTGGGGGAAAAGCACGATATTCTTCTCCTCATGCAAAATTCCCTTGGCTTTCAGAAGCAGAATCCACCTGCAGAGGTTGAAGGAAACCACGTGGCTAACAGTTTTTCCTGACCTGGTACCACCTAACACCCCTTCTCAGTGATTATTTCCAGAATTCTGTCCTACACATAATGACATGGATTCACATTTAAGAATGAGGTTATCATTAAACGATAGAAGACTAACTACAGACTGTCCCTGGAATTACTGAATTCAACATTAAAATGTGTTTATTATAAAATGTAAAAGCTGTCAGTCAGGAATAAACATTTTCATGGATCAAAATACAACTGAAAACTGTTATTATTGTCATTTTTACATCAAAATCCTCCAACTGACAAATAGCACTGAAAATTACAAACAAATCTTCTAGAAGTTAATACACTTAATGCATTATCATTAGAGAAAGGGTATTTTATAGACCGTCACACAATAACTGTTGGTCTCTTCACCTTGTAATTCTTCATCCCAGCAGCATACAAACATGCAGACTAGGCAAAAGTTAGAGAAGATAACAGTTTTAAGTTTAAGGAATAACAGTTTAAGATAACAGTTTAAGGAATCAAGAAACTGTGCTTTGAGGCCACTGAACACTGCATCTTTCTTTAGAACAAGAACCAAATCTTTGGTATGAACATGTTTGCAGGAATTTGGCTTTTTTACTTCACATTATCACACACCAAAGAGACTCTACATAGTACATGTATGCTACAGGTGTTGCCAACCGTATTTTATAATATATCTCTTTTGCAGGTTATATCTAAAGGTTAATCTTAAAGTTAAGCCTGAACTGTTCCCAAGCCCTTCTCTGACATGAACAGAATATGACTAAGGTGAACAACTTTCTTTTTTAAAATACGTGCCCATCTGCCTCCTTTTCTGAAGTTTTTCCTCAGGTCATGTAAGTTGCCTGCACTACTGAAATGCTACTAAGTAGCACTACAGGTGCTTTGGGTTTTGTAACATTTAATCTAAATGTTGCCCACAGCCAGTAATACAGTGATTATTACAGTGAAAGATACCTCTTTCACCCCTCCATAAATGGATGGAAGGTAAAACAAATCTTGCTTAATGACAGTAACGTTTGGGTATGCAGTTCTGTTGTGCATGCTTTCTACTCCTGACTTCTGAGGTGTTAGAAAAAGATCTAAAACCACCTGTGGTAACAACTTCTACAGACATAAACTGAACCCTACCACCACTGAGACCACGAAAAGTACCTGAGCTTTAAGTTCATTTCTACTACTTCGTGGATTTAAAACGCCACTTTTATTTTTAAATTAAAATAAATCAAAACGAAAACATTTTGCCATACAAACACTTATCAGTGCCTGAAAGACATGGATATAACAATGGAACATTATTATAAAACAAGTAAGTACAGCAGAAAAAAACCTACACATTAAAGTCATTTTTGAAAGTTGTTATAACATCTGATAGGTCTCTCATAAAAGACAAACCTTTTTCAGAAAGACTTTATAATGCATTTCTCTGCAGATTATGGTGGCTATTCACACTTTACTTCCAATTTTTACAGCCTCCAAGTAATTCTATAGAATAGTAAATACAGTTATTACAACCTTCATAACTGGTGGAGAGCTATATTTGAAGCAAACGGGTTTGTTCCCCTCCCACATCCACTGAAGTAAATCAAGAGTGATTCTGCTGCGGCTGAGAGGACAGAATCTGCAAAACCGATGCAAAAAAAAAAAAAAAAAAAAAAAAAAAAAAATGCCAGAAATGTATAAACAAAGCTTTCCTCACACTAAAAGTACAAACCACATGTCATCTCTGCTCTCCAGCAAGGTTGTGGCATTGAAGTACTTCTTACACCACACTTAGCTCCATCACGCTAAAGAACATCTGAATAAGGTTCAGACTCACACTGGAAACAATGGAGGTACACCAGTTTACAGGGGCTGAGAATCTGGCACAAAGCCTTGAAAATGAACGAGGATCTTCAAATGAAGTAATTGCACATATTGCATTTAAGTGTATTATCCCTGAAACAGAAGTGATTTCAAAGTGCTGTAACAGAAAACTAGAAAGATTAGCAAAGGATTAGTGGGGGAAAAAAAACAAACAAACAAACCAAGAGTAAATTAATCCCACTTTTCCTCTTTACAGACACACACCCAAGGAACAGCACGCATCTTAAGAAAGATCATGTGGCAAAATGATGACTCTGAGTCACTAGAAAAGAGAAAAATCTTTTAAAATACTCTTGGGACCAGGGACTACTGTTAAAGGAAGAGCATTATTTTATCATCCGGCTAATGAGCCGGAGGAAGGATTATTACTGTTTGGCGCTGTTTTGTCTCAACAACTCTTTTCCCCGAAACAAATATGCCAACTTCAGTAAACAAAGAGAGGAAGATGCACCGTTTCGCCGTTTCAATTGCACGCTGAGGAATATTTAACCGGAGGAAAGGAATCCCACGAAAAGTCACAGGAGAGGGCCGGCAGACGCCGCTTTTACCAAGGTTAGGAGAAGCAGAAAAAGGAAGGCGGCGGCGAGGACGGCGGGTTTTCCCCCCACCCCTCCCCGCCGCGCTGACAGGGGCGGCCCGCAGCCCCCAGCACCGCGCGGCCCCCACCCGCTCCC
>VYZM01021988.1:75197-182983 GCA_013398915.1 Dromas ardeola | reverse complement strand
GTTGTGATTTTACTTCTTGTCATCACACTCCGTATCATGGTGCAAGCTTGAACTTTGAGGGCTTGTGCATGGGGAAATGTAGGGGAAGACGATGTAGGTCAGTGATTTTCAGCCTGTGAAGCAGGCCTCTAAAAATGGGGCAGAATCAAGCTGTATTGTGTGGTACAGCATCCCACATGTGAATTTTCTAAACATTCTTCATCCTTACTGGAAAATTTTTCAGGGTCCTCAAACAGAAAAATGTTGAAAGTTTCACATTATTCTAATATGATCAAAACAATTCAGATCTCTGTCCCTGTTCCTACCAAGCCAGAACAGAACTTTTTCTACAGCAATAATAATTTAAATTGCATTTGATCATGGTAATGCTTTAGTCTAAATAATAGGTAAAGATCTGTGATTATTTTAAATTTGCATTGTTCATTAAAGTAAGATGCTATGGTGCCAATTTTACCAAAGGGCCTTTTATTCTTTCTTTTTATTACACAGAGGAAAGGGAAAGCCCTGTTTATAGCTGAGAGAACAGAGAAGTAGAAAGAAGGGTTAGCAAAAAGACATTTGAAAATTTATTTCAAATGCAGGTTCAGTTATCATCCTCCCATCAAAGGATCTCAGAACTTCTTTAAGCTGCTGGCAGCTACCCCACAACTTACCTTTGCTGTAGGCATTATTAAGTCCTTGAGAAGCTGAGGTGCAGGCAGTAGGTGACTTTTCACTCAAGGTTATTCTGTGTGTCGGGAGCAGGGATAGGCAGATTATTCTGTACATGCTACGTGCTTTGGAGAAGCATTAGGCTACCACGGTAATACCTGTGGGAGGGGACAGAGGCAGGAATTCTGTGAACTCATCACAAGAAAGGATCCCAGCATCGTGGGACCCCAGACAACACAGAAAAAATTCCTGATCCAACACAAAAAATGAGAAATACTGAATCACACCATTAACATTGTGGTGTTCCCTCCCATGTGTTCACTCCTTGTATCATTAATTCTGATTGTCTGAGCTTATATACCATTATTTGGTTTTGATTTTTAATGTACTTTTTTTCTCTTGTATCTCTATTCCAAACATGATCAAGCATATTTGTGCAATGATAATATGAATTATAATGGGGAAACAGTATTGTCACCGTGGTACTATTAAAAATGGGCCAGTTCCGGTGGACACCTTAAAAAGTGGGCTTTGATTTCAGATCATTAACATCAGCCCTACTGATGTCTCTGAAACTGGTCAACCTGGAAATCAGGCACCTCAGGTTCTAGTGGCTTGGAAATATACTTGGCATTTACTTTTTATGAGAAAGCATGAGAAAATGTTCATTTCTGTCCAGATCCCCTGTAAAAATCTCAGAGGTAAGAGAAGCAGTGCCAGCGCTGAAACATCTTCAAAGCTGAAATGTACGTTTGAAGTTTTAAAAAAATCACAAAGCCCTAAATTCAGCCACTGGTTTTCAATAAAAACACTTCCTAAAATATTTTAATTTTTTGCATGTATTTAAAGAAAAGCCATGGTTTTGTAATGAAAAATGACAGCAAGTTCTAGACAGAATTAGAAGCCACTTCTGATAGCTGGGGGATGAGAGCCTTTGCAAGGCCAACAGAAGATCATGTGGCCACTGCTGGAAGAGATTTTGCCTACCCAAGATCCCAAACTACAACGCCTTCGTCAGAAGAGAGTAATTTGTCACATTGGAAGATAAAGGGTGAATAGCCCATTGCACTAGCACATTCCCTCCGTCCCCCCAAGAATTTATTGTTTCACTAATTACATGACTGCAATTAACATTTTCAATGCAGAAAGTGATTGTATGTGCATCCAATCCAAAAAAAAAGCAGATTTTCTGGAAAAAAAAAAAAAAAATCTGTTTTTTCGAAGGGCTTCACATTTTGGGTTACTCATGTAACCTGCATTAAAAAACCCCCAGCACTAACATATGTAGAAAACAATTGCTTTACGACCCTCTCCTGTATCTTCATTGCCCACATAACACCACCTTTTGTGAGTCATGCAAATGATTCAGCACTCGTGGCAGCAGCACAGATCCAGTGGTGGAGTGTTTTCTGTTCACCTGCAGATCAGAGAACATCGTGTACTTATTTTCAGAGGTATCAACCTGCTAAAGAATGGCTTTTCCTCAGCACATGCTGATGCTGCTGAATGGTGAAGGCTGAGACCTGCCCACATGTGGAGGGTGAAACAAGTCGTCCCGGAGTAATTCTGATCTTTGGCTGCCTTCAGGGGGTGTTGTGAAAGGGAATTATTCTCACTTTTCCTCCAAATGGGCTCCCCACCCATGCTCCTAACTGACAGCTCAACTTGAAAGAGTTCACCCGCAGGAAACTATTAAACCGATGATCATTCTTGTGGTTTATGCATTGATACAAAAATGTTTCATTTCAAAAAGAAAAAAATGCTGTGGTAATTTTCATAATAACTTTTTCCTCCTCTTAAATAAACTTGGGCAGGATCCCAACGAAGGTGGTTGACTGTGTTGGATGAGTAAAGGATAGATCTTTTTCAGCATAACAGATTTGTGGACATTAGGCAATTGAAGGACTGTGCCTCACAGCATAGTCAAATACATGGACAGCTGCTTTAGGATAGGGCCCAGCTCAGCCAAAACCAGTGCTAGAATTCAAAGCAGAATGCTTTCTGCCCGGGCTTTACCGATGTCAAACACAGCTGTGGCATTTTGTTGAAATCTCCCTGGAACCAAAGTTATCTCACCTCATCAGAAGGCTATGCGTCGTGTCTGCTTTCCCAAGCTCTTTCCAGGGGAACAGGAAAACAGCAAGGCAGAGCTGAACAATTGGGAACTTCTCCCAAGAGGAGAGGAGGCAGGAAAATGTTTGGGAGTGTGTCTGATTGTATTTGAAGTGTGGCAGTGGCATGGAGCCAGGGGCAGCATGCTGTGCAAGAGGGAAAAGATGGTCCTTTCACCAAGCACATTTGGCTTAAAAAGAGCTGATTCCAAATTGGACCTCCATGGTCTAAGAAATGAGCTGGGCAGCTCCCAGGAATTTCCCTGGAAGACTCTCACCAGCCTCTGGGCCATGGCCAGGTCAGAGAGAGCGAATGTCTTTCCTTATCAGTCAGTACTTTGGTTTCACTCCTGTTTCCTCTTCCATCACCCCATAGCTGTTTTTTGTCTTTTCTTTCTGTTCAGAAGTAAATTGGCTCTGAGACTGGACCCAGACCAGTTCAGATGACAGCTGAAAAGAATTAGACTGCCAGGTACAACAGTCACAGACAGACTGAAAATCACTGACTTGACCAATAAGTTTTCAGAAGCTTCCCATAGCCTCATATTCCCCTTCTGTTTTTCCTGTTGGTTGATCCTTTTCCTCTCCCACCTGCAAAAACAGGGCTTTGCCCATTTATATCTGGATTGTTCTCTAATGATCTGGGAGTGGACTGGAGGTACTGCTTGGGAGTAATGTTGTTAGACTGGAAACAGTGTGCAACACACAGACTCTGAGTAGGGTCCACGTGTTGGCTGTTGACTTTAATACTGATCTTTGCTTTCCTTGTGGTCCTCTGATGCAGCCTGAAGGTGCTGGCACAGAGCTGGCACCAAGATGCCATTGGCATAAGTGATCCGCTACTGACACCAAATAGCGGGAAGTGATACCACAGCGGTGAGGCAGGCACTGCCAAGGAGACCTGGCTGGTATGGGAACTGGAGAAGATGGTTTCCGTGGAAATAAAATCTCCTGGCAGGAGTTTGTGATTCCCGCAGAGGCTGATCAAAGCATCATTTGAGTGATAAATAATAAAAGGCAGGAGCACATCTGTCTTGCCGCCAGCCCTGTTCCCTTGCACACTGGCTAACTTTTCCAAGGACTTTCAAGGAAAGGATGAAACAGTGCAGTGATTTGCCTTTATACTAATATGTAATCTTATTTATGTTTTGAGGTTGAAGTGCTAGTGTGTAGAAAGTCTGTATGAAGCCCTTCTGTGTTGGTTTGCACTTTTCAGTGCCAAGCTTCTTCCTTCGATTATGGCAAGAAAATGCTTAAAATGCTTCAGGGCCAGGACTGACCTTGGGGATAAGCAGTTGAACCACAAGGAGGTAGAGCTAGACAAGCACATCTGCATCATAAGAGTGCTCAGAAGAGGCCCTGAGATTCAATGGCTCACCCAGACTAGAGCCTTAAAAGAAAAGAGACTTAAAAATCAGACAGAACCCTACAGCAAGGTCTGCTAAATGTCACATAAATGTCCAGCATTCACAGGAAGATACCATGAAATGTTAAAAAAAGAAATAATACTATCAAAATTATTATGGAGCCATTGTTGTGCTTAACCAATTAATACTTAGCAATCCACAGACCACATCAAACTTAGAAGTGTTTTGCAATGTTAGGAATAATTTGTTGCTCCTGATGTCTTTTTTTGCGTTAGTTGGGCAATTTGAGTCCTTGAAATATGTATGCAAATTCAGTCTGGTCTGTAGGTCACATCCTAATTTCACTGAGCTAGTTTACAAACCTCTGATATATAACTTACTGGTAACTTAGTGATAAAAAACTTACTGTCTGAGGGTATGTGTGGTTTTGTTTTTGTTTTTTTTTCTCTTCAAACCAAAGTGCTCCCTAGGAAAGTGTTGCCAGGTAAATTACCGATGTGTGTCTTGCGGTGACAATTTCAGGAATGTTCCAACTTCTGTCTACCTTTTCTGTATTTTCAGTAGGTTAGTCAAAAGATGACTTGAAGAGGTGGAGTCTGAGATAAAAGAGAACATAAATCAGATTACGAAAGTATATGTAGAGGCCTTTCCTTAACTGTTCCAATTCTCTAATATGTTTAATCCCAGGAAGTAACTTGATGGGTAAACCTTAGATCATACTCAGAACCACTAATTTTGCCTGAATCCGGTGTTGAAAAGGGGAATTATCCACTCTAAAACTTTATCCTCATCATCTGACTTGCATTTTCAGAAGTAATTCATCTTTTTCTTACTCTACCTCCAACAAAGGTGTTAGTTGTTGTGTAGTTTAAGGAGCTGGATAGAGATGACTCATAAGAGAGCAATAAGCTCTTTTTCTTACTTTTCTTTAGTAAGGGGATTTTCTTGACATCCATCTCACCAATTAAAACACCACTTCAGCAGAATGTGGTAGGGCTCTGCCATCTTTATCTTTTAAGATTGGTTTCCTAAGGAAGTGAGAAACATGCCATTACATGCTCCATATGCCTGTTTCTCTCTGTCATACCCCCGCCCCCCGCCTGCCCCAACAGTGTTAAAATCTGCTGATTTATTTTAACCACAAGTATAACAGAGGAGCGCAGTTGCCAAAAATATAAAGCTGCTAGAAATGTCATGGAAATCAGACGCTAGGTAACGTGAGACAATTTACAGCTCAAACTTACTCTTGTTAGACAGCAAAGAAATTTAGCCTGAGATATTCATCTGTAGGAAGCCAAGCTTCACTAGTTTTGCTACTCCTACAAATACATGTTTATTTCTTTGATTCTGAAGAACAGTTATGTCCAGAGATCACATTTTGACATCATGCATATGTTTAAAAGTGAGCTCAAACTGTTGAGGCTTCAATCTGCAGCCAGAGACCAGTAGTGCTAAGACCTCCTCTCAACAGCAATCTACCCAAATTACTGGTGAGTGTTTCTTCTTCATTTTTGGCTACAACACTATGCAGGTTTTCATACAGCTTTTGTCATTCACAACCTTAAACTAGTTCTGAAAGAGACATTTTGCCTTGTCATCCCCTGCTTTGGGTAACTACCTTGCCCCAAGGAATGTTTTCAATGCCTTCTCAACAAGGGCAGAGAAATTATGCACATTGTGTTTGGTTATTTGGCTTATTGGTCCTAGAAAAGCTGCAGAAACTTAGGCTTATGTTCCTCAAGTACTTGGGCTGAATTCCAAGTTTTAAAAGGAAGTTCTTTCAGCCATGTCTCAGAAAGACACTGAATGTGTCTTTTGAATGCTTATTTCAAGATCAGAAACATCCTAGGGTTTTCCTGCCATGTAGAGTGCTGAAATGATTCAGGTTCACTCTATTAATTCTAAGAAATTCAGAGAAAGGATTTTGTCCAGGCAGATACTATGATGAAATGGAGCAGATCTATCTAACATTCTGATTCAGGCTTTGTCTGTCTTCTTGCAGCTGGTGTACTGCCAGGTTAAACATCATATTGCATGCCCATGCAACAGTGAACTTGTATCTGTTCTCCATCAGAAGTGTTGTTTCTGGGAAATCTAGTAGTGGGCACCAAGATTGGTGGAATCACGGTGCTACTAGGCTTTTTGTCAGCTGTATCTCTGCTTCTAAAAGCCTCCACTCCAAGGAGTGACTCCTGTCTCTATGCAGAGAGAAGTGGTTTGCAGCCACAAAGTTCAAAAGTAGCCTTCTCCAAAGTGAGTAGGCCTTATCTAGTGCTTCATGGTACATTTCTCAATCACTTCTGAGCCACATGTAACATCTCCATGGCTTTGAGATATGAGAAGAATTTATTTGTATGCTTATTTCAGGTAGTTTTGCATGGAAAAAGCTGCAGACTTTGTCATAACCTGTAACAGTAGCCATGTTTTTGTATTAGGGATATGTTTCACATCATTGGGGCTTGAAATGAGGGATATGTTCCACTGTGACAGTGTTCAGGGAGCTGGACAGAATGCTCCTGCCTTCTTAATGACAGGGGTTGCTACAACAAGCTGCTTCTAGAGATGCACTGAGATTTCTCTGAAGGAATTAGTTAGTCCACTCCCAAAGGGAGTGCACTTTTCCCAAGGGAAAGCACCATAGACAGTTGAAGAATCAGGATCTGACAATAAACCAGGGAGCTCAGCTATTTGGCAGAGTAGATGTTCTTACTGCTGTTATTTTCGAACCAAATCTGGTTTTTGTTGTGAAGCAGTGGGAATTGACTCTGGGCATGCTGCTTCTGTTCACAGCAGGGCTGTCTCATAAGTGCAATGAGAGGAATTTTAAGTGGTCTCCTGCAGGATTATTCAGTTAATTGTTAGTGAGGACAGCTGGGTGACTTAGGTCCTCTCAGCATGGACGAAATGTATAGTTTCACTGTGCTGGTAAGCCAGGCAGTTTGCACTGTCCTCATGGTAAGAGTCTGCAGTGATACTATGACTGTAGAAAATGGTAGGAAATACAGTATTTCCTGCAATAATGCGGGGGATGTACAGATGGGACTTTCAGTGAGATCAGGGCAAAATATTCCTTGGGACCTGAACCCAAATTAGATGCTGTGATGGAGAGGTCTTGATCAATTGCGTCTAAACTTCAGCCTTGAACTGAAGTGGATATTTGGTCCAAAGTGCACTGGTTCACAAAGGAATTGTACAGAGGGTGTCTTAAACACAACAAGGTGGCTGTCACTTGAAGCCACAGGACGTGGACTTCTACCCCGCAGACTTCTCAGCCTCTCGTACAATGGCGTGCCCTCTCTACCTAGTCTTGGGTGAGATTGATCCTGACGGTTGAATTCCCTTTTGATTGAATGTGCAACGGACCAAATGACTATTATAAAGTTAAGGCTAGAATAAGGATTTAAGCCATTCGAATGCTCAGAACCAGCATGACTCAGTGTCAGATTCAAACGCAGCTTCATGTCAGACCTGCTCCCTCAGTCCAAGTCAAGTCATGTCATAACATAGGGCACGCCCTTATCTTTTATTTGGAGGGATGGGGGTAAAAAAACATACCCTGCTGTCTCAAACAGCAATATGAATGCCACCAAAGCTTACTGAACCCTGATGCTATACATTAAAGCCAGCATAAACGTCGCAGAAGAATTCCAGCCTCATGGGAAATATTATATACAAGGATGTTTGGGAACTAGGGCCGAAGGGTTTAGTTTGATGTCTTAATTGGGACCTGATGCACAGCTGCCACTGGGTTTCTTTGCTCCCTAATCTTCATTTCTTTTGCTTGGCAGACACCCTGCAGACAAGCAAGCCTTCAAAAGCTGAAGAAATGTGTTCTAGGTGAGGGTCTAACAGGTTATATCCCAGAAACCTCTGCAGGATGTGCATAGTTAAACAGACTTTCCCACTGAGCTATTAGCAGTGTAAAGCCAAGCAGAGTTTTCTTTGGATGAGGCACTCATTTCTGTCCCTCTCCTGATCTCCAGGCCCAGGCCAAGAACACTTGGGTAACTTCTTTTCCTTTTACAGTGTCCTGTGACCTGCAGGAGACTTATAGCTGCTGCAGAGAAATAGGTGCCAGAATGACCATGGTATATTAGGAAATTCCATTCCACTGAGAGACCGCAGATCCAGGAGATGGTCAGAGCTGGTCCAGGACTTTGAAGAAAGCAAAGTCAACTTGAATGCCAACTTCTTTCTTTCTTTCTTTCTTTCTTTCTTTCTTTCTTTCTTTCTTTCTTTCTTTCTTTCTTTCTTTCTTTTTACTGATCTTTTTTTCTTTTCTTTTTTCTTCCAGCAAGATCAGGAATTGAGTAGCAGAGTTCCTTATGTCTAAGTGGTGATGATACAGGAAGGAATACAGGGGACCCCTTGTTTTTGCCAATAGTGAAAAATTATTTGCATCAAGAATGATCAATACCTGTCTTGTAAGAGAGATTTTTCCAAGGCCAGTTTTCAATCTTCCTTTAAAATGCTTGACCTTGCCAGATTCACCACTGAGCCTGGCACCACCTGGATGTCTGAATGATAAATATGGAACGTGGAAATTCACCTTTTCCAAAGTCACTGTGTCTAGGTGCCATCTAAGTGCAAAGAGAGAGGTTTTCAGACAGAGTAAACCTCCAAAATGGAAAAGAAAAGCAAGAAGTTTAGAAGGAAGATTCTCTGCCTATGAGATAGACTTATCCTAGAGAGATTCTTTGCTTGCAGACTCCACATCTGGCTGCTCTAAGATGTTGGTTTTGGGCCGTTTTAGAAGTTGTCATCCTCACATTGTGTATTCCTAATTTCCCCAGGAACATTCTTCTGCCGTGACTATTTTAGTTTTACCACTTCCTGGGGTCATATTTTCCCATATGACTTGTGGCCTGGTCTCCTCCTAGTTCCTCAGTGTCAAAAAGGAGATCAGAAGCTTGGGCATACACTGCATCTCCCCCCAGTACTGTTGGCTCTGTGTCCCCTTGAGCTGTTTCATTCATCCAAGAGGTAGTGATATTTGCTTTTGCCCTTCCTGCCACCAAAAATGACCACCCCAGAGTCAGCTGCTTCTCCATACCAACCAGACTTCTTTATGAAGTCCTAGAAATCTAGGCCAGAAAATGCCAGCTGTTTCAAACAGCTGGGGTTTTCTCTAAATCTAATTTGTTCTTCTATACCATATCTACAGTAATGCATCTGCCCTCAGTTCTCTATTCATTGGCCTCATGTTATACTGGGAAAAAGAGATTTAACAGAACACACTCTCTGATGGACTGAATTTCTTTTTAATTTATTCTTTTAATAAAGTTGCAGATGAAAATTTGGGGAAACAATGGTGAAACTTGTCCAAAATATCAGACCGTGGAGCAGAATGAGATGCTGAGATCCAGCTGTGAAATTCCACAATGGATCTTCTCTCAGAGATCTGCCAGAGAGGAGCTGTGCTGGGCTACTTGCAGCTTCAAGTTAACTCTACACTGAACGTTGGTACAAAGAGGAAAAATGTCCCTTTTTCTTGCACTTCTAGCATTTTCCCAGCAGGGACCAGTGGCCAGTAGCCAGGTTTCAAAGGGAACTATGATTGATGGGTGAATATGTAATGGGGAAAATATCTTCCTGCTTCCTCGTGTCTAATTCCCACTGCTTTTGCAGGCTGTATCCCAAAGCACTGCTGAGAATAAACAAGTGAGTTTCCTTTCTTGGACATTTTGATACTTATGAGATGGACAGTTCAATGTGAAATCAGTTCATGCTCATTAAGCGACTATTTATCGTTCGTATACAAAGGTACATAAGCAGAGCTTCCCAAATAATCAGAATTAATAAAGACTCATTGTTAATGTGAGAAAATATGGCTTCCAGTGACCAGATCTTATGTGGGTGGAGATCAATATAAGTTCTATACAGTCCTCCTAACGTAGGTCTTCTTTCATTCCTGTTGTGATTAGCTCCACAATGAGGTCACTAACAGTCTCCTTGCAGAATGCCAGGCGGGCATTTAAATAGTTTTTGCCAGTGACAGAAAGTCATTGAGATGTAAAGGATAGTTTTGTTGCATTTTGCATTTTTTTGGTATGGTTAAGACTTCTGGCATGCTGGACAATACTTTCTATGTTGGGTTTTGAGAAAACCTACTCTGAACTGTAGGAGTGGACGTTTTAGGACCCAGAGGGCTGCTTGCAATAAAACTGATAGGGCAGATTGCTTCTAACTTGCAAGAGTGTATTTAGCATATATTTGCATGGTGCCTATCCCACTGGAAGGCATGTTTGTGTGCGTCTTATACAGTGCATCAGAACGAATGAGTGAAACACCTGAACAGCTGAATGAGTGGTAAAAGACGGAACCTGGAAGTATAGGCATCGCACAAATGAAAACTTTCTTGATGTTCATCTAGAATAGTTTGTGGGGTATTTTTTGAGGGCAGTGGTTGATTTGTTCTCTCTTGCTAAAAGGAATAAATTTTGATGAATTCCCCCCAAATCATTACGTCTTCCATTACTCACAAAGAAATGTCAAGACCCTATGAATAAGTGAAAAAATATACCAGTGTCAGGAAGGATCTATTAAGGATTTCCCCCCCAACACGTTCGGATTTCACTGTTTCTGCAGTGAGTATTTGGCCATACAATTTCTTTTTAACCTTCAGATTCATTGAGTGCCAATGATTAGTTGTAAAGGAAAAAAATCTTCAGATGCCTAGATAGTGTTCTGCAGATGTTATCCATTGTAGGTGATGCTGTCTTGAGGTTAACTACAAAATAATAAAAACCCCAACCTCAGAGAGAGTCAGAGAGCTCTTGGGAGTGGTAATGCAGCACAGAGCCTTTCACCCTGAGGTCAGCAGGTCAAACCCATTCCAGACCAGGAGTGACCAGCAGTTATTACTCGTCTGCATTTGGATTCGCAGAGGTGATTTGCAAAGTGTTCCTTTTATTGGTGCTACTGGAAGGTCGTTCATGTACCTATATTGCAAAACCTGCTGATCTATGTCATTCTTCCTAGACAACAAGGGAACAAATACTTCACAACTGTTCAAAAATATGGGCTTATTTACAGTACAAAAATCATCAGAGTTGTCATCATTTGCCCTTTTGTGGGCCAGCACAGTAGAAGGATCAAAGATGCAATTGACCGCAATTAAGGACTTTATTCTCTTACCTCTAGGTGTGGCCTCTGGGGTCAACCTCAGAACACTAACAGCTCCCACCACAAAGCTAAGTCATTCTTCATGAGCATTTCACTGGAGATGTTTATCATCAAGAAGTGACCAAGAATCTTAAATAAGTGAAAATAAAACGGTACACAGATTGAAAGAGCAAATGCGATAAATGGATTAAAAGAGAAAAGCAAGAACTAACAATTAAAAAAGGAAAAAGAAAAAGCTGAGAATGTAAGAAAAACTCATCAGTCTCTGTAAGTCTGTTAGGGGCAGTGCTGACACACACGCTCACCTTCCACAAGAAGCATCGCTGCAGGCAGTACATTAGACATGTGGAAGGAGTACTGCATGAAGTTAAAGAAAATCTAAGCTTCTTTTCCTCTGCCATAAATCATAGCGTGTGTTTTTTTTTCCAAGGACAGGTGAAAGACTGATTTTTGCACAGTGTAGGGCTGTATATATTAGCTTCTGATTTTCAAGGAAATGGCACCATTTCTCAATTACATGACATGCATTATGTTGTCAGTTTCAACATGTGCAGTAATACCTAAACCTACTCCATCCTGTAACCCTGTTCTCTTCTCTCATGCGCCATCCCTTCTCCCTGATTGCAGCTTTTCAAGCAATTTCTCCTAAGCAGCTTTCCTTCTCGTTTTTCAACTGAAATTTGAGGCTGTGAAAAATCTTAACTTCTCTGAGGTGGCAGATGAATGAAATCCACCCTCACCCTCAACCCCAGATTTAGGAGGCCAAATGCTTTGACTGAAGAAACCAGGGTATATTCACACCACACAAAGCAACACTGTATAAATGTACTTAGGATGGCACTGGCATTCTAATAAGCAGTGTAACTGGATTGGACTAATTAATTCAACTAGAAGCTAAGCATTAATGTCAGCTTTGCATCACAGTGAAATCTAGTTTTGGGGATTGTGCATTGCTCATTACCAATGGTAAACAACACAGAAGGATAAAGGAGAAATTAGTCTCAAAGAACAAAAAATAAAAAGGAGTAACTGTAGAGGTGAGGATGTGAGTTTTAGAAGGGAAAGGAATGGGACTGGAAGATCACCGAGGACATGGAAATCCTAGGCTTCATTAAACCTTGAACAGGGGAGTCTGTTGGGTTTTCTGCCATAAAATCGGTGGCACTGATGGGCCACATGGTATGGGCGATTCCCTCTTTGGTGATATCACTGTAGGGGCCCTGAACTGTAGCAATGTTGGTGGCTTTATAACAACTTATACACTGGTGTTTGTGAGCTCTTCCTATACCACATCGTGCCCAAATATTGAGAACAAACTTTCATTTGTTGTAACAGAGGAACAATGATGGAATTGCTTTCTAAAGTACTTTTCACTGGAAAGTAAATAGAAACCATCTTTCACCATCTCAAGGGTTAAAGCAATTCCCTTGAAGTCAGTGGTGCTCTAACAGTAGGGGCCTTGAGTCTATGCCTGAACCACCTGCCTTTATTAATTATTATCATCTATCACATCTATAAGGATAGTCTCTACAGGCAGACTTTTTGTGTTGGGTACAGCACATGATACAACGCACTGATAGGATTGATGGGAATGTCCAACCCATGCAGTGGAACTCTCCCAAGTTAATTTCATCCATTTCTCCACCTCTGCATAAACCCCACTTTAAGCCAAGCTTCACTATTGCCTGTGGTTTGCACCAGGCAATGGTCTGAAACATTCCGAAACTTTCAGGATGTTTCACTCCAAGTTGGCTTTCTCTGAATCCACATCAGTTGGGAGCTGGCTGTGCCACAGAGATGGTATAAAAATAACTGTTTAATAGTAATCTATTTTCCTAGCTGATCTGAAGTGAATTGGGGGTTTTCAGATCTATTTTTTTTTCCTCTAGGTTAGTGGATCTGTCTCTGCCACAAAACTGGGCAGAATCCAGTGTGCAGGCAAGGGGGAGCCTGGCACCCAACATTTAGTCTGAAATTTCTCTCTATCTGCGTCCTCTCCCACCCAACCTGCAGCTCCGCTGAATCAGCTGTGTGAAATCTGCCCCTTCTCTCAAGCTCTGCGAGCCAGTGCTGGCTCTGAAAATCTGGCAGAACGAAACGGGTATGTTCATACGCCTGTTTTGCTGCTCCAGCCTCAGCTTTGCTTACCCTCCCTCCTTCTGCTGCTGAACGGCCAGTTGTTTAAAGAGCTTTTTAAATGGTGAATTTAAAGAAACACAGACAAGGTAAAAACAAGATTACAAGGTCACTGAGGTGAGGGGAATTGACCCCATCTGAGAATGAAGGAAATGTGAGCGCAGAGTAGATGCCGTCTGTGCTCTGGAGCGGTGACCCTGCCCTGTGAACTGTCTGACAGGAGGCTGCCCAAGAGCAGGCCGTTTCAGCTGATTTCCCTTCCCAGCTCTTGGGTGCCAGTGCTATGAAGAGGTACATATTATCTTACCGCACGTTACTTAGCCCTTAGGTTCCCTGCTTTCTGATGGAGGGCACCTATGACCTCTAGTAAATGTGGGAAGCAAAATCTTTGAGACCTGCTTCTTTGGGGATGTTTACTGTAATAGGTGTTTTTTGCTTAGAACTGGATCTGTACAGTGTGGCAATGGTTGGTTGTCTCTTGTGTTGTGGTTGGGTTTTTTTTTTCCTGTGAGGCTTGGAAACAGAGCAAGGACTATTTAAATGCCCCTCAGCAGGAAAACCTGATCTTTTTGGGTGAAAATCCCATGAAAACATTTCTGTTTACACAAAGGGGGGGCCAAGGGTAAACCTTAATTTCTGTCTCAGCTAATGATGAAATTAATCTGAACTGAGAATTACATGTGAAGTGATGACTAGTTGCTGGGGTGACTTTCTCCACAGTAGTAAATTCTCCCCTAACTACCCATTGCATTAAACTCTTTACCAGGATAAAAGTTCAATTTAGGAGAACTGCAATCCTCCAAGAAATTGAATTCATATTTTCCTCTAACGTTTCATGAGATCTGCAGAAAGAAGTCCCTCTGAGCCCAACACGGAGAAGATCTCATTAGAGAAATGAAAATTAGTAGGAGTGCCACAATGAAACTACATTGCGTGGAGATAGACTGCCGTATCTGTTCAAAGGCTCACCCCCTACCCTAGGACTCTTTAAAAGGGAACATATTCAATTAAATGAAGGTTACTGCTGTTATTCTAGTTATGCATTACTCTTCCCACTCTGATTACAGTAATCTTGCTTCAGAAGAGGGTTAGAGAAATTAATTCTTGATATACTGTAAGAGATGAAATCTTGTGCTATAGTTGAGGGCAGGGTGACCTGAGGAGTTTCTTCCCCCACCCAATCAACATTCTTCTTATGGTCAAAGGGAACTAAGTCTTGGGTGGATCCCAAACGTGCAAATGTCAAACAACCCCTCAGCTCCTTAGGCTGGGCTCTCAGGAGTCTTTTATGGTTTAAAAACTACAGAACTTGCTTCCCAGTTGCAAGCTTTGAGAGTGCCTATATGTTTGTGATGGATTTCTCTGGACAGCCCTAGATCTCTACTACTTAATTTCTGTTCATAGATGGATAGAGCTGGCATCTACTGAGTGTATTTCAAGACTGTAAGCTAACTATTTTACTGATACAAGTGTCCTTCTCAAAGCTTACCAGTTGTTTAAAAGACTTTCTTGACTGTGAAATTGAGTAGGCAATATTGTATCCTTCTCTACTGCTCTAGTGTATCTGGTAGTGACAGCTCCGTTCCTCCCCACTGCAAATTGGTATATGTCCTCTCCTTTGCAAGGAAACTATCTGAAATGGTCCTTTTTGTGTCTTTGGGTGATCGTCTCTCCATCCTTCTCCCATTTCCCAAACAAATATTTTTTCATACTCGAACTCTGAGTTACTGTTTCTCTGCTCTACACTGATATTGAGGGAAAGGGCTTTTCGGATTGTAAGGATTTCCATTTTTTTCCCTCTCCCCCCAAATATTTGGCTAAATTGCACCAGAAAGTATTCTTTTTTTAATTCTTAACATACCAGAAGTTCCCCAGACTTTACCAGTGCTCTGGGAAATTATCATCTTTTTAGTTTCTGAGCAAATGGCAGCAGCACTGCTGAGAGGAGTATCATTTTACAGAGAGCTTCTTTGGGGCTTTCCTGGTCCACTGTCTGAAGGACAGACCCGTTAACAGAAGGGCTGCAGCCAAGGATCAGCACACCTAAGGTCTCCAGCCCCAGCAGAGACCCCCAGGAATCTGGGCAGATTTCCATTGGAAGCTTGCCTTGGAATCAATAAAATTTCATTAAACCCCTGCTGTGCCAAATGTAGCATATAAGGTTCAATGAAAAAAAAATCGCTGGCTTTCATAATTTTCCCAATACAGTTCTCTGGCCCATACTTTCTATTTCTACTGCCTCCTTGCCCTTCCCAGTAAAATTAGCTATTGCAGACAACTGCCGTTAAAAAAAAAAAAAAAAAGAAAGAAAGGACAGCTAAACTATTAGCCAAAGGCCACTAACTATTGCAGTGAATCAAAGTAACTCACAAATAACCCTGAAAAACTTACAGCTCAAACAGATTTTACCATAGTTGTCAGCTGTCTGTTGTAGACTTCTCTGTACTAATTTTTTTAGGATATATCAGCCTATATCAGTTTTTTCTTTTGGGACTTTTAGTGCTAGAAGGGGCTGTAGAATATGCTGTCTTCAAAATATGGCCACTACTTTGGGAGATCCCATCACAGTCCCTATATTTGTCCACAACTTCAGTCAAACCGATGGAGCTGCAGATATTCATAGCAGAAATACAGTTATAAAAGGCTGGAAAAGATATGAGAAAGAGCAATGTTAGTCTGAATCCAGAGAACATTCATTACAAAGGGGAGAGAAAAGGTTGGCTCTGCTCTGAAATCTTTTCCTAAAACAGATTACTTGGTCTATAAGCTATCTAAACTTTTTACATGAAATAGGTGCTTTATTCTACACCTCCACCACCAACAGAAACCTTTGATAGATCCCATGATTGGAAGCTGCAGCTTGCCAAATTCAGTCTGAAAATAAAATGCAGTTTCGCAGGTAACTCCCGAACTGGAATAGTGTACCTGAAGGCATTGGGAATTGTCTCTAGTTTGCTGTCCGGATGTCAGGATTTGTATCTTGCAATGTTTTGGGGGTTTTTTTTGCAGGTCAAAGAGAAATTGTAATTGTAGTGCAAGGTTTCTTGAGTGACATGGGATTTTTGTTTGCCTAGTGCTCTGTAGAAGGGGCAGACTAGAAAAGTTCTCTTCTAAATTGAAGATTTAAAGTCTGTGAAATGTTTACAGCACCCGTGTTATGCAAGCTATTTCATGGTTACATATACCAAAGCCGTGGGGAAATTCAGTCCTAACATTTCCTTATCTACTTACTTAGAGGAACACCATGATCCCACCAAGAGAGGTATATAGGAATAAAATAATAAAGAAAGTACAATGCATAAAAGAAGCTATAATTAATTGCCCTTTTAGCTTAACTGAATAAAAGCAGTGAATCATTTTATATTTACCAGTAGATTTTTTACAAATAGACTTAAAATATTTCTCTTTAGATTTCTGGCTCCAACAGCTGCAGCTGAAACCAGCAATCAGCAAAGCCCCTTGTTTTTATTGGAGCTGAAGTGGCTTGTTGAAAATGGATTGGATTACGGGGATCAATCAGCAGCAGGTCGAGGATACAGAGGGAACTCTGCCAATGCAGCGGGCTGCCAGGAGCAGTGAAAATCCTTGGGCTAGTGGCAAGTCCTAATGTACTGGAAAGTCCATTGTTTTACAAAGAGCTTTGGAGATAGGAAGTAGATAGAATTGTAGAAGAATGCAAAAATAACAATAATTCTCTCCCAAGTTCCTTTTGTTCCTTTGCACATGACTGAAAGGAAAACAAACTCCATGGAGATGATGCCCGAGTGTATGTCTAGCCAGTGCCAGGAGATGATCAGACATAGGACAGATGCTAAAGCATGATCTTCCCTGAGTCATAATTTAGGAAATGGAACATTTCTGAATTTCAGTAGCAGTCATATTAGAAATTTGAAAACTGCCGTATGGTTCTGTCCTGTGCAGTTCTGGATTCTCCCAGAATGGTGATGATTGCTGTTGCTTTCCATTAAATTCGAGTTGAATAATCTTGTCATTGTTCTGGAGATGGTCAGTTCTCAAAGTATTAAGCCTTGGTTAACGTCAGGATGAGCTGGCACCCCTTTGTGTCCCCAGTTACACAGCAGATTCATTACACAACTTGCTGGGAATATTACTAAATAGACTAAAACCAGATTAATTAATAACTTCTGCCTTCAACTCATTTAGAATTCAGTGATGGTTCTCTACTTGTCAGTTATGAATTAGCCCCTTCATTCAGTTGGAGCTGCCTCATAGCCATCTGAAGTCTGAAACCGCAGATGGCAGAGAGACGGTCATGAATCCTGCCTGTCCTTGTCGATGCAGGAATCTGAGTTTCAAGATGAAAGACAGGCATTTGCTGATCTACACTCACAAGTATTTGGGAATATCAACCTCCAGCTGGATGCTGAATAGAACAGTAGTTCACAATTCCAAGAAATGTTTGCAGCGTGTGGCTTGTTCTCTTGAACTCTAGTCACATGGCAAGGTAACACAGATGTTTTCCTCAAATATCGCCATTATTAAAAACAGGTAGCTCTGCTAGGAGCGCAGCGGAAGAATGGATCTATCTGATGACAACACCTATTCCTGTGTCAGTGGCAGGATATGGTTCCCATGAGACCGTGTGTCAGATATTAAACCGGTATTACTCTTGAACTTAGCCAAATGTCTGGCATGAAAGGGTTAGAAAATCCACTTCACGAGCAGAGTTTATAACAGTAATAAAAGTTCTCAAAACTTGGGACCCTAATGAAAATCCACGTAACAGTCCAAGAAAAGCTGAACAGTGGAAAAAATGAGGCATTTGAATATTCTCCCTCTTTCTGTGTTGGGCTCTTGTACCCTTGGTGGGACTGATTCTTAAGTGTTGAAGAGCTACCATTCCCCTTGGAGAAATGTTCTCCTCATTGACTTGCAAGAGAAGAGATTTTACATTGTAAAATCAGTCAGAAAAGAGAAAGTGCCAGGGATTTGTTAATTCTGATTTGAAAGAGCAAATTCTTTGTGAAGGATTTTGGGGAGTATGGTTTATTTGGGCCAAATGGAAGTATTTCATTCTGAGGAAATCAGCATGTCTGATTTCAGTGCTGATTCTTAAAACCTTGTGGGATGCAAGATTTTTAAAATGTCAAAACAACATGGTGCTTTGAAAGGAAGATGTAAAATGTTTCTTTCTCAAACTTGAAAGATTCTGAACATATCCCACTCCAGAATAAAGTGCCAGTAAAATGGAAGACAGTTTTTCCTTATTTTCCTTATTTTTTCCACCACTTTTCTCTACTGCTTGTTATTCTATATTTGGGACATAAATGTTAGATGATTTGGGAAAAGAATGTCTATTTCTAGTTGCTCAGTGGAATGCCTGAAACACTTTTTGAACATTTTTGCACAGTACGATAATATAATGAAGTTCAGAGATCTTGGGATATAAGGTTTAAAGTGGAGGGGATTAATTTCTGTTTCATGTAACGTCAATTTTCCAAGGTTGTGATGTCAGTGTCTCTCCCAAAGCATAAAATATACAGGAATAAGTAAAAGGGCTATGTTCTGTTGCTTGTTAAGATGAGGATAACCAGAAAATTGTTCTTTTCCGAAGTTATGTGGTAATGTTGCCAGAAAGAAGGGCATTATAAGGGAGCTGTATCCCCTTTTTTGGAGGGCTGTCTCTCAGACCATATTTCATTTGAACTGCTTTGTCATCCCAAATGCTCAGGGGCACCTTCTGGAGGGAGGCACACTTCCAAACAGGAAAGTACCTCACATATCCTCCTACCATACAGTGCACAAACAGTGAATGTCTGCCTGCTGCTAGGACTGGCTGTTCTTTTATTTTTTGCATTCAAAATACACTGTGGTCATCACTGGCTGTCAGAGAATATACCAAGACCTCCCAGGTCAAAGCAAGAATCTCTGCTACTTGACCTGCAAAGGTGCTAAATTATTCTCCTTAGGTAAGGAGTCAGGAATACAAAGCACACTATATTTTAGGCCCTGAGTGCGCTGTCTGTAAGTATGCATGTAAACTACCAAACCCCGTTTACACTTGCAGGTGCAAAAGCACCGTGTACCTGTATCCCATTTAGAAAGCTGTAACCAGTGTATTTGGATTTCATCAGTTAATATTCCCTTTGCATTTCAGGCCTAAACAGCTGAACAGCAGAGTGGTTTAGCCATCCTTCTACAAGAGTCTGTGAACAGGTAAAATACATATACATATTATTTTAATTTTGCAAACAAAGCCCACTTTATGTTGAAAGATTTAATTCGTGCAGCAAGGTTTCGAATGGAAACACAGCTTGCCGATGTGTGGTAGGACGAATAGCATTTTAAGTGACTCTTCAATGGCTCCCATGACATCCTCTTAAACAATCAGAGGCACAATAAACTGGTGATTTAGATGAAGAAGCTTCTTGGTGGAGAAACAGATCAATAGACTTTAATGGAAAAAGTAACTAATTTTTACTCCAGAGTAAACTCTGATGATGTGACTGGAAACTGGATAGTTCCTAGGTTGGATTCTCAAGCATCTGACATGTTCACGTGCGAGATATTATTCATCTTTGCTCTGACAAGGATCTTCCTTTCTGCATTTCCCCCATCTCTCCTAGGAATCAGGTTTGGCTAGCAGGCATCTACCTAACTTGCATTTCATATTTATCGTGCTCCAAAGCAAGACTCAGCTTTGTTTACAGTGGCCAATTAATAAAACATGTTTACCAATGCCTTTGCCAAAGAATAAAGGCCCTGGAGGTTTCATGATGGTGGAGGCTTTGTGTGATTATTAGGGGTCTGCCCACCTTTTCCCACATCTTTCTCCAGGCAACCGAAGCCTCTGAGTTTTCAAAGGGAATGAAAATAAGCAGAGTACAACTATGTCTACTCTCTACTCAGGCCTCTTACAACTTATCTTGCTAGCTCTCCAGAGCTCCTGATGCTTTCCCCTTTATCTGCACACGGTCTGGGGATTTTCTGGGGCTGTTTGTTAAGCCACATCACCTGGCTGTATGCACCACCCATGGTACGCCAGAGAGATGTAAATCCCTCATGCTCTTGCCTAGACAGCAATGTTCTTTGCAGCGACTTTGAACAGTAAAACAGCAACAACACAGGCAAAGTGTAAACAGCCTCAGCTGGCTGCCTGTGCCAGACCTGGCTTGCGCATCTGCAGTCGTGTTGGAGCACTTGGGGCTTCCCTGAGCCCGAGACTCCTGCATCCACCTCCTGTGCTCTGCCCAGCACCCATAAAGCAATCACCCACTTCGGGATCACCTCCTCCTTGCGGCAAACCTACATGCCAGATGGGAGGAGGTCTTTTCTGTCTCAACGGACATGGTGCTGCACCACTTCTTGCAACAGTTGCTGGAGGGAAGAACAGTCTCTGCTGTTTGCCCTTTGGGACTTAACAGATGTATCAGCCAATCTATTTATGTTTTTAGGAGTTGAGCCTAGCATGAATTTGGCTGCTAAATTTCTGTAGAAGCCATGAATGAGCACATGGGGAATCCGCATGTTGCTCTGGATCGGGGTGATATTCCACATCTGTGGGGAACTCAGAGACCCTGTGTCCTTAGCAGGATTTACTACATGACAGGCTGAAAGATGAGAAAAGTAGATTGTCTGTGTCTGCCCTGCAAGGCTGAAAGAAAGCTCAAGAGGGGTGATAAACATGCTCAGCTGTGATCTCTGTGCTCTCCCTTGTGCTGTTGAGTGCTGGTCTGGCTGCAGCATGGGCTGAAAGCAGCCACAGCTGCGTGAAAGCTGCTGGGTCTGGGCTATCTCCTTTGGGCCTGCTTGAAGGTGCTAAAGGTGTTCAGGTCTTTTCTGGAGAGCTCAGCAGCTCATGCTGCATCCTGAGCTCATGGTTGGCAAGAACTCGTTTGAGCCTGTGTTTGCAGACTCTGGATGTGCCTCTGTGTGTGTTACATGGAGGCTGTGATAAAGTTTTAATATTTCTGTGTGGGGAAACCTGTTCTGTTCATCAGTGCTACCCTGGACATTTTTGAGATTAAGAGAAAGCTGAAATCCCCGCAGCCTACTGGAGTCCTTGGGAGTGCAGTCCTAGGCAATGCAAACTGATAATTACTGGGAAGGCCGGTGCAGGAAGCTGGAGCTGATAACAGATGCTGGAAAATGGCATTGCAGCACAGAAGGGTTGTGAGAGGAAAGAGTGACTTAACGAGGTCAGTAATAAAGTGCCCAGATCTCTCCATATAGCAAGGCTGCGTTTACAGCCAGACATCAACCTGCAGCTAAGCAGAATTTGGTAAATTGCTTCCATTTTCAAGCTAGCGGCGCAGAGAACGCATAGAACTGGATCTGGTTAAAAGCTCAGCCCTTTTCCATTTTTTTCCCCTTGATAAATTAAATGCATTGAATTAATAAGGTCAGTGTTGGGATGGTCAGACAGGAGCTGAGGATCTGAGCAGTTCAGTTTGCAGTCCTACCCTGAAGCGAGCATCTCTAGCAGGACTGACAAGACCTTGATTGCGGTTCCCTGCAAAATGAACTTTGCTTGTTCTTTTTTCACTCGGCAGCTAAGAGACCTCTGAGGTTCCAGGATTTTACATTTTAAGATGTATGTTTTAACTGCTCACTCATATAAAACACAAACCTGGCTGGAAAGAAAAACATTGCAATCTATTATTTGTTTTGTTAATTGATTCAGACGGCCAGCAGAGAACTCATGTATGGGGAGAACCAATCTAAATCACTTTTATGAGCAGAGATAGTCGGTAGGGAATTTTGTTTTTACTCTGATGCAGTTGGATATTTGGTATCAGGCTTCCTAAATGGACTTAATCTCAAGATTATAGTTCTCTATGGAGCCATTGGGGTCACTTTGTAATTACCCAGCTTTCCACACTTTAGGTGATGAGAAGGACATGCACAGGAGTGATATTCTTGTACTTATTTCATTATGGGAGGGACCTTTCCAGAAATGGAGGAGGTGCCAGTTTGCAAGGACTGGGGTGAGGAAGAAAGACCAAACCACACACATCTGTGCATTTTTAGAAGTTGTCATAATTAACCCTTGGAACAATATATATGCACTCTGAAATTATTTTTCTTGTGGATATATCACTGTGCTCTGGTTGGATTAATTATAACCGTGACTTCCCCATTTAAAACCATCCCTGCTAAGCCATGGACAGGAGGGCTAGAACAGATAGCAAATTTTTAGCTGACTGTAATCAGCTAACCTTAAAATTTATCCCTGGGAAAGGATGCCAGCGGTTAGACTGCACCCAGAAGGAACATCAAGACATCAGCTTTGCAATCTGGCTTTATTTTGTGGCTTAGAAACTTTGCTGCATCCTGAAGTAGTCTTTCGGAAAACAAACAAAAACAAGCCCAGAAAAACAAAATGCAAACCTGAAATAACAATGTAAAAATCAAAGCAGAGTTTGGATCGTGGTTTCCAGTAAAACATGCAAACAACATGGAAGTTCAGTGATACAGGCAGAAGTTAACCGGAGATAAACCCTTTTATCCCCCCAAGTCAGATGGAAATAACATATAGAGTAATTTTAAGGATCTAGCTCTCTAAATGCTAAGGCTTCCTTTCCTTTTCCTTTACTTGGGTCCCATAATGTCCATGGATGTGAGAAATGATTAGGGAGGCTGTAAGCTGCAGCACCAGTGATCTTAGATTTACTTTCTCATGGACCAAAATAGACCAAGGAAAAGAACTAAGCAAACTTGCCCTTTCCAGAAGTAGGGAGGCTGCTCCTTCATGTTTAACTGCAGCTCTCCATGCTTTGTTAGCGTTGTGTATGGGCATCATACAACTGAACTGACTGGGAGTTTTAATTGGATGAGGAAAAAAGCACAAGAACCGAAGGTGGAGGGTGATCTATCAGTCGCCTTCTGCCCTGTATTGTTCACCTGGCTGTACACACACAGTCCTCAAGGATAAACATCTTAAAAAGGGCTTGGGCACATTAGCAGAGGAGAAGTTCAGCACACACTGTTAAACATGATTTGTCCAAAGGCAACTCTTGTTTAAGAGGACCATGAACTACCGCTTACTGAGACCTTGAAGGGTAGAGGGGAAACTTTACAGTAGTTGCCTTTTTCTGCTTCTTTGCACACCAGTTGCTATAAAAGGCAGCGTACTGGACCAAAGGGCATCTTTTTGTCACTCAGTATAGCTGCTCATGTCCTCTGTATTTGGCCTTTGTAGGATTTTGTGACAGGCTTAGGAGGTTGATCTTTTGAGGAAGACAGCATATATGGGTATGTTGCTCCTTGTTTACCAAGGCATTTGTACCAGGAAGAAGAAAAAAAAATTCTCAATACATTTCATTGGACTATTTTCTAAGTGAAACTTTTCTGTTGTTGACTCTGAATACCTTCAAATTAGATTTGTCTGAGTTGAATATTAGAAAAATTAATACGGAAGAAAATTGATGTCTGAGATGGATTAAATGCATTGTTCATTGTGAGCCTTCTCAACAAAATAAAAAAGGCAGTTAGCACTCTCCTCTCCCATGTGCATATGTAATATTTAGGTAGTATATGTAATATAATTAAACATATTCATATAAATTTATCTGTCAATACATATTAAGATGTATTATACGTGCTAAAAATATAAATATTTGCATAGTTAGGTAAATCAAAATGTTAACTGTATGGTTTAGTCCTGCTTAAAGGGTGCCCTCGAACTAGGCAGAACTTCAGACTGTGCAAGCGCATGTAACTACATGGATTTCTCTGGTTTTACACTGCAGGTGTTACTATACTTTTGATGAGTGATTTGTGTTTTTGGAGTGAAGGTTTCTGAGTTTTATCCTTATTGGTGACTCTGAAGCTGGTACAACTGTAGAATTGCTGAAAAATAAAAATCACCATTGCTGGAATGTAACCTCATAGTCCAAATCAAGATGACTCTTTCAGGACCTCACTTGAAAGGCAAGCAGTACTCAGTTTCTCCCAGGAGACCAAAACAGAAAAAAAAACAACAAAAGGAGATGGAAGTTACCTCTGCGAGTTTTCAGAGGGGTGGTGCTCAGGTTGGTGTGTAGATGGTGTATTCCCATTGAGTTGTGGAGGAGAGCTCCATAGAAGGTTATTAAACTTGCTGGTTAAAATGCAACCTCTCCAATAAGTCTGTAAACCAAGAACCTAGAGGCAACGCAAGGGTAAGGATTACTCTATACTTGCCCAGTTACACTCTTCGCTAAACATCCACTGCTGACTACTGCCAGATGCATCTTGTGCTAGATGGACCTTTGGTTTGACCCAGTATGGTTATCTCTGTGTTCTGCTGCGATCTATGAAAAACATGATTACAAGTGAGGTAGTGTTGTTACTAAACAGTTCTTGGAATGGCAAGCCTGTCAGCAATTTTTAGAGCAAAATTTTTACAGAAACCTTTTGAGTTTTGGTCTGTTTTTGAAGAAAATTAGTCCCCAGGTCAGTCTGTGAGGTCACTCAATCACTCAGCACTTCGATGCAGATAGTCTTCCAGAACACATTGCGAAAAGCACTAGCAGAAAGCTGGCTATTTGTTCGTGTTTCACACCTCCTTAATTACCCACCTGTGTTCCTTTTATTTTCAAAGCTTGAATAGGATCGCTCATAAAACAGAGGCCAAAAGGAAATTGCTGGTTTGCTCAGATTGCATCAGCAGTGTAAAATGGAATCATTTAATATCTGAACACTCTACCCCTTTCATTTTCATTTTCATTTTCCTTTGTTCCTTCCATGCCACTATGAATCCTTCCCACCCAACACCTACGATACACCATGCAGCATATGCCCATTAGGGAGAGGGAGACATAGTTTTACAGTTGTATACCTTTTTTCACAGTCTAACACCTAGATTACACAAAAGTCACTATTTTCTTCTGATGAGTTACTGGAAAAGTAGTGTCAGGTCTCCTCAGCTATAAGGAACTGCTCGCATATCCATTTCCAGTCAAGTTGCTCTATGAGAGGTATTTGAACAAACCAACAGCTTGGGTTAGGAGGGGTGTAGAATGTCCTGTCTGTCCTGGTAATGAGTGGCTTCATTCTTACTGGTTCATTTCTAGAAGCAGAAGAGTTTGTAAAATATGTAGTTTTTAACCAGTATGCACTGTGTCTGTAACCTGGATGTGTGAATGGGAGTATGTCGGTATCCTATGTTACATTTCAAAACTTGGTGCAGTTTTATAGCCCAAGTATGTAGGACTGAAATGATGGATATTTTCCCACTGTGCATGTTTTACTCAGTTTGGGGGATTTGTATGCTTGTCTTCCCTGACCACAAGGATTTACTTTGTGTTGCTTTCACTCATCATGTTTTCCATTACATTTATATGGAACTGGTTTTGGCTAGTCTGACCTTTTGGTATCTTCACTAAGGGCAAAACCCTGACACTATGGAGAACTTATTTAATGATCTAAGTCTATGTTAGTTTAACACAGATTGTGCCATGAGCACCACTTCCAATGACATCCTATGAATTTGTGCTTCAAGGGTGGCACGCTAATGTGGATTTTCCAATGGTTGAGGTGGAACTATCCATGCAGTCCTTCTACGAGGGATTTGCCTCTACCCAGTGACCTCTTCTCAAGAAATAGGCAAGAACATAATTTTTATTCTTCCACATCTGTGCTAAATTTGGTTGGAAGAAGCAGACAGACTTAAAAATTGTTGGGAAATACTATCATGTATTTCATGTCATGTACAGAGACACAAACAGGACAGGCTCACAAGTTTAATTTCCTTGTGAAACCAATCTAAAAGTAAATCCTTCTAGCATTTTTGTTGGATTTTCCTTTACCCAGCTGCCCTGCCTTAGTTATTCCATGTTAGTTTGGAAGTGCAGTCAGTGACGCCTTCTTTTTCCTGACCTGAGTTTTCACCAAGGTGATCTCCTAGTTCTGTGAGAGCTGTATGTTGACAGCACACTTGGCCCACCTCACCCAGATCCTTTTACCATGCTCTTCCCCTTTTTCACACCAGAGTGTTGCCCTCATTCCCATTTTCCCCAGGAGCTACAGGTCCTAACTTTCACGTTTCTTCCAAGTAGAAGAACATACATGATTTCTGTGTATGATGGAGGGAGACACAAAAGATACTACAGATGCAAAAATATCTTTTTTAATATTTCTTAATCCATGCCTCTGCCATAGTGCAGCAGAAACAGCAGCATGATCTCACCATCTGTGCCTGTGACAGGACAGCAACAGTTACCTTTAGGGTATAATAGTTGTTCATGAATCTGGCTCCGGATGTTAAATCAGGGTCAGCTTCAATGCCAAGTAGTTCCTTTTGCGATGGCTTCTCCAACAATGGGCTTTGAAGAAATTCCTCCCAGAGGGACAGGAAATGGGAGTTTTTCTTAAAAAAAAAAAAAAAAAAACAGACAGACATACAAACAAACCCTGCTTTACTGGCACAGTAATTGATGAGCTTGTAGCTAGTCTGTGGCAGTAACCTTAGGGTTTTGCCTACTTCGCTCTTTGCTCCTGTTCTTGTCCAGGCCATTGCATCCGGTGTTACGTCAGGAAGGGAACACAGAGGTTCAGGCTGTGCCTCCACTACAAGAAAACACCGTGTTCCTCTGGGGTTCACTTTCATGAGGCACCTGGCCTGAGGTGAAAACCTAGTGGAGACAAGTTTGTTGTGTGAACAAGTGTGAGCAGGCTACAATAAAGGTTATGGGGAGAAGCCAACATTTACCTCTCACCACGTACTTTTACGACTGCCGCTCCATCTTCACTGGCTTTGTCATTTTACTTCCCATACTGGCAAACTAAAGAAGACATATACCTCTTCCCACAGTGAAAAAAGTCCTTTGTAGCTTTGAGAAAACACTTGTGTAACATAAATCCTCGCAATTCTGCCTTTTGCTATGGGTAAAGCCAACGTTTTTCCTTCTCAGCTGAGGGCCTTGCAGATCACTTGAGGTGCAACCCAAGATCCAAAAGCGGTGACTGTTTCCCAGTGCAATGACATAAATGCCAAATTACTCCTGTCTAGGTGGCAGCAGGTCCAAAGGATGTCAACTCTCTTAACTCTCCTTTCAGTTACAGAAGCAAAGGGGCAAAAGTCAGAGAGTGGGGTCTGGCAAACTGCAAAGGACAAAGCTCTGGTAATGGAGGGTGGAGATAAGAATCTGACTCTGTGCAGGTTTTGGCAGGTTTGTGTCATTTTATCCATGCAGGGCGAAGGAAGAAAATCACAAAGGGGACATGCAGCAACAGGGAACAACTGTTTTCTCTTTCAGACTCTTCCTGTGCTATTCTTCTTGTCCATTTTAGCCTCCCACTTTCATGAAACAAAAATGATGGAAGCAGATAAGAAGTGAATTCAATTAAGGCTGATTCTTTCTTCTCCTTAAAGAGGAATCTAGGAAGCTCTCCACAGCTTGCTTTTTCTCTTTGAAGTGTTGACTTATCATCCTCCTCCCATTAAAATATAATGGGCTAGCAGTGGGTGTGCTGGGATTTGACACCCCGTGGGGAGCTGCACCTAATCCTACACGATCACCTGATCCGGTTTGGCATATTTTTGCAAGTCACTGACCCCATCTTCACCATTCAAAGCAGAAAAGGGGGAAGACCAAAGAGTTATTGTGGAGGACTTAGCCCAAGCCAGCCGGTCTCCACATAGGTGTCATAGAAGAGGGTTTCAAACACGGCCGTGTAAACAGATGCTTGCGGGAGGGACTGCCTACAGACCCTCCATGAGGAGGAAAGAGGGAGGGAGGATTTTATCAGGTGTCTGGGCACATTTGATCACACGGTGCTCTGGATACTGCCTTTATCTTCCCAACGCAGTGGGTTGCAGTGACTCACCAGTCACTTACTGGAGTGGAAAGAGCTTATGGGTCACAGCAACAAACAAAGAAGGAAGGGAGCCGGGGAGACAGAAGACATCTGCTTTAACACCACTGGCCTTATCTCTGTCACTGGGCTGCGTGCACAGCGCCTTGGGTCATGTCAGCCCTGTAGGTAGCAGAGGTTTGGCAGAGCTGCCGTGAAGTTGGGGTGCAGGAAGGAAGGTTATGAAGGGAGGATGGCCTTTATGCTTTCACGAATGGCTGTGGCTTCCTTAGGAAACAGACATCTGTTACTGCTGCTAGAAACCTTCCTGTTTCACAGAGAGAGTGTCTTGAATGATCTAGTCTGATTGTTTTTCCATCTGAGCTTATGAACAACACCTGAGCAGGGACTCATCTTCAGTTTCAGACTTCTCTTTCTTCACCAGTGGAAAGGCAACATAAACTGGGGTTGTCATACCGTGCTCTCTGTGCATCTTTTTTCTGGGATGGCAAAACTAACCTTATCACAGTGCTCAACAAGGACAATCCTATAACTGCCTCCCATAGAAAGGAAGGTTGCTTTTTCTTTTTACCTGCTATGTGGCGGGCAATGTGTTTTACAGCCCCATCTAGGGGAACAAATCTCAAATATTACGCAGGAAATAATCTGCACAGGAACACATCTGCTTCACTGATCCTGACCCACCAGCTGCCTCGTCACATCATCCAGACACTTGTTCTGGTGGCTGCAAAAGGCTCGGATAGGGCTGAGACTGAAGTTGTTCCTGGGATGGGTGAGGGTAAGAATGAAGAAGATACGAGGATTTTTTGAGCAATGGCTGTTTTCTCCTCTTCCCTCTTCTCCTTCTTTTGCTTAATTTTGCTGGCCTAGCCCTGGATGTTTGGGAACATTTTTTTCCAGCTAAAATGGAATTAATTCATCTGAGCTGTAGGTTAATAACTCCGGTCGTTGCTGTCACTCGTCACTACTTGTTCACAGATGGCGAAAGGAAGGGCAGAGGCAGGTAATTGCAGGCATTTGGCATACGTGGGCTTTTCCCAGGCCTGTTTCTTCTCTCTTCTTTTCTGTCTTTGTCCAGTCAAAACCAAGGCTGTGCTGTTCACTCAACGCGGCCTCAATTTTATGATTAGGAAAACAGCATCAGGCAGAAGGTTTCCAAGAGGAGCACAGTCGCGTGCACGCCTGTCTCATATGTGAGATAATCTGTAATGATTTTGGCTTCTGACAGTGGCTGTCTGCAGTTGCAGAGATCAAAGTCCATAAAGAAACTGTACCTAAATACACAAGACTGACTGGTAAGTAACTCCAACACCTCATGAAAATCAAAGTGAAATGTTTGGATTCTTCGCTTTTTGCAGGGCTTTTCATTTCAAAGTCAAACTGAGAAAACCAGAAGATAAAACCTAATGTATACTTTGTGCTGGATCATAAGACTTGGTCAAAAAATGTAACTGAAGTGAGGCAAGAAATTTCAACTGGTTCTAGCTAGCACAATTAAGCTGCACCAGCCTCCCTGGCCCGCCACGAACAAGGCACAACTAGCATTTGTACTGGGCTGCCTCTGGCCCCCCAGCAGGAATGACCTGGTATCTTGCACACTTCTGTTAACAAGGGACAGCTTTTCTTAGCAATCCAGAGCAAGGCACAAACTCGTACCTCTTGAGATATGGCAAGACATTGGGACGGCTTTTTCTCAGGAGTGTTTTGGCTCCGTGTCTGGGTTTTATTGTTGCTGCACACCTTGCTGTCTGGAACACAACATCCCAAGCTCCTCTTTACCTTTTTTTTTTAAACTAAAACTGAGAGGAACTCAAGTCCAAGCACAGTAACTTAGGCACATCAGCAGCCAGAACTGAGCTGGAAAATCACATCCAAACACCATTTTTGTCAGGCTGACCTTTGTTATTTTTATCTCTTTTGGTGGTTCCAGGGAAGAGCTTGCCACCTGCAGGTTGTTTCTGGATTGTTTATTAGTTGTGTTTTCTCCGTAATTAGTTGACCAAAGGTTTCTAACAGTGACCATGAAATTTCATAACAAGCTTCTACCAAGTAACCATTTATGCCAAAGTCCTTAAAGCTTTCAGGAACTATTAATTTTTACACAAATAATGGTGGATTTCCTAATAACTTCAGCTAATACGACATGATGAATAACTGGGAACTGAAATCATCAAGGAAGTAAATCTGTTATGGACTCAAACCAGTGATTTTTTTAGTTGAGTTCTGGTCCAGCTACAGAGAAAGATTTGCTCTGTTGGTTGGGTTTTTTTGAGTCCCACATAGTCTTCAAAGTAAGAGTGTAGGTTCAGTTCTGGGTTTGAAAAGAAATAACAATTCAAATCAGTTTTCAATTTGGGTTTGGGTTTGATTCAAAGCTGTCAAGTATATTCACAGAGTGATTAAAACTGTTCCAACAGCTCTGGCCATGAGGAAGCTAAAGCAAACCCAGAGGACATGCAGATCTGGACAAGTACTCTTGTTATTAGCTAAATTTTTCTGTTAACTAAGTGTTTGCACAGACCAAAGCCCCATTGTTTTAGGCACGGCAAGGAACAGGTAGTAAGAAATTACCGTGGCCTGAAAAATCTTCTGGTGTGTAGACACAAAGCTGGTACAAGATGAGAAAAAAGGAGTGGTATCTTCTTTCTCAGATGAGGAACTGAGGCATGGAGAGGTGAAGTGACTTGGCAAAGACAGCGCAGGAAGGCTGGAACAGAGCTGGGAGGTGCACCCCAGTGCTGCGAGCCCCTCGCCGCAACCGCAGGCTGTCCTTCCTGCCTCACCCTCCACGTCTGCTCGGTCGGCTTGTACAGTACCCGTTCAGATCTCCAGAAAACAAGACAGAACAGTGACCCAAGCGGCTGGGGAAAGAGGGGAGAAAGAAAGCCCGTTTATTTTTCTTTCTGTTACTTTATCTCACTTCAATGGGAGCAGTTGAAAATGTCGAGGATAAATGAAAACAACTGTTGGGCATCAGTCCAAGTGGTAACAAAGAACCCCAAACTCTTTTAAGTCCTACAACTAAAAGGTGCTGGCATAAAAAGAATAGCATTTTTCTTTGTAGAAATCATTTGTTGAACTCTCTAGTTCTGAATAGGACTCCTTGCCTTCTCCCCCTTCACTTCCCCCATACTTTAAAAAGAAATCACACAAAAAAAATAGCATTCCCCCCCCCTCCTTACATACTATATTAGATGTTTCCTGAGAAGCACTGTGTTGTCATCGACATGTGATATCGGTCTAAGGTCCTGCCTTAGATGACATCCATTAAAAACACAGTATGAGGGTCCCCCTCCCAAAATCATGTGTTACTCTGGAGTTGCGGTCAAATGCCAGGGCAGGTAACTATTTTAATCCTCAGCTACACTGCTTTTTGTGGGTCTGTAGTGCGTCTGAAAGCACCTGTCCACCCCTGACAGGTAGGAATGCAGCACCATAAGGAAGACAGGAGGGTTCAGTATGAAGTTTCTCCTGATAGCATGGTGAAAATGCTTTGGAAAATTAAATCAGAAGCCAAGGGAAAATGTTGGACTTTTGAAAGGAAATTGCCTATGCAGTAAAGCAGAACAGACAACCGGAATAGGTTTAGTAACCCAGTAAAGAGACTGACCTGTGGAACTTGGGCTGTAGAAGAAGTTTTCTTGGTAAGAGACACTGTGCTTTCTGCAGCACCGGGAGCATAATGGTGCCTAGGTAGAAGAATGCAGGGAAAATTTGGCCTTGAGGCTTTGATGTCTACAGTGGGGAGATTTTTAAAATGAGGAGGCGGCTGTGAATTCTATCTTGGACCGCATGGCAAGGCTGAAGTTGGTTTTGTACCTTCAATATTATTTAAGGAAGGCAATCTTTCACCTACCCTGTGGTTAGTACAGGTCAGGGGACGAGCACAGCTGTGTTATTAGGGTGGGCCAGACCTTGTCCTTACAAAATTCTGTTTTCACCTGTTTGCAATGTAGTTGAACTTCGGGTTGTTATCTAACAAGTTGGGTGTTAACAATGACCCTATTGCACTAAAAGAAAACAAAAAAAAAATCCCAGAATATGTGTAGAGGGGAAAAATACATTATTTTGCTTGTGTAAAACCCACAAATATTCATCTCAAAAAATCTGAAAAGCATAAACTTGGGAGCCATTTTTTGTAACTAGCACATTATGGCCTGTGAATACCTCTGCCATCTTCTCCCTCCCCCTAAAGCTTCCCCCTTCTAGTTACAGCATGGTGAAAGAAATAACTAACTTGACATTTCCAATTCCTCTTTTGTTTTGAATTTCTGTCGGGGGGAATAGAATGAGGAAAATGGAGAACTCTGGAAAGAACAGGAAGAAGAGACCACTGACAACACCTCACTCGTGTACAAGCTTAGAACAGGGCCTGTAATCACAGAATGACAGAACAATTTGAGTTGGAAGGGACCTTAAAGATCATCTAGTTCCAACCCCCCTGCCATGGGCAGGGACACCAACCACCAGACCAGGCTGCTCAAAGCCCCATCCAGCCTGGCCTTGAACACTTCCAGGGAAGGGGCATCCTGGCTTTTCCCATTCCTCAGCTGTCAGCAAAGACCTCGGGTCCCAGGGGCAAACTGCCTTTATTATTGTGCCCTGCTGAGATGACAACTTGTGGAGCTGGCTGATCTGGCCTTTGTTCAGATGGCTGAAGCCCATCCCATCCAGATAATGCAGTCTCTGTATTTCTTTTGTTAGCTGTTTAATAATGAAACCCATTGCCCCTGAAAATGTTAATTCAGCCTCTTTTTATGACAGTCTTTACTGTCTCAGATGATTATATGCATGATTCTCCCACCCCCAACTCTAGTCCTCTTTTTAATGCACAGGAAAGTCTCACTCTGCAGATTGAAATAGGTTATCTTCTGGACATATCTGCCTCTGCTGCCAGCAAACTCCTAACCGAGAAGGTCAAAACCCCCTCTAAAACTACAGTTTTAGTCCCTACATGGTGCCAGGCACCACTTGCATTAGAAGGAAGAAGGAGTGAAAGAGCAAGCAAATTCTAAAATGTTCATGAGGCTGGAGATTCAGAGTGGCTTTTCCATAGTATGGCAACCTGAACCGCATCCAGTACTGCCTAGGAGGTTCCAGGGAACCAGTAGATTAGGCTTCAGTTGTCTTCTCTACAGTCTTAGAGATGCCTATTCTGGCCATGCTGATACAGAAGTCTCATAAGACTGGAGGTGCAAATGTGAGAAGGGGGTGAGGAAAGTGCAGCCAGAAGTTCAGTCTGCGGTTCTGGAGGAGGCAGAACATGCTACCATGTTGTGATCTCGCTTGGGGCAAATCTTTAAATCAGTTTCTCATATGGAGTTATTTAGGTGGATCCTGACTTTGCAAAGCTTGGGTTTATGGAAGTCCTGAGCTTTCACAGTTTTATCTGTGGTAAAGATAGTCAGAACATATGCAATGAGCCAGCAGGCACTATCAGCTGAAAAATCAAATCACAGACCATTTGAATTTCTCAAGCTTGGGAGAAATGTGGATCTTAATACATCTCTACATCCATCACCCACCCATAAAGCAGCGGTGACACCAGCCAAACTAACTCCTCACCAGCAAGCTGTGAAAATAAACCTGTTATCGTCGTCATTTATGAAATGCTTGGATTCCTTTGTGATAAATGGCATAGAAGAGGCCACAAGGAAATGAATAATCCCAACATCAGAGCAGAGTTTGAGTAGCGTGCTGAAAAGAGATGACCTGGGACCACATGTTGATCATAGATGTTAAAGTAAAATATTCAGCATCTGCATAAGCTAGCACTTCTTGTAGGCTTTTTAATGAGGCAAAGATGCTACCAAACCCAAAACAAAGCAAAACCAAATAAACAAGGATACCTCTCAGCCACTGGCAATTCCATAGCTGCAAGAATATCCTTCAGTTTCTGGACTGGCATATGTCTAAGCAGGAAATATCTAATGGAGTCAGAAAACTGAGAGGGTGAGCAAACAGACCCAAATGAGGATTCACATGATACTAGTGTAAGGGTAGTAAAGCCCATCCATTCACTAGCATCTCTCTCGCTCCTTTCTGCATTCAGACCTAGGATATCTCATCCCTCCCTTGGTCTGAGTGGTTCTTTTCACTCTGCTGTGTGTGAGGAAGGAAAGAAGAAGCAGCAAAATCAGCTGGCCTGATTTCCACTTCTGATTTCTCTTTCTGATTTCTCAGACCAGAGTAATTCCATCAAAGTGAAATGAATTCAGAAAACCAGTGAGCGAGATCAGAATTAGTCTCTAAAAATTTATTTAGAATTCCCTGAGGATTACAGAAGGGAAAAACTGGGGATGTGCCGAAATACTGCCCCAGGCACATTCAGCAGTTATTAAAAAGAATTCACTTCCATGCAAATTGTATTTCATCAGCTAATTAAGAAGGTATTTATCCTCTGCTTTAATTAATGTCTTGTATCTTCCTTCCGAAATACTTAATCATGGAATGAAATCATCAGAGAAATATTGCCCTGAAGTTAGCATCGGCATTTTATATCTCAGCAAATCTCACGTGTGTGTGTGTATACATATATATATATATGCGCGCGTGTGTATATTTTAATAGCAGTAATTATAAACTACTCTGCCAACGTATAGGGCTGCTTTACATTTCTGGCTTGCTGCCAGGCTTTTTTTTTTTCCCCAGCGCCTGATGAATAGCAACTGTTGTGTACGCTAGATCTGTGCTCCATTTAAGCAATATCCCCAAAGAAATCAGTCGTCTTAGCCGTTAAGCACAACTTTGTTAGGCAGTGCCTGGGGCAATTGACAAAACCCATTTGTTAACTAAAAACTGTAATCAGTGGTTTGTATATCAGCAGCGTATACTTTTGGTAAGGCCACATTATAATAGATGGAAAATCGGTTATTTCCTGAGCATCAACAACCAATTTTCCACCAGTTAGGCTAGAGATGTGTATCCCAGAGGTATGTAGGAAACAGAATTAACTGGTATCAGCTTAAGCATGGGAAAGATACTAGGAAAACATGATAGCAGACTTTCTAAACAAACAAATTCCATGCTGGAATATTGTTATTGCCACTTGTATTTCAAGTTCATGTTACGAATCTTGCTAGACTATCAATGTTGCATTGACATGGAAGACATTTTCTGGGAGAAGGTGCAGTTTTTTAACATTTGGAATATCTCAATACAGACTGCTTACAGTCCTAAGAGAGGTGTTACAATTCAACCAGAAGTTATGGGCTTGAGGCAGGTGCTGCTGAAAACCTTTGTTACACAGGAGACCAATTTGAGGAAAATCATCCCATCTGAGCTTAAAAATAAATTTATGAATTTATGAGTTGAATCCTCACTTCCTGAAGCAAGCCTTACTCTTGCCATTAAATCAATAGGCAATGTTCAGTCTGTTCTGCCAGTGGAGCATCACTCACATGAGTGCTGTCTTACTATCCATCTTGGAGACATTCCTCACCCTGAATCCTCGATTCAGCTCAGCTAATCCATTAATACAAATAAAAACAAACACCAGCAGGATGTAGCTTATCAGTTATTTCTGAAATGTTCTTATCTCTTCTAAAGTTTCTCACTGGGAAATAATGTGAAGACCTTTTTTTTTCCCTTCCCTTTCTGTCAAATGGAGTGTGCTATAATTGGTAAACTGCAAACCAGCAGTCACAAGCCTAATTGGAACAATTCGCTTACTTCAGTAGTCTTAGAGATTTTGGGGGGTTTGATTCAAGAGCTGGAAAATCAGGTCCCAGATGCAAGCGATTACACATGTCACCAGTCAATGGCACAGAGACGTCACAGGACCCAGGTTTCAAACCTTTAAGTAGGGGAGGGAAATCTCATTGTGTTAACAATTCCCTTCTTTATTTCTCTACTTAGCATGATAAATTATTAGAACATTATTAAGTCAACCCTTTGTTAGAGAGCATGACAAATCCCTAACTGAGTGAAAGCGGGATGCCATTGGGCTGAGTGGCCCGTGGATCTTGCTGTTATAAAGGGAATGATTGCAATTCCTCGTGACGTTTTTCACTGAAAAGATGGATTAGTAGGCAGGCATGTGCTGGGGCTGTAAGTTACAACTTATCTCAGAAAGTTTTAACTTTATGCTTTTGCATACCTAAGAAGTCATTTTTAAAGGCAGCTTTAGCCTTTACGACTCCCTGTGGATCGCTGCACGAATCTGTAACTGCAAAGACTGTCCAGCCTCTTTGATGAGAGCCTGGGAGTTCAGACGGGACAGGAGGAGTCGTGACTCAGTTTCTGTTCCTGAGAGTGTCACCGACTCTGGCCGTGTCCCTAAAGTTCTCCAGGCTCCAGCTTTACGTATAAAACAGGCATAGTAAGACCTGGAGTCTTTTAATGTTTTGTTAATACTTGAGAAAGGGTTAGCTAAATGGCATCATCAAGAAGTACAAAGTGTTTCAGATCAGTGCTGAGTTACAGGATGCCCCGTGTCCACACCTTTGTCCTTCCCTTAGGCTTGTTGCTGAAAAGAACATTGTAAAGGACTCAAAGTCCTGGTGGGGTTGGTGTGAGATCTGATGCAAGGAAACTTAGGGGCCCACTCTCTAATCCACCTACGTCTATGCCTTGTCTCTCTTCTTCCTCCCCTTCAGAGCTCAGTCCAAGGTGTCCTCTGGTCAGTGGGTCCCACATCTTTTATACTAACTAAACACTTAAGAAATCCATGCCTCTAATTCTGTGCCCATTAATGGCATTTCCAATCAATATGATCAGGTTCGCTTTAATTCCTGTAGCTAGGAATTGCTATTTATTACACAGGAACAGTCTGAACAGCCAGAGGTTCATCTCCTTGTCTGGGACACATGGGAAGTATCCAAACATTTTCATCTGCCAAGTTTAGGAAAAAAAAATAAAAAAAGAGAATAAGACCAAAATTAAGAATTCTTGGGATTTATCCTGGGGACAGACGTATTGACAGATCACCAGGATAGGCCCACCACCTTGCAGCCCTGCAACAATAGAGTACTTCAGACATTTTAAAGGCTTTCTTGATTTGTTCAGGAGTCTTCTCAGATTTGTCTCAGTTCTTGTATTATCTGATCTGCTTCACCCCATTAAGTCCCCTCATTAAGCAGTGGAGATGGATGCTGCCAGGAGTTTTAGTAGGAACTCAGGATATGGCAGACATTGATTGTTTTACTTTTCATTTTTCAATCACAAGAATGACATTGAAGTACCAAGGAAGAAAAGACATGGATGTTCAGCCATGTGATTAGAAGGGCTGAGGCAGAATATGCATGTGTATACAGAATATTTCTGCAAACCAGGCTGTGATTTACTGCTGGGCTTAAAAATGCTTTAAAGACTTCTAAGCACAGGAAGAAATATGCTGTTAGTAAAGCTTCTGTGTTATCAGCCCAGCTAAATAATGATGTGCAATGTGTCATGTGTAAAGAATATATTAATGCTTGGATAAATATTTTCCTAATGTCTGCTTGGTTGATATCTCCTTGGCATATAACCAGCGGATAGTAAATAACACTCATGACTCTGTTTACTTAAGGTCTATTTTCTCTCTTGTCTTTTACATTGGCAATAATTTTGGGGGCTACAAGGGAGGAAAAGGCAGAGGGAACTGGAGCCTTATGAAATGTTTGTTTTCCTTACAAATTTCATGAGAAATAAACTGTTTATGCTTTAGTGTTTCACTGCCATGGAAATGTTAGATGATTTTGTGTGACCGTCAAAGTGTTTAATGTGTAGCCAAGCAGTAGCATTATAGAGAGTGGGAGGGGAGGAAAACGAGAAACTGAAGGAACACAATGAAAAAAACCAAATGAGTCCACTTTACCTCGTAGCTCCTAGCACGTTATTTTTCCTTGCTTGTGGGCATGACTTAATGCTGGTTACTCCCCTTGGCTTCAAACTGCATTCATTTTAGTCGTCTGTTTTGACAACCTCTTTGCCCCTCAGGCTCATCTCTAATTGAATTTGTCATGCAATCCTCACCTCCCCTGAAATCGTTTGCACGGGAGGGAGACTGGGAGGCAGCTGGACCCAGGTTGGTTTCTGCAGTGTTACCTCCAGAAATCAGCGCATTCCAGTCCTACCTTTGGAGCTGTGAGGTTTGGCATTAAGTCTCGTATCCTACAAATGTGTCTGTTGTACTTCTAGATCTAATCTGATACCTTCACACAGGGTTTGGTGGACTTTCAGTTCAGATCCCTACCAACTTCTGCCCTCCTCTGCTGTCTTCCATGTCACAGGGTAGACATGACCTTAAAGAGCCACTTATTTTGAGATTAAGTTTCTCCCTGCACTCACAAAAATGCAGCTTTCCAGCTTAATTATGTCCTTGTATGTCAGGGGATGTCAGTAGGGTGCGCAGAGCGGACTTTAGAGTCCCCCAAGAGAGGATGCAGACTTGAAATACTGTAGTTTTACAGACCCCATGCGTCAGGTATGCAGGCATGGCAAAATTTGGCATGTGATGTTTTGTGAGGCCCCAGCTGTGATTTGTGCTAGCGGTCAAGGTGGAACTTAAGAATGAGATTTCTTAATTTTTCTCACTCCAAATGTTCTCAAGCCTGTCAATCTCAAATACTGTGCTTTTATTCTTAACAAAGGAAAAGAACATTAAAAAAAAAACCACCTGAAAGCAAGTTCCCATGCAGGTGTACGTTTTTTGAATGAAAGAACTGGCTACCTTTTTGTCTCTAATTCTACAATAACAAAATGAAATTCTCCTTGTACCCAAAATATGGTTTGTTTGTTTGTTTTTTAACTTTTCTGTTGCTGAATTCATCTGGGCAGTTCCATCTTGCAGGGTCAAGCTGATAGTGTTAAGCGTAGGGGGGGATTAACATAAGAACACTCATCTTGTTCCTTAGCATAAGTGGAGCCATCGTGTTGTCTTCATCTACTCAAAAGTGCTGTGTCAACATGTCCCTGCAACAAAAGTGTTCATGGTATCTAGATAACACGTGTCACGTGTTTGACACACCACCGTGTTATCTCATCTGGCCAAACACTAAAGATAAACAGTGTCATGGAAGTGCACACGTGCTTTAGACAAGGTCTGTGATCAACTCAACTTTACAACCTTTATATCTGACTGCAGCATAAACAAAAATATGACAGAATTATATTTTCTACATTTTAAAGATAACCTGTAGGAAAAGTTGCATTTTAAAATCAGAAGCATTACACTTAGGAAGTCAGAACATTTCCCAGCAGAATCAACAAATTTTCCTACCTCTTCTACAAAGTCCCTGAGTACAAAAGAGATACTTACTAGTATTTCAACTAAATGCTAGTGAAGTATTTGTTTTGTTTTCTAGAGGCAGACATCTTCTAAAGTGTTTGTCTAAAAATCATCAATTTATTCCATTGTTTTCAATCCATTCTTTGCTTTGAACAGCAAACCTCTCCCTCCCCCCTTTGGCCCCTCTTCAGAAACAACTCCTTTTTTTTCTTTGTATTGCCAGACGAGAAAGGAAATACTTTGAACCCTCCAAAACCCTGTTGTTTCACTGATGAATCACAGAATTCAGTGGTGGGCTAAAGACTTACTTTTCCTACAGCAGTGCAATTTGGAGTAGATGAGAAATCAAACTACTTATGGCCATGCCACTGTAAAGTGGATAAATATTTCCAGATAGTGGATTCCAATTTGATATATTATTTTCTTTCCCTTTCTTATATACAGATGATGTGAGGGCCTTGCAAATAAAGGATAACATGTCAGGGGGACAGAGGTAGGAAATGAAGATTAGTTTCCTTTTCTTCTATCTTCACCTCCCAGGGAGAAGTTAATTTTGTCTGTGTTCAGTCTGAGTTCATAGAAGGGAGAACACTAAAAAGCTTACTTCTTGTAAAAGTCCATTGCCAAATGAAATGGAAAGAAGAAACAATAATAATAATAAAGACCGAATTTAAACCAGGGGGGAAAAGCTAATAGCCTCTCCAGAGTTCAGCTCTCACCCCTTTGGCATCTTTATTTGCCAATTCATTAGGAAACTTCTTCTCAATATTTTGCTCTAATTTAAGTGGACAGATGCTTTTTCTCCACAAAAGGAAGTGGTATGAAGAAAGCCTGTCAGAGTTAGTTTGGCATTTTCTTTTGTTGGATTTTATGTTTATTGACTGTTTTTTTCCTTCCCACAAATAAACTCAATAAGATCAACATGAGTCCCTTGGCAACAAGGAAACAAAAATCATGCTTGTAGGCATATGCCCTGGTCTACAGTCTCAGAAAGATATGCCAAGGACCAGGCCTGACAGATCAATGTTACATATATCTTTTACATGCTGGCAACAGTCCTTTTTATTTAAGATAAAATGAGTACTGAGTAGGTAGAAATACTGAGGCTTAACCAAGATGCAGAATGGAAAGGCATGGCCAAATTGTATTGTATGTACACCATGGTGCAAAACATCTGAAGCTTGTGGGGTCCCATGGTTGTAACTGGCAGGAGGTCCGGTAGAAAGCCAGCCAGCCCTGCTCCGAAGGCTTAGCTCATTCCCCTCGTCTTCTGGGCCCACTGGCAGGAAACTCTGGGTGAGATTTATGGACTCAGTTCTGCAGGAGGTCAACCAAGAGGCTTGTAAGTCCCTGATGGCCTTGGAATCCAGCAGAGCAGGACTGGATCTGGTTCCCATGGCTCTGCTTACTGGCTGTTCTGAAAATTAAGTCCAGAAGCTTCCAGAGCAGCGTAAGCAATAGATGTCATCTAGCTTATGTCTGGCCTGGATAAATATTCACTTAGAGGCTTGCGTGCCGCACAGCCCCCAGCTCCAGAGCCCATACACCTGCATCCAGGTGGAAACCAAACAGGATTTCCCCTGAGATCAGCTCTTCTTAATGGGACGTGCAGAGGAGCAGGGAGGGTCTTCAGTGCACACCAAGTGTTGGTCTGATTCCCTCATTGATGATGTATCTAATTACCCCCAAAGTCACTCTCCGTCTGCCTATTCCTTGCCACTTTGATTCGACCTCTTCACTAAGACTGCCTCGTGTGCCTGAGCGCAGCCTTGCTGAAATCACTGTTCTGCGTTAACAGGCTGCTGGAGCATAACGGCCCCGTCTAAAGCCCATCAAAATCAACAAACAGATTCCCCTGGGCTCACTGGGGCTTTACAGTGACTTCTCAACATATGGCCCACTTCTCCATCTACAGCAGGCTCACGCAGTAAAGCAGCAGCACAGTGAAGCTGGTTTGGAAACTGCAGCTAGCAATGACTGACGGGAGCTCACCTTAATCAGAGACCAAGGTAATTGCCAGAATCACTGCTGCAAACCTCACCGACTGATTCCTGTCAAGGCGAGCTAAGCTGTTAACCCGCAACGTCCCCCTGCGCCTTCACACACACTGTTTGATTGTGTTATGTAAAACAGTGGTTAAATAAACAGCCCTCGTGCTCCATGTGAAGGAAGAGCAGTGCTTATCAAGAGAGGAGAGCTGTGGGTTTGCTCCTTACAAAGTTATGCTTGCTTTCAAAAACGCGCATCCATCATCTGGCAAAACACAGCCCCAAAAGGCCACAGCAGAAGGCAGCAGAGACAGGCATTTCTTTCTAGGACAGACACGAGGTGGTGCTCTTATGTCCGCAAGTCGTGGTGCTCTTATTTACACAAGTCACGGTGCGTTTATGTTCGCGAGTCGTGGTGCTCTTACGATGTCTGCAAGTTGTGGCCGTCAGGGTGAGGAGCGGAGCCTGCAGCTCCCTGAGCAGCGTGGCCTGCCAGCATGGCCGGGGAGCAGCGCCCCGCACGCCAGGCAGAGCATCACTTCGGCAGTTCTCTGTCTGTGTGTGCCCAGAACTGGACGTGCGGAGACGGAGTTAAGGCAGTGCAGACGCTGTGGGGTGTGATGAGGTGATGCGGAGCAAATAAAGCTTAATTAGTGCACGGTGACCCTTAACAGCAATTTCCTGTGTGACGAAATACCCACCGCAAGTGATCAAAACTTATCACTTAATCACACAGCATTTTTCTTGGAAATACATGTTTACTTTGAGCTTTCATGTTTTCCTCATTTTCCTCAGGGAAAGGGTAAAACATGCCTCTAATACAGACTTGAAGCTGCAATTCCCCTCTCTGCGCTTAATTCCGATGGCCAGCACTGTTTTTTCCCCTCTCTGATTTGCAGGCTTGGCCTTGAGAAGTTTTCCAGCGCTGCGGGGAGAGAGCGGGACCCAGCTCAGTTTCAAATGACTCTTTGCTAAAGACTGTTTGGGCATCAATAAAGGGTGCTGTGCTCTTAAGCACATCTGTCCAAAGGACAATGCAGGACTCCTCTAGCCCCTCAAGGCAATGAATCTAGTGACCCTGGGTGAGTGATTCCTCAAGAAAGGGGCACGCCACAGTGGAGAACACAAATCGGGCACCAGAGTAACACAAGGGAATTGTTTCCAGCTTTTGTGTCTTTCCTTCTCCACTTTCCACCTTCATAGCACACTGAGACAACCAGCCCAGGGTCCACGGTGCAGAATATGTGGGGTTCAACCAAAAATCTGGCTGTGTCTCCCGTTCCATCCCTGCTGTGAAGTGGGATGACAACATAAGATGGGAGAAAAGGGAAAGGACAAAATGTGTCAGTGCTGCTGCTTCACAAGGAAGAGGAAAAGTCACTGGTTAGAGCCAGATAGCCACAGGGCTCAGTGACAGAGGGGGAAGAGGAGATGTGTCTTTATGGATCTTGGCAGGATAAAGGGTTTTGAGAGCAAGCCTTGGTGGCACCTGGCATGCAGGTGCTTCTGGAAGGGGGACTCAGGCAAGGAGTGCAGTGAGGTCCACCAGGCAGCGAAGGCAGACAAGGAGGCCTTTCCTGAAAGTAAGGTATTGAGTTTGGATTGGAGGGACTTAGCTGGCGAATACTGGGGCTGGTTTTTCAAGGAATAGGCAGAAGGAGGATGATGCTTAGTGTGCATGCTTATACTCCAGGATACCCCATGTTTAATTGGCAAGGCAAATATTTGGAGAGAGTCAGGGATTGGAGTTATGCCTGGGTATGGGATCAATCGTAGAATCATCATAGAATCATAGAAAGGTTTGGGTTTGAAGAGACATTAAAGATCATCTAGTAACGATCCCCCTGCCATGCCCCATCCAACCTGGCCTTGAACACTTCCAGGGATGGGGCAGCCACAACTTCCCTGGGCAGCCTGTTCCAGTGTCTCACCACCCTCACAGTAAAGAATTTCTTCCTAATATCTAATCTAAATCTCCCCTCTTTCAATTTAAAACTGTTACCCCTTGTCCTATCACTACAGACCCTGATAAAGAGTCCCTCCCTGTCTTTCCTGTAGGCCCCCTTTAAGTACTGGAAGGCTGCTATAAGGTCTCCCCAGAGCCTTTTCTTCTCCAGGCCCTCCTCTGGACTCACTCCAACAGGTTCCTGTCCTTCTTATGTTGGGGACCCCAGCACAAACTATCAAGCGTAAACTATTGAGAAAATGAAGTGAGCAGATGACACTATCACAGTGTTTTTAAGTGCCTCTATGCTGGATCATCCCAGAGTGAACCTTCATGGTGACAGTCTTGTCAAACACAACACCTTCTTTCCTGTCCTGAATCACTAGGGCTGATTAATGAAACTCATATATCTCTCAGCGATGTCCTCAGCCATTTCCACTTCTCCTTAGTTGCTGATGTGCTCTGGTCCACATCGCCTTTCAGATTGTAACTGTGTGGAGCAGAGACTGTTTTTCAGTGCAGAGACTCACGTGGCAGATTTGGGTTCAGCCCCAAGCCCTACTTCAATGCAAAACCATATCAGTCTTAATGGACCAGCAGCCTGGGATTCTTGGTCCTGACACTGGGTTCTCTGATGTCTCAAATAAGATGCAAACTTGAGGGTTTTTTTTGCATTTGGGGCACTTGGACTCCTCTCAGGAGATAGATGTTGTCTCAGGTACGTAAAAGCTGAGATTGCACTGAAAGTATTCTCCAGGAGGGGCATTAAGCACTCCTCTCTTCTATCCATCTGACCTATTTTTGTGAGAGGTAGGAACCTAATATGCACGAGACTTCTCCCATGTGTCCAGTTTTGTTGAAATTGGCCCATGTGTTCAGAAGTTGTAAGGGATGGGGTGGAGTAACAGAAAAAGAGAGACAGGCTGTATGGATTCATTAAAAATTCAGCTGCAAAATAATGCTAATTGCACGATCCCTTACTGCTATAAGAATTGGGGTTTTTGTTAGCAAATGAAATCCACTCCCAGATGAGATACGCCACAGATGAGATTCAGCCACAGCCCTGCTCTCTCTCTCTCTCTTGAAAGCTTTATGAATATTGGTCCTTTCATTTCCCTTGCTGACAGGGCCTCAAACGACAAGGGCCGCAATTGCAGAAGACGCTGCAAGAGCCCGCTGACAGGTGATTAACAGCTCCTGGATGCTGTGAGCCTGACCACACTTCTGACCACGGGAGCAGTTAAACAAATTATCAGCAGAGCGGTTTTGTGGTTAACTAACCCTTTTTGCCAAACAAGTCTGCTAATGACATTCCCAGGCCTGGCACCCCTATGCACTTGTGAGCCAGGCACTCTGTGCTGAGACATACTGTTTCTCATATCTAACAGACTCCTTTAAAACACAACAATAACAACAACAAAGACCAAACTGGAAGGCAGAAAGAAATCTGGACTCTCAGTAGCATGCACAGCAAATACTGAAGAGTGCATTTTAATAGACTAGTTCTTTGGGGAGTCTTTCAGCCAGAGAAGGAAACTAGAAATTGCTGGGGCAATCCCAAGCACAAATACAGGCTGGGCAGAGAATGGATTGAGAGCAGCCCTGAGGAGAAGGACTTGGGGGTGTTGGTTGATGAGAAGCTCAACATGAGTTGGCAATGTGCGCTTGCAGCCCAGAAAGCCAGCGTCATCTTGGGCTGCATCAAAAGAAGCATGGCCAGCAGGGCGAGGGAGGTGATTCTTCCCCTCTGCTCTGCTCTTGTGAGACCCCACCTGGAATACTGCATCGGTTCTGGGCCCCCCAACATTAGAACGACATGAACTTGTTGGAGCGAGTCCAGAGGAGGGCCACAAAGATGATGAGAGGGCTGGAGCACTTCTCCTATGAAGACAGGCTGAGAGAGTTGGGCTTGTTCAGCCTGGACAAGAGAAGTCTCCAGGGAGGCATCGTAGTGGCTTTCCAGTACTTAAAGGGGGCCTACAGGAAAGGTGGAGACTTTTTATCAGGGACTGTAGTGATAGGACAAGGAGTAATGGTTTTAAATTGAAAGACGGTAGATTTAGATCAGATATTAGGAAGAAATTCTTTACTATGAAGGTGGTGAGACACTGGAACAGGTTGCCCAGGGAAGTTGTGGATGCCCCGTTCCTGGAAGTGTTCAAGGCCAGGCTGGATGGGGCTTTGGGTAACGTGGTCTAGCGGAAGGTGTTCCCACCCGTAGTAGGTGGGTTGGAATTCTGTGATGGGAAGAAGGCATTTAAAAAGTGGGCAGGTGTATAAGGACTTCACTGACTCCAGCACATCCCAGGAAACTGAGAATCAGCCTTCAGATTTGGAAAGACTCTTCTCAGTTACATGTCAGAAGTCAGTTTGCTACTACCCCTCACCCTGTTTCTGGGCATTGATCTCTGTTCCTCGATGGGAGGAAAGACTGGCAGACAGAAGGTAGTTCAGAAGACTGCCAGAGTAAGATGACAGAGAAGACCAATGCAAATATTGTTCATTCTTCCTACTAGCAAGAGAGTGAGGGTTTTATCTTTCAAAATACCCGAAGAAAGAAATGCTACACTTGCTCCCCATGTCAGCATTTGACCTAGATAAATCAGAGAAGGTTTCTGGTGTGTTCTTTTCAGACCAGGCTGGATGAGGCTTTGAGCAACCTGGTCTAGTGGGAGGTGTCCCTGCCCATGGCAGGGGGGTTGGAACTATATGATCTTTAAGGTCCCTTCCAACCCAAACCATTCTATGATTCTGTGATTCTATGATTCCAGTAGGGAAGACACTGCAGCTACTCCAGCTTATTCTGGACTTTGCTCCTGAAGTAGGATCAGCTACTATTTGAGGTAAAGCAACAAAAGTTACTTGCAGCTTCTCCCCAGGATGTTTTCTTACTCTTTATCCCTTTATTCAGAACAAAAAAAAATGCTTAGAGAAATATTGGTAACTGTTGTTTAAAGAAAAAGCTATTTGAGCCGTTGTATAAATTGCATAAGCCACTGCATGATTTCAAAATCACATTATTTGCCTTACTTGAAGGCATAACACTCTCTGAAATGAAAATGGCAGGACATAGCAGAAGAGGCTCAGAAGAGCCTGAATATAACATCAGCTTTGCTTGCTTCCTCCCTCTCAATTCTGAACAAATATAGCCAGTATTTTCAACAGGGTTAAGTATGCAGAGCCTAGGCCAGGTTGTGAGCAGACCTAACTTCTCATTCATGCATCAAGGAGAAAAAGAAAGCATTGTATCCTGAAGCCTTCAAAGTGAAAACGCACTTCAGACTTGGACTTCGCACAGCCACCTGCTTCTATTAGCTGTAAGGAAAAAAAGGCAGGTTCGCATAATTTTTTTCTCTGCAAACACTATCTGCCTAAATATGGCAAGTACTCACTCTCTGTGCTCTCTGCGCACACCTCAATGAGCTTCTGGAGCTGAAAACCTCTCGCCAGCGATTGCCCGCAATGACTTTTCTCTCTCACACACAATTCACTGTGTAAGGGTGTGAAACCATCTGCTTTTATTCCTTGGAGAGCTATTGAATTCATTGTCATGACAAAGATTCCTTGCCTACATTGTAACAAAAGAGGAGTAAAGACAAAAGAGGAGAGGCTATGATTAAAATGGACACAATACCTGAGTTATTACAACTTTCCATCTCTCCTGGTAACTCTTGCCTCCTCAAACATGAAACAAGTGGGGTGGCACCAGGCATGTTCCTCACTATGCCCTCAACACATGATCTGATGAACTCTGGAACATCTTCTTCCCCCATCAGTCTCAGGAAAAGACAAGGCGAGGAACAACAGGGAGGAGTCCAAATGAGTGGCAGTCCTGGAGGTCCTGGCTTCTTGAAAACTACTTGGATCTTCAGTAGAGCTAGGGTAAGAGCTGTTTCTATACCCAGGATCACTACAGCTTCCTGAGAACTGCCTCTGAGACACACTGTATGACAGGAATCTCCCAAAGCATCACCGCACTTTCTTAACTAAAAGATTAAAGCCAGAAGGGTATTCTTGAGTCCTTCATCCTCATGTGTTCTGTTTCACCCAGACACCTCTAAATGAAGTGCAAAGACTGAGATTAGCCCTAAGTACCTCTTTTCTGAGGAGACTAAACTCTCAGTCACAGATACCCAGCTGCCAAGAACCCAAAGCCTCTGCAAAGTCACAAAGATGATGTCCGCATGACTCAAAGCCTCATCCAGCCTGGTCTGAAAAGAACACACCAGAAACCTTCTCTGATTTATCTAGGTCAAATGCTGACATGGGGAGCAAGTGTAGCATTTCTTTCTTCGGGTATTTTGAAAGATAAAACCCTCACTCTCTTGCTAGTAGGAAGAATGAACAATATTTGCATTGGTCTTCTCTGTCATCTTACTCTGGCAGTCTTCTGAACTACCTTCTGTCTGCCAGTCTTTCCTCCCATCGAGGAACAGAGATCAATGCCCAGAAACAGGGTGAGGGGTAGTAGCAAACTGACTTCTGACATGTAACTGAGAAGAGTCTTTCCAAATCTGAAGGCTGATTCTCAGTTTCCTGGGATGTGCTGGAGTCAGTGAAGTCCTTATACACCTGCCCACTTTTTAAATGCCTTCTTCCCATCACAGAATTCGACCCCCCAGGGCTGAAAAATCCTCAAATCTACCCTAAAATCTACCTTCTAAGTAGGGAATTAATCTACTAGTTAGAAGTATTTGATTTCCTGCCTCACTCCAAACCTCAGCATGGGACAGATGGGTCTCAGGGTCTCATCATAAGGAGAGACATTCATTTCTATTCTCCAGCAAATCTCCTCTGGCTTCTCTCTTTTTTATTTTAAAAGAAAACACCAGAACGACAAGTCACCTCCTCACCCAAGAGGTTCCTCAGGAGACCCTCCACTTTGCTGTGGGACACCCTTTTCTGCTGAAGTTTTGCAGAGAGGAATCCAAGACTGATGGGGCCAAAGGGCAAGAGAGAACTGGTGTTGGACTGTAACAAGACTGTAGGTGTATGGGAAACTGCCAAATCTAAAGAGGAGACTGACAAGTTCTAAATACTTACAGGTTTAGGTGCCTGTAGAGTTTTTAGACTGTGGTTTTGGTCTGAGCACCTAAGTCTTGTTTCAGCTGCTTCTGCTCTTTTTGTTTTTGTATCCCTTCGTAACTGGTTCTAAGTCTCTCAGCTAGAAGCTGGATGAAGCTAAAATTTCTAATGTGAACATGCCATGAGCAGAAGGAACAAAGAGCTGTTTCTACAGTATGGCCTGTGCCACTGTCATGAAATAGTGAAACCATAACTGAAGATCAGCTGTCGTTGTTTTGTGATTTGTAACACCCTACAGTCTCTCAGAAAGTCTCTCTTCCTTCCAGTGGTCCTGAAACGTGTATTCCTTTCCCATTTCCTTGTTATGGGCATCTTGTACCTTGCAGGCCTCCTGTGCAAAAGACATTACAGGTGTCTGCTGACGGGTGATTAACCGCACCAGGACATCGCTGCCTGACCACACTTCTGACCACAGGAGCAGTTTAACAAATTATCCGCAGGGCAGGTTTGTGTTTAACAAGCCCTTTTGTTATAAACAGCCTGCTAATGAAAGCGCTCCTTTTGGCATCCCCTTGTGCTGCTGCTTTTGGAAAAGGGAAAGAGAAGGAGAAATATTTAAGGCAGTTTTGTTACCCCTTCCACATAACAGTGCTCCTGAAAACTGAAGGCTAAAGTAAGGCAAGAGAAATCGCCATCTCCTTAGGAAGGAATCCAGCAGATACCTTCTAACCAAGAGAAAGGGATTTACAAGGCTGATTTTTTTAATTAAAAAAATGTGTGACCATAATACTCAGTAGGTCACAATAGGATTCAGCTATCTGACTGTGTCTAGTGCCATAAGGTGTACTCGGGGCTTCCAGCTGCCATTCAGATAAATGTGGATCACCCCTAGGTCTTTGTGATGTCTGCCTGCCCCGTGAAGATGCTTTAGATACCACGGGGAATCTAAAATGTCTTGTTGACTGAATTATTCAAAACTGCTTTGGTTCTTTTTCTTTTCATCACAACATTGTTTCAAAATGTTCCCTAGTTTTGGAACAAACCCTAGTATTTCCACACAAATTATCCTGAAAGAGGCCAAGTGTGTCCACCTGCGGGATTCACTGAGAAGGGCACTGTAAGAGGCCAAGGGAATTTTTTAAGTGAGAGAAATTTCACCAGGGCCCTTGGTTGCCAAAACAAAAGCTTGACCAACTTGAGGGCTCCATTCCTGAGACAGGAAGGGTAAAAAACCTTCATTTTTCCTGTAGGCCCTAAAGTCAAATGTTTGCTTTCTCTAAGGTAAAGCCAATGCAAAAGTCCACTAAATTACCACTGATGGTAATTTTAAGTAATGGATGTGCTTTTTTTTTTTTGGTTGCCAGCATTTTTTTAACATGTTTAAATGAAGAATAACATGCAAATGCATAATTACTAGTATGCTTTCTGAATAAGGCTTTTTAAAGCAAAAAAACATGTCAAGAAGTGTAAGATTTTTTTTCCTGAGTTTTCCTGCTCTCTGATATGTTGTTACGACTTTTGTTTTTACTATGTCGGAGTCATGGGTTAGTTTTGCCAAGAAAAATCTACATGTTCCTCTGTGTCTATACAGCAAGTTTCTAGGATGTTGCTTGCTTTTGCAGAGAATTTTTTTTAGCAAGAACTATCTTTGTGTACTATAGGAGGACCATGAACAAACAGCATTTCTGGATTAAATATGTGTTGCTTTCAAATCAGCCATAGAAAGATGAGGTCACTTGCAGGTGAGCCTATCAGCCAGACCTGCATAAAGAATACTTTTTTTCCCCCAGTGGTCACAAGGAGAAATTAGGAGAGGGAGGGAGAGAGTTGTATTTTGTCAGACCAAATCATAGCGTTGTGGGTCATTTGTTGAAACAAGGAAAATAAAATCAGTACGTTTGGGCCACTCCATTTCACTTTCCGGTTATTTAACTCTGAAGCTAATGACAACAGTTTTCAAAGAATGATCTCAGAACTAGCAGAGCAGACTTCAAAAATGGATAGATACAGAGGAAAAAAACCAACCTGCATGGTCAATTCGTAACTGTGTGTTGGAGAGACAGTATGATTTAAGGACTAAGTTTTTCTCAAAGTTTTGAAAGCTGAGCCTCTTTCAAAAAAGGGTGAAAGCACTCCACCTTCCCCCCAAGTATGTAAATTCAGCAAAGGCTTGAACAGCAGCTTTTGTAGCACTTCATGGTGGGCTTCTTTTTATATTTTAAGTGGAGAAGCCAATAAAAAGCAAGCCCTGAGGGCAAGGAGCAATTTGGAGCTACTCTTTCAGGCTCTCTGCAAACTCAGGGTACCATTGCTGCCTTACTATCGCTACATCTGTTACAGGATTTTCCTACTGTATATAACTATAGCAGACAGTGTTTAAACTCTATAGATAGATATAAGCAAATATGCAATATATGTAGCATCATAGATTATGCCTTCTTTTTTCAATAATATCTTCATATAGTTATTAGCTAGGACCTTAGGTGTTTCACTTTAGGTGTATTTAGACAGACACTTATTTATAAAGATCTGAGACTGTGACTGTCTAAAGGAGCTCTTAAGAGACCTTTCTGTTTTCACCCATTCCTCTTATCTCCCCACACCTGGAATCACAGAGTATTTTGGGAAACACTGAATTATATTATTTATGTCAGGTGCTTGCATTTCAGATCCAGCACTGCTCTTGACCCCTTTGTGTCCTGGGGCTCTTCACTGCTCATTGCCTGATTTTCCTCATTTTTGGATAAAATCACCCCACGCTTGCCATAGCGGCTAACCGGCTGCTGCTGAGGTGCTTAGACCAGTGGCAATGAGAAGGCTTATTTGATCAGTGGGATCTGTGTGTGGCGCAGAAGCCATATTATCCATAAACATCTAAAGGAAATCTCTATTGGAGAGAAACTCCCAAAACAATCTATTGAACCTCTGCATTTTGTATTTCTAGATCCACAGACTGTCATAGGCATCTCCCTTGAATTTCCTGTTTTACAATTGCTCGTAAATTGAATGACATGCCTTATAGGCAGCTGTCAAATGTGTTTAAACTCCACTGCTTGCTCCTAGGCAGCACTGGTGGTGCTTTTGCAAGTAGCATGTGTTGCGTGAAAGAAACTATTTTAATGTAGTTTTGCAGTGATGAGGGGACATCTCACGGGGACCAGCTTCAGTAGTACTTGCTCCTGTATCCCCTGAGAAGGCAAAGGCTAGCCTTTAACACTCATGTTAGCCATCATCCCCAGTTAGGTTGAGAAGGCATTATGAGCCTGGGGAGGAATAAAAAGTCCTTCCTGGGACTGGGGGGACCAGAAAGGTTCATGCTGGTGTGCTTTCCAAAGGATGGTCTCTAGGATCATGGCCCCTTCCCAGTTCTTCTACTCACACACCAAATCAACTAGGCTTTTCCTCCGGTGTATTGCTTCATTATGATAGAAGGTCCTGAATTGCAATATCAATACAGAAAATACAGGAGCTATAGCAGAGGAGTTTGCCTCCCTCACATAATTCAGGCTCATCCGTATTACATGCTCATTCCCATTTTACACACAGTAAGACCACGGGCAGCACTTCTTCCATTTCATTACTCTCTGTCCAGAAAGCCACAGCCCTGGGTATCCACACGTTTATGCTTGACTACAGCAGATTAAGCTCTTGTTATGAGTCAATGGACAAAACTGCTTTCCCAGTTACATTTTCTAGGAACTCTCTTCCCCTCTCCAGTCCCAACACCCCTGAAGCCTTTGCAAAATATTCCTTTTGGGCTTTTGACAATCTTGGTTTCAGGTTCCTTTTGCCAGCTGAAGGATTTCTGGGCAGGTTGACAGACATAACATCTTCTTCTAAAAACAGTCCATACACCGGAGTGATGGGCTGGGAGCTGTGTTTGTCTTAACTCAAATTGCGGAGCTATCACTCAAGCTGAGACGATCTCCCTCTCTCAGCTCTTTCTGAAATTAAAGACTGCCTGCCTTCATCTCTGTCCAGGTTACTTTCAAATTGCTTCTGCATTTGTCAGGAGCTCATTTGGATATATAAGAGAGTCTTACTATGAAGAATGATTTTTATAAAACATACTGATGGCAAAGAAGGAAAAAAATCACTGAGAGAGAATCTTTATAGGCCTTGAGTCAGCAGTGCAGCCTTTCTGGGTGACTTGATCTGAGCTAACATGTGGGTTATTTTGCAACTGCAAAGAGATTTTTTTTATTTCCTGGACAGGTCAAAGCAATTTGAAAGGCCTGGTAGATACTGGCATGCGATTGTGCATGAAGCGTTTCATAGGAGCCTCAATGCCTTAAGCAAAATAGCTAGCACTAGGGATGGCATACCAGAAGCGCTTTGTTTCCATTTACTGTAAATGATCATAAATTCTACTGCTACTTTATTGTGGTGTCTGTAGTTCTTGGAAGAGTAAAAGGGGTGGGGAACCACTTCTCAGTCAGTTTTATAAAGTAAAAGGTTGCTTGTATTGGTACCAAGTCCAAAGTGCAATATTTCAACTATGAATGATTGGACGTTTTCCCAGATTTCCGTAAAGTCATTAAACACAGTGTAAAGGGTCACCCATAACATAACCAAAAGATCAGTCCATGCAGAACTGGAGCAGATTGTCAAGACATCCCTGGTTTTCAGGGAGGTGAATACACACTTTCAGTTGCAGAGCCTTGGAGGTAGCCATCATTGTGAAAACAGGCCTTGTAAAGCATTCTGTGGTAAGGTCACTTTTGTAGCTCACTGTGGCCTCTCCAGATACCTCTCATAAGGGCAGCGGCCAAGAGCCAAGAGCTCTTCCATCCCACGGGAAGTCTCCTCATGTGGAACTTCCCTTTGGAGAAATCTTCCCTTAAGTAAGATCCAATCTTGGACCAATTCCCAGTGATCTTCCAAAACTGAGAAAAGAGTAAATCTCACGCTTATTTTTTTTGAATGTTTTTTGTGGCAAAATATCATCTAAAAGAATAAGGATGATGCCCAGAGGATCTACTTATGTTATTTTAGACCTCTCCGTGGAAGTAACTGGGAATCAGGTTGTCACCTATGTTTATTGAACCATTCTGCAGAACTTGATAGCTGTAACGCGATTTTTCTGTTAAACTGTATGACTGTTCACTAGCAAACCAGCGGGGAAATATTTATTTTCTAGCCCACTCTGGTAGAAGGTGAAACCCTACCATTGGCAACAGCTGGAGGTGTTCTGCCTGCAAAAACAATGCTCTTACAGGGAGAGCCTTCCAAGAAAAACTGAGGAGACATCATCAGCCAGAGGGGACACTGCTAAGCACTGGGATGTGCACAGCACCTCAGCAGACGATTGAAGTTATGGCTTTCTGATCAACTTCACCAGCGGAAGGTCTCCCTCAGTGCCCTGGAGGTCCAAGCCTGCTGCCTCAGCAGAACGCTTGGCTTCCAGTGGCGTGGGAAGTAAAAGACGAGACTGGGAATTGGGCCCTGGTTTCTCTCAGCAACACAAAGCATTACCAGTGGAGCAATGCAGGTCACCATGCAGATTTAAATGTTCACAAAGAGTTTGTGTTTCTCAGGAAGTACTCCGTCCGGGATGGAAAATAAACTTCTTTAATTTTGCCTTTGACGTCTGCTATATAGGTAGTTTGTTATGGAGCTGCAACAAGAGGCACTTCCAAATTGAAGCAGAAAATACTGGTCCGTCTGTGACACAAAAAAAGCCTATGCAGCCCATTTCAAGCTTGTGTAGGGCAGCAACAGACATGGAAGCAGAGACTGGATGCAGGGTTGAACTTTTCACAGTCCTGGGTGTGTTTGGGTAAAGGCTTTGGCTCAGTTTGTTATGCCAAAGTACAACCAGGCCATGAATCTGAGTTTTCCCAAAGTTCAAATGCAGCTGTATTCAGACTCCTCAGACCCTTGTTTATTTGGCATGTTGTGACATTTACACACACACACAGGGACTCATTTAAACCATCCAACTAAAATCCTCCTACAGCCACAAACGCATAAAATTTGAATGCTTTTTTTTCAGACGTTTTGGCTGAAATGAAACTTTTTTACAGTAATAAATAACAGAATAATTATTTTTACTTCCTACACAGGAACTCAAATGTTTGATTGATTTTGCTCTTTTTGGCAGAGCTGATAGGTCTGAAATAGTTTTCCCTGGCATCTCAGCAATAACGGTTCCCATTAACCCTGAAGACTCCTGGTGACCTAAACTCAACTTCAGGATATTTGATTTCTCCTTCTCCCTCCTACCCACATGGGAATTCAAGAGGAAATATAACACAGCATAAGAGTGATTAGAGCCTAACTTTTCTTTTTGCTGTCCCTAGTGTCTGTGCAAAAGCTTAAGGTAACTTTACATCTGTCTTTTCACAGACGTATGCTTTTTTTCTATTTGGCAGTCATTTTTGGTGAAATCTGAGGACTTTTGATATTTGTCTAGTATTTCCTCATCCAAGAGGAAGATCAGAGAGCTACTGCACAGCGCTTATAGGAAATAAACTGATCGTACCTCCGTTATACCTGAAAATCCCAATCATTTCTGGTGCCCACAGCTCAGTGCTTCCAAGAAACTCTGGACCAACCGTGCCCACACTCTACAGAACATTCGTCGGTGTGAAGTAAGCCATCTGTAAACCAAAGATGTTGGCCTTAAGGGCCCACACCGAGTAGCTGTACGGGTTGGTGCTTCCCAGAAACCTCAGGCTGAGCGTGTGTGTGTGACGCACACACTGTCTGCACTCATACTTCTGTCTGGGAAATGCCAGGTTCCACTCACCATTGGCAAATGCTTATGTTTAATGAGAACTACTGTGCTGACAGATCTTTGGCTGCTTCGATTACATGTGAACGGTAAAGACATCATTGTTCTCACTAGTGTGGCTAGACCCACATGCTTGCCTTCCCTGGCTTGTTGCAAGCCACTCGAGTTTTGGTGGCCTGTGTGGCACACATTTGTCTCATCGTTCTTCTGAGCTGATTCAACTATCACCAAGCAAACCCAACCCATATTCTGTTTAATCTCTCAAGCACTGACCAGTTTTATTGTTCATGAACCCAAAATGATACAGTAATCTCCTTTAACCTTCCGGGTATATTTATTTATGGGAGAAAGCAGTAGAAGAGTAGACTTTTATTAATTTAACCTCATTTAAATAATTTGTGAAGAGCTCAGAAATCAGGGGGCTCCATGTGGAAGAGACAGTGGGATGAAGCACAACACTGGCGGTTTTTCCCAATGAACGCCATTGTGATTATACCAGCTTTGAAGTACAGAAGCAAACAGGGCACAGACAGACATGCTGGAATAACGTTTGAAATACATTTGATGTCTCTACATTACTGGTGAAGGACACTTGGATCTGTTTGACTATCATTCTACCAGCAATTTTTTCCAGTTTCTGTAGTCTGGAATGCTTAAGAAGGAAAACATCTTCTTTGTGTTGGAGAACATCCCTCTTCCCACTGCACGGGAATGTACAGCAGAGTAGCTATTTAGCTAATTATCATCCCACCAGTAGCTGTGTTTTCCCAGCTCCCATCCCATCAGCCAACACAGTCCCTCTCCTCCCTTAATTTTCCAGTTTGAACTTTTTTTTTTTTTAAACTACACACCTTTCACTTGTCTTCTCAAGTGCTCTAGAAAAGTTGTATGAAATGAGGCAACAGCATGCCCATGTTCGCTGATACAAATCAGACTCATAGATGGGGATCCTTGCAGAGAAGACAAAGACACAAAGAAGCCTGGAAAATAAATTCACTTATAGTGGTGACTTCGTCTGGACATAGATATGTTGACATCAGCTGTTGAATCTTTTGTACTTTACTGGTTCTGCAGGAAACCTGTAAAGATTCCAGGAAGGTTCTGCCTTCCACAGGCAATTCAGGTCTTTGGTGGGCTTAGAAATCTTCTGGACATACCAGTTTGTCTTCACCAACCACAAGGACCCCAGGGAGTCACTTATCTGTGGGCACTGTCTCCAACTAGGCCAATGTGTCTGTGTATCAATCTGTCATGGGGAGACTGTCACTGGTTTACCCATATGGTGGCCGTGAGGATAAATACGTTATCGGAGATACGTAGGAGGGGTAAGTGAAGGGCTGGAGAAGCGTACATGATAGACTGACTGTTGTGTACGAGTAAGAGATTGTCTCTGTGTGTGTGCATAATCTCATTCAAATTATACAGGCAGGATCCAGCATCTGAGAATCATTTTCTCCAAGGATCATAATTGTAAAGTTTAACCAAATAAATATTGAAAGACATTATATAAAACTCCCACACAGGGCCCTGCAACCTGAAACATAAAATATACATACAGCAGATTCTGCTCACCGCAAAACTATGCCAGGAATATAAGAGTATCTTTTTTATACAGATTGGCTTGCATCCCATTCCAGGGTCAGAGACATGACGTCCCAATAAACATTCATGGATCGCTTGGAAATCACAGGCATCTATGAGCTGTCTTGCCCTGCCCTCCCTTTTTCAGCTGAACATGTAGTGCTGAGTCGATAAAGCCCCTCACTCCTTCCTCATCATTCTCATCTCCTTAATTCCAGCAAGTAATTCATATGGCGCAGTTTCACCAGCTAAATCATTTTTAAATAGTTAAGCCCCTTTTGGGGCTTTTAAAACAGCTGGCTGTAGGACTGACTCAAAGTCTAATCTGTACCTCTCCTGAGAGGATACTTTTTTCTGCCTCCCACTTTCTTGATGACTACAGGACCCAATAAATACAATACTTTCTAATGTTCTAGTTGCTTGCTTGCCTTCCTTCTCACAGAGGGAGCCACTATGCTGAGAAAACAGCAGTAAGAAAACTCTATAAATTCAGTCTTATACATTCAGAGCCTTGTAAAACCGACTGAGGCATGAATTCCCACAGGCACTGTGTTCCTCTGTAGCGGTGTGCCAAATAAAGCCCCCACCATCTGAACTTTCATGCCACGTGGTGTGTGTTGGCAGGCTCCTAGAAGCACCCAGAAGTAGCTTTGGCCTTTCTTGGTTTGGAAATTAGTGTGAATTTCTATTCTGCACCAGCTAGTGAGCAGAGAGGGGGGACAACAGCTACACCTAGTTGTCCACCCCTTTCATGGTGGTAGTTGATTGGCACTTGCAAAGGCTGGGCATTCAACAGCAGTCACATAGGGTTTAGGCCTGCTGTCTCCATGGTAGCTGGTACTCTCTCTATATCACAAACATATGAGTGCACATCTGCCAAGTTTCTCCCACTTGTATCTCCCATGAATAGAGAAACCTAAAAACTCTTCATTGATATATCTCCAATTTGCCAAATGGCAGATAACAAGGTCTAAAGACTAAGCTAGTACTAAAAGACAGAGGTTCAGACTCCTCTTCTATCTAATACCCTTGTTCTACCTTTACAAATCACAGATAGTTAGATGATAAAAATGTTATTTCATCCTGAGTTACCTCTTTGGATTATGGTCAAATGAATAGGCTCCTTCAAGCTACAGTAACACACACAAATAAAAACAATATCACTTCTCACCAAGGAGGGAAAATGGGAGTATTATGAGAATGGGTGACAAAAGGCAAAACCTGGATGGGGTAGAGCTGGAAGACCAGATGATGTTTGATTCATTCCACTGTATGACTTCAGCAGAGTTCACCAACATACAAATGGGGACAGGTGTCCAAATGGCTATGGAAGTGATGCACCTGCGTGAATAGAGATTTGCACTCACATAAGTTCATGGTTATGAACTATTTCAGTACTTTTTGTTAGAGGACTATTAGGAAATGCATTAGAAGAACTGTTATATCACTGTCTTCATCTGGTGGTTCTACTGTTACAGAACCATCCCTCCCTCTTGCAGGCAAGCCTCTCATGCAGAGGGGGCAGGTCATACGAAGTGTGGGGACATCTCCTTTCTGTTGTGACTTGCACAAAACTTGGAGGGACTGGCACAACCTGCTGAAGAAAAGAGATGAGAAAGGCATCTGTAGTCAGTCTTTATAGATGGGCATGACCTGTCTTCATTCACATTTCTGGGAATGGGAATGGTTTCAAAGCTTTAGAAAATGCTCTTTGATCTACACATAAAACACAAGGGCAGGCTGGTCAGTGGGTTGCATTGGGCATTGTTCTAAGAGTTTTTGGAGCAGATAGGCTTTCAGGGACAGAAGATGAATCCCGAATTCAGTGGCTGTTGTCAGATTTGGTTAAAGATCCCTGATGTGCTTAGATCTGCCACCTTCTCACTTAACCGTGTGCAGATCTGGGCCTGTCTGTTGGAGCACTTGGGGACCCAGTCCTAAAAGAGCGTGGTTATGCAAACCCAGCAGTAGCCCAGCCAGTGCAAAGCAGTTGAATGAGTCACAGGCTTTGTGGCATACAGAGGCTGCAGATGGAGATGCATGTTCACACCGAGAAATGCAGCCTCATTCTGTACTCGCTGCCATCTGGAGACAGAGAAATCAAATATAACTGGCATGTGTTAAAACCCCTCCACCCTTTTGTATGGTTTAATCTTGCAAATTGCATTTGTTTAGCAAAGGAAAAATGTATTAATTGTTCTGCAAATGTGACTAATGGTGGTTAGTCCTATTCTGCTGTCAGGAAAAGGGCTGCAGTTAACTGCATTTAACTCCTGCTTGCGCTGCCCTGTTTTATGCGAAGTTTAATTTAGACTTTTGCCAGCTTCAAAGCTAGCATTGCCCATCTAAAGCCCTCTGGGGTTAGCAGAAAGACCTGCTGACATATACTGCAGCAGACTCAAGTTCAAGATCTCTAGAACTTGGAGGAGCTGAAGAGGTCTGAATGCAAAACAGTTCCCTTCTAAACAGAAATATCTGTATTTCTCATCCAACCTGTTGAGGCTGATTGCCGACTCCTTTAGCATTGTGCTCTTCAGTGATTGGAGCCTTCATCATTTCTAGATTGGATGACAGTAATATGGCCTTTATAACCAATCTGAAGCTGGTAGAGAGTGCCTCATTTTGTTTCTTAAGCATGATAACTGTAAACACATGACATATTCGTGGCTTAGAGGTTTCAGAGCTGAAGGTCTGATCTGTACAAATTGTGTTGGTATTCCCCTCATTGGTCAAACTATTCCCCTTTCAATGCAGGGAATTTGGAAAAGGCATTTTCTACACTGCTGGAAATGTACAAATAATAAATGTGTCTGCTGAGGGATAAGGAAATGTTGGGATGTCAAACCTATCTGCAGTTCCATTTCACATTTATTTTTTTAATCCTCCTGCTTCCACCTCTGTCTGTGTCTTCTAATGCATTCACGACTGCAGTCACATAGTGTGTGGCCAAGAGCACATAAATGTGGCTAAGAAATGCCACACAGAAATACAGCGTTATCAACATTTATGGTTTCTGGGTATGTCCAAAAAAACCCCACAGAATGAACCAAAAAAACCCCCACAGAATGAAGATGGGACAGTGCATGCATGCAACTCCTTCTCCTCCTTATATGAGAAGTAAAATAAAAATCCTGTATAAAAGGAATGATTTCACACAGTCTGGGAAGGTAGAATCAGTGTAGCTAAGGAAAGGAAGCTATGGGGACATAGAATAGCTTAACAGAGAGATCTGCTAGTGGCAAAGTCTCAGAGCAGTGGAAGACTTCTCTCCGCAGCCTTTGAAACTGAGATCATCAAAACACTGAAGAGTATTCACCAGGGCACAAATATGTGTGATGAGAACAGAGGTGCACGGGAAGAAAGAGCTCTTTTTCCCCAATAGTCTTCGTACAGAAAGAAAGGGGGATAAACAGCAATTCCTTCTTTTTCTAGGAATTCCTCTACTAAGAAGTCAGACTGACTACTGTACGTGGAACGTGATCCCATCCTAAAGCCACACTCAGCTTCATTGTATTTTGTGCTACTACCTTTATTGCTGCTCCCTTTGCTTATAGACTTGAACAGAGAGCACAGAACTGGTAAATAAGAATTGACAGCCTAGGAAGCCCAGTAGTCATATTCCAGCATCAGTCAAGTGCTTTCGCAGGGAAGAATTTGCAAAGTAACAAGTTCCACATCTTTTTTTGCATAGTCTAGAAGGAATAAGCAAACAAAAGGAGCAGCATGTCTTCTGTCTGCTCTGCAGCAACTTACACAGGTTTTCTCAGTATCTCTTTAAGGAAAAGAAAGCTGACAAGGTGGAAGAAAAATAAAAACCTGAAAGAAATTTTGGCCTGCTTTTTCAGTACCATGCAATTTAGGATCTCTTTGCAACTATCCTCTCAGGACTGCTTGAGGTATGAGTAACTCTCTGCTGTTCTTTCACTGAAACGGCTACGCTTAAAAACTTAGGGAGGGTTGTGGCCCTTCTGGGTATGCCACAGGCCTTCCTTTATTTTCTCCTCGACTTGCCAGGCCTTGCCTTTGTACCACATAGACTCAAACTATAAAGACAGCAGAACTCCAAATGATGCATCTCAAGGGTGCGGCTTCTTTGCCATGGGCAACAGAAGCACATTGCCAACTTTACTGCTTTTTCCAGTGATCTTATTTAGAAACAGCAAATTAGGGACTGATGTGAGTCAAATCAGATCATTGTGTTTCTTCAGAAGTGTGTACCTCCTACTATTTCAAATCGTGTTCCCTACACACTAAGGAATGTGCTAACTGAGTTCAGACCTACCTGTATTTTGTCACCCACGCAGTTAGCCTTGAGTCTAGTCCAGCCCTGACCAGAATCTATTGCTCTTTGTCTCACCTTCATGACCATCGCTCTGTAGACTCTGCCATTCACTCATTCTGTATTTTCTCTTACTGTAAAGGGATTAAATTAAGGGAGAAGTGATTAGAAACAGAAGGGAACTTGGCTTTAATGATCTGTACTTTGTTCACAAAATAACTCACAAACCATTCTGTGATACCTTTTGATTTGCAGACCTTCCTTGCAGGCTCCGAGTCAAATCAGTGATCCAGAAGAGCTCAGAAAGGAGACATTTTTTCCCCCCTCAAAGCAGTGATATTGGAAAAAGATGTGGCCCTCTGCAGCTGTCATGGCCTTTGATATCCAGCTACATGTTGTTTCCATATTGCATAGTGAACTGTGAGACCAGATGATCTCCATAAATAATACAGTCTTGTGATTTCCTCAATTACTGTTTCAACAGAAACTTCCAAAGGGTCGATGCACCAGGGAGTACTCATGAGCACGTGGGGACACCTAAACTTTTAGAGTACATGTGAGGATGGATGAGATGTCCCTGTGTGAGAGGCAATCTAGACATAAGCATCCAATCCTGTACAGGGCTTTGACACTTGGAAATAAACCTAGAACAATTCGCATTATGGAAGAGTATAGTGCTGGGCATTGAGAGTTCTCGATGACTAGTGCTGTTAAGACAGTACTTTTTTCCCATCTGGGACTGTTTTACATATGAGATTTCATTCTCGACATGATAAATTGTGGACATTGACTATGAAGATTCCTTTATCACCTCCTTCTAGAAAGTCCTCTAAACCTCTTTACAGAAAATTCCCAGATGGAGCTTTTTTCTATTGTGATGTCATTGCAGTTGTAACAGAAACTTGCTTGATATTTTTCTACTACATAAGAGAGCCCCCAAGAAGTTCCTTTCCTAAAGAGCACTATAAAATTAAATATAATAAATTTCCCTTTCCCCATCACAAATTAACACCTTTGTGCCTCCTCTACCAGCAGCTGTAAATTAATTTCCAACAGCCAGATTTGTCTGGTCTCCAAAAGTTCCTCTTTCCAATGAAAGACAACACCATCTCTAAGCAGAGTCTTTACCGGGTTAACCGAAGGCATCTTTGAAAGACTGAGCCTTCTGAAAGGATCTAAGAGGGTGTTGTGAATGGTCATGTTTTTAGAGAAACAGCAGAGCAGGATGTCAAGGCAGACAGCACTGGCAGAGCTGAGCAGATGGGAAGGTGAGCTGAAACAGATCAGTTATTCACTCAGGGCCCAGCTGAAAGTTGATTATACGGAAAGTTGTGTGTAAAGTATTTATAGTCCAGCTTCAAAACTCAAGATCTATTCCAAGTGGGATTGTTTACATAGTAAAATATATTCCCATTAATAAACCTGTACTTTCATTATTTTTATACTAAGATACTTTGATTAGGTTTGGGGGATAGTGGGTTTTGGGTGTTTTTGGTGTTTTTTTTGTGTTTTTAAAATATCTGCTAATTACTGTTAAACAATATCATCCTGTGAAACGTTCTTCCTGAAAGATGCAAACGGTCTAAAAGGAAAGAGAACTCCCACCTAAGTGGGAACAGATTTATGCCTGAATTCAGCCCCCAGTCTTGCCTCCCACAGGCAGTTCCCAACAGAAAAAATGGTTGGGTTTCCTTCTTCTCCTTTCTGAACCCTAGATGCCGCATGCACGTGGGTGCTTGTTAGAAGTTATGCCTTTAATGTGACGCATGGCATAAGGGCACATGGTACCCTAAAACCCACCAAAAATAGCAACCCAAGTATTGGCTGCAAAAATCACAAAGGGCTTGGAAAGCTCAATGATGACAATTGTGAGAACCTGTATGGCATCTTACCGAAGGGTAGGTAGGTCGTCTCAGAACAAGACACAAATTAATGTACAAACTTCCTCACATTTATGTGTACATGCACGTGCTCAAAATAGACACTACATTCAAAATTGCCTTTTTGTAGTCTGGTATTACAGCTGCATTTAAAGCAGCCTGGGAACATGATAGAAGAGTGACATGTCAGATCTCTCTGTCATACCCTTTCTGCAGGGGTTTCACTTTGATACTTGTCAGTCATGTTTTGGCTGATATGCATATATATTCACACACATAGGCATATCTGTGTGTGCATACAAATATTGCTTTAAAAGGGACATGTTTCTTCTGTATTTTGTTTGTCTCTAACACTGTGATCTCTGGCGTCGTGGTCCATACCTTCCCACGTTTGGTTCTTGTATACAGATAAACACATTGTAGTAATTCCCCTAATTTCCCATATGCCTAGAGCCTAATTTATAGTGGCTTAAAATGAGGGGAGAATGTCTTTTTCTTAGTGTGGGTTTTGTTGAACTTTCAGGAGGAACTTTGCTGCCATGTGACCTGAGACACAGAAAATGTTGATACCAATAAAATCTTAGCAGAGCGTGCCAAGAAAATCAGCATTTAGTTTACCTAGGATATCCCAGAGGAAACATACAGTTAATACTGAAGTTTAAAATATCTTAGCCTTGGAATCTTAAAACTCCATCAGCACTTGGAAAAGGGGGAAGAAAGAGTAACAAAAAATCCCGTAGCAACAAGGAGGTTAAACACACACATGTACAAAATGTAGCACTACTCAGTGGATCACCTTTAGCGGCTACGGATTTTGTCTGCCACGGGTTTTGCTCTTGATCTCCTCATATTTGTAGCATTGCAGAAAAAAAAAATTAATAAAACTTTCCCCTTTCTGAGAGTACCTTATAATGAAAACAAGAATATTTTGAAAGGAAAGAATAGGAAATGTTGACTGGGGTGTCCTGCTGCTTTCTAAGTAGACCAGCTCCCAAGATTTATGTCAAAAGCAACAGAAGGTTGGAAATGAAAGAATGCCCTTGAAGTTACGCTCTGTAACTCAGCCAAGCAAGATGGCTTTTTCATTTACCTTGTCGAAAACCCAACATGAAAAAAAAAGGTTGGAGATAAAAATCTTACACCATTACTGGAGATTTACAAATGATGTGACAAAATAAACATGTGTTCCACGCATGAGAAAAAGTGCTCCATTCAACGATATAACAGCTCCCCTGCTCAAGATAGGTGGTATTTAGTTGTAAATCTGCAGAGCATTGGCTTGAGTTGCTGAAGTTGTACCCTTTTGGGCTGAAGCAATCCTCATACATGGGCTCTCAATAAGGCTGGGGAACTGGCACAGTCCTGCCAGCCTACAGAGGCAATGGAGCTCTTCCTTAACTGACCCCAGTGCTCATGGATCTTATACCATAATTTCCCTTCTCTGTCTTTGAATTCAACATCATCTCATACGTTCCACTGTCCCTGCCAGAGAAGATATTTCTGAATGTGAGAGCAGACATTGGTAAGGTTGATGCTGTGGGATTAAACAGCCAAGAAGAGACAGCAATAAAAGTTAAGTAAAAGGAAACACGGCAGCTGTGTGAAAAGTGTGTTATTGCCTGAGACAAGTCTCATTTGTGTACAAATGTGAAGATGTCTCCATTGCATATTTCAGATTTTGACACACAGCACCTTTAAGTCAATGGTATGAAAGAGCTCCCATTGGCTTCAGTTGATTTTGGACTTGCAGCATTGGCCTTAGTTGATTTTGGACTTGCAGTGTTTTTTCTAAACAGCAGCAGGGTCCAAAAGATATTGTGCTGAGGTGTTAATGATTTCTTTTTGTCCAATTGGTTCAGCAAAACCACTAAAACCTGGAAGCAGCTTTCTTTCCGTGGGAACCCAGGCCTCCAAGCACACAAGGAAGCCCACATTTCAGTATGAGGCAGGTTGTGCTAATACCTGAAATAAGGCGGACATGCTCTGAATGGATAAATAGTTATTTTGAAATCAATTATTAAGTGAAGGCTGTGCCACATGCCTAACATGGGCACTTTCAGAAGGCTGAAGTGTGGACTGCATAATTCAGCCTGCCCACACCCAACCCCTGATTCTTTTTGGTCTTTCTTAACATACCTGTTTCTCAGCCTACCCGTATTTGGTAGCGGTACCTAGATAGTAATATCAGAAAGGGCTGCCATGATTATACAGTCTTTTGGTAGAGCACAGGTGAGGGAATGGCATGTGGTTTCTACCTTTAACTTCAGATTGATCTGTAACGTTTTTGAGAGATCACTTTGGTTTCCAAGAAGTAACTACTGTACTGACTTATGCAATTCATATGTAATTCATTATAGAATATTATATAAGTATGAATGCAGCACAATATCTAGTGTATCTAATTTAGACACGTAGAACTTAGCATTTCAGCTATATTGAACTTTCATCTTCTGTTTATAGTGCAATTCAAAGCTCCAGAGTAAACACTCAAGTATCTTCTGTTAGTGCAGGGTGGCAGATCCCTATGGGTGCCTGCAGAGATCCTTCCACCAAGACCTAGTGTCCACCTTCCTCCTTGCAGGGTCTTTTACAGTAGGATATCAATATACCATAAAGACAAATCTCCATCCAGGATACAGTTTGTCAAGTCTTCTTTTCACAAAGATTCCCAAACAGGGCTGGTTCTTGTTAAAAAACAAAGCACTGGTAACAATCTTGTGGCTGGAACATTTGTCCCAGAGGATGGATACAGGTTCTAGGGTTACCTTCAGGAAATCTGAACTAACACTACAGGAAAGGTCTTTAACCAATACACATCATCATATTAAAATGAGTTTGCTGTGCTTAAGACTATTATTAATGGCACAGGAGTCTCCAAAGCTTTAGGTAGCTCTGCCTGACAGATCACAGCAGAGTTCTAGGTGGCAGATAGGTATATGTCCGTAGACAAAATACTTCTGAGCCGTGTTGTCATCTAATTCCAGAGTCTGGAAAATGTTCAGGCCAGTGAAGATGGTAATTAAGGGCTAGACACTAATGGATTTGCAAGTTCTGAAAAGTAGGTGGATTACTGTGTACATTTTACATAACCAAATCCCAATTTTAGAGAATTTGAGGCTGAATAGTTTCTAGCCTCACATCTTTCTTCCCAGCTAACTGCTCGGCATTTTGTGGTCGTCAGTGTCACAGACTTAAAATACCTGTTACTCTAAACATCCAATATGACTTCAGCGTCTGCCTCATAAAAATAGAGAAATGAGAACAAGTTAACACTGCCTTGAAAACACACCGAACCATGTAAGAGACAGAGAATAGATATGAATTCCAGTTTGCTTCCTCACTTCTCCCTCTGTAATGGGACCAGCCAAAAGCCTTCAATCCAAACAGCCCCGAACTGTGAGGAAGTTGAGATCCAAACTCTTACAAGCCAGGCCATTTCTAATTATTTTTATTGCCTCATTAAATTTATTATGTTGAGCCATTTCTAGTGACCTCATTAACTCTCCGAAAAGAGTTTGTCACATATAATCCTTAACAGATGTCTGATTTCAGGCATTGCAAAGTCAGTCATCTGGCCCTTTCCCCAGCATGCATAGACCCTTCACTCTCCAATCCTATGCTCTACTCTCCCAAGAAGGATTTCATTTTGATGATGCTGTCTTACTGTGAAATCCGCTGTGGTCCTGCTTGGGACAGTTTTTATGCCTTCATCCTCTAGCTATGTCCCACGTATTTCTTCTCATCTGCCTTGTTTCCTTCTGCATTGATCCAGATGGGTTGTATACCAGAATTGCACACTCTCCTGTGGAGAATATCTTCTGGCTTCTTGAGGCAAGAAGGGTTTGCAATGCCCCGTTGGGGTTAGACTGTAAAAACCCTCTATTATGTGTGCAGCTGGGCTCAGAGAGCAAATTTCACTTTGTTCTTTCTTTATCCATGATTTAAATGGCATGGATAGCATGATTATTAAATGCTGGGGTTCTGGACCACAGCCTTGAAGGACTGTCAAAAGGATTTTGAGTCACTCTGCAGCTGAGAGCAGGATGTGGGACTGACAGGATCAACAAGGAAGGAAGGAAGCTACCATGTGAACCTGAGACCCAGCCAGGTCTCCTACAACTGGCTTGCCGGGTAGGCAGCATGCAATGCCAGACATCTGGGGATGAACATAAGTCGGTTTTGGAAGAACATATGGATTCTGCAGTCTTACCCGTTCCCAGATCAAGAGATGCAGACATTGCCCCAGCAGGTTGCATCCCACGTGTTGACATAAGAACAACCATGTGCAGGCAGGCCAAAGGTCCACCCGCCTGTTCAAAGTTGGCCAACACTGAATGTCGAGGATAATGGTCCAGGGAGTGTATGTAGGGTTATTTCCACAGAATAACCCACAGGGTTTGGCATGATATGGTTCAGGTGACTTCCTCTGCTGGAGTACTTAACATTTCTTGATAGATTTGTGCTTTTCCCCGAAAAGAATTTTTTGAGATCTTGTAAAACTTTACTTTCCACAATCTCCTGTGGCAAGAATTTTCACAGCTTAACTACATGCTCTATGAAGAAACAACACTTTTTTAAAATTTTTCTTCAACTTTCCTGTTTGTTTTATTCTTTCCTGTTCTTGTGTTGGAAGACAGTGAATAATTATTCTGTTTTCATCTTCTGCAGGCCAGTCATGATTGTACAGACATCTATTCCTGCCCTTCTCAGTCACCTCTTTTCATGTTGCTCCTGTATTAATTTGCCGTCTTACTTCTGGTAGGTTCAGAACAAGAACAGGCTGAGGATCAGGAAGATTTTTCTGTAGTTTCAGGGGAGAAGGAGAAACAGGAGTTGGGGAGGCACCTGGACAGTGGTGATTAGGTTACATATTTGATTATTAAGGTGGTACAGCTTTTTCCTGAAATAATGTCTAGTTTTGTAACTTAGATTTGCTAAGTTTCAGAAGCTGTAAGTATGTAAAAAGGGGAGGACAGGAATTTATGCAAACCTTCAATTTCCACATAAAACTTAAGCCCGTTTCTCCTCTTGCCTTTCATAAAAGTTTGTCTGTAATGCTGTGTTAACTTGAATTATTGCAGGGATTAGAAGGTGAGATGGGTCCAGTTCTCAGTTCTTCTCACTTCTTGGTTTTATAGAGGTGCAGCTCACCTGGATTTATATCTGATTTACACCAGGACAGATGGGAGAAAAGTTTGGCCTATTGTTTTTACACTCCGCTTTTGACAGTGCTGAGAATCTTCTTGCTATAAAAGTGTCCGTGCTGTGCCGCCTTCCATCTGTATTGCATATATTGTATCTGTCATGCTGGTTAGGAAGAGATGATATTTTTGGCAAGCTTTCCTTCTTGTACAATTCCACATATAGCATCACAGCATAAAAAATAGCAATGGGCGGGAAAAAATATCTGACTCATGGGAAATTCACATACTTGTTTTATCCCATGTCAGAGCGGAAGAATGGAGTACCAATTTTTCCCCCCAGTGGAATGAAAGGTGTTATCAGATTTCAATTAGTTCTCATCCAAATGTAAGGAGTATCCTCAGGCAGTGGGACGCTTTAGTCATAGGAGGCTGAGATTCATTTCCAGTAACTGTAGTTGTCTAAAAGTTGTCTTCTAAAATGAGTGAAAGAGAGGGATGAGCCTGTCTAGAGTGCGAGTAATTTCATCCTGAACACCACATCTCAGATACAACAGATCACTGCATGTTTGGAGTTACTTTGCTCTTCGTACTGACTAGATAAGGAACCCCGATGTGACATTTGACTAACTGCTTGCCTTTCAGGCAATTAAATTTAGAAAAAAGTAACCCTTCAAATATTTTTGTGGAGATAATGTTCAGCTCAGGAGAAGACAAGGTCATGACAAATTCAGAACTCCAGCTTCCGCAAGGAACACCCTGGCTGATACAGAGTGCAATGCTGATGGGAAAAAAAAATCCTTTAAAAATCAAACATTTCCTAGGGAAGACTTTTGCATGAGATGATGCTTTGCCTTCTCATGGGAAAATTTTTCACTCAGAAATTAAGAAACAGCTTTAAGTTAAAAAAATATTAGGAAGTTTTTTGCTAATGAAGCATACAAGTAGCAGCTGATTGATTGAAAGCCATAATATTCTCAGCTTCCATAACCAAGATTTATGAGGGCCTTTTCTTTCACACTGGCACTGACTTTACCCATGCAAAATTTAGACATCCAATCTAAGCAATTTTTGAGCTCCTTCCATGCTCAATGTAGAGACACAGGTACCTCTAGAGAGAGACTCATCTCATTGATTTTATACCTGTGTTAAAATCTGAGGAATGTGGATGGCTGTGAGTAAGGAAGATTCATTTCACAATGTGTTTGCACCATTTTAACTCCACTGAAATACTTGAGTCATTCCCACCATCAGTTTATGAAGATGGTATTGAAGGGATAAGCTGTCCAGCACAAGATGTGTTTCCCACACCGAGAAGAGGTGCAAAAGAGCTCTTTATCACCAGAGATTTTCTCTCAAATGAAGAGGTCCGGGGAGAGGCAGAATGAGAGAGACCTAGAAAGGTTCTTGATTAGATCCACTCACTGCAGCTGATGGAAATGTCTTTGAATATAACACATCAACAATACTATGTTAAAAAACAGCTTCTGGCTCCAAACATGGTGTGGTCTTTAATTTCGCTGGATAAAATTTGGGTGGATTTTCATATGACAAAAGGCTACACCTAAAGACATTTTCCAGATGAATTTCAAGCCTTTGTTTCAAAAAACCAGATTCACTAGGAGTATGGTGAAGGAAGAATGACTTCAGTTCAAATAATGAATGTCTGGCAAGATCAACAGCAACTGACTAGTGAGTATTGTGGTGGGAAATGCCCAGTGATTTTCATAGCAGCACTGATGCCAGCCTCCTGATGGTAGCAGTCTAGAGGCTGGACAGTGTGTCTTGGTGGCTGAAAAGTTTCACTGAGCCTACGAACCAACCTCTGTGTCTAAAGCATCCTAGCATGGGGTGAAGGGAGGTGGCAGGAAGGGGACACTGCAAACTTGTGGACTCATTTCTATCATGCCCAAGGAGGGGACAGCAGTAAGGTAGGAGTCTGGGAAAATAAGCAGTAAGGCAGTCTGGCATTTGCCCCAAAGCACTGTGCCTGTTTCGTGGTGTCAGAAGTAGAAACAGATAAAGACAGACCCCTAGATCGCTGTTGATTCTTAAAAGGTGTTAGTGTACCACACCGTGTGCCCCCATTTTATTAGCATGCTAAGGAGGGACATGCAGGAGCTTGTGTCCTTGCAAGATGAGTTTTCACTAAACACTGATTGCCACCCTGTGACTGAGATTAAGAGTTTTCACCCTCTGTGACCCATAAACACATACCCTAGGACCTTTCCCCAGAGAATTTCAAATGACTTTACCGACTGACTTAAGTAAAAACGCGAAGAGGCCTTATGCCTTCAAAGCCTGTGAATATATTTTCTACCCAAAGGAGAAAGTTCAGGCACTGTTTATCCTGCTCTGCCCAGGGCTTGCTCTTTTTGTTTTGCACTGAATTTCTTTCCTGTTAGACATTGTTCATGAGCCAAAGTTTTCTTTGGAAGGCCAAATGGGAAAGGACCACCTGGGCTAGGAATTCCTGTCCTCTGGAATTGCAGACTGCTGTGCCAGTTTCATCATTTTTTTTTCTCAGAAAAGAAGAATGCAGCGCTGGCTGGGAACATGTGGAAATGCTCTTCCCATTTGCTACTAGTTGCAGATGGACACAGAGGGGAACCTCCTTCCAAAACAAGCTGTATTGCACTGTAATGGCCAAGGTCTCTCCCTGTTCCTACCAGTATCAGGAGGTGGCAATATATAAATTAACAGTAGATGCACCTAATCATGGCAAGGCTAGGAGAGGCAACAGGGTCAGTCTGGTATTCAACCACAGTCCTCTGTAATCCCAAGGAAAGAAGGCGGGTATGAGGGAAGAGCAGGATTAGGTCTATGGCACTGTGTCATCCTACGGGCCACTCCTGGTGGGCATATGGAGAGGGAGCAAGATGCCCATGTGAGCTGCCACGGTCATGTCTGTGTCTTGTCAGAGCCAAGGAGTGAGGCCGCAGCACAGGCATGTCAAACACATTGTCAGAAGGCGCTGAAGTGGCTGGGTTTATTTTAATCTGGAAATGTGGCCCTTGCTGCCTTTTATGATGTGCCAGTCTAAGCTGCCTCTGGCAGCTGTGAGAATATTGGTTTTGGCAGACAGCTGCAAGGAGCAGCAGACTGGAAGGAGTCAGCAGCAAATGTGATAAAAGGGGAAAGTTGCTGACGCCAGGAGGAAAAGCACAAGGTCCTGCTGATTACCAGAAACCCTTCAGGAGCTGTGAGGAAGAGGAGACACTGGGATGGATAAATGGACAGAAAATGTCTAGCCCTCTCCCTTTGACTTAAGTTGAATTGCCCCATGGCACATGTAAGATGCCCCACTGGCTGGAGGGGAAGGATGCTCCAAAGGAGAAGGGAAGAACTAATGGGAGATGCCAGGGAAAGATTTACCTGGCATTTGTCTGAATTGATCGTCTTTGATAAAAAGAACTGGATCCTGGCCACCAATGAAACATACAGATCTGTGGGAGCTGAAGATGTCCAAACTAAAGGCTAAACCCATGTATGTAACCTAGTCAGTGCTATATTAACAGGTCCAGTATTTCCCAGTACTAGACTTTTACTGCAAACCCCTACCCCCATCCCTCATCTCTGTCTTACAATTACAACCCTCCTCTCTGTGGTTTTGGGGGTGGGCTTTTTTTTTCACAACTAGATAACAAGCTCTTTGGGACCATTATTTTTTTTAATGTGTTTTGTGTTCACAAAGAGGGTGGGATCTGCAAAAGATACCAAGCCCTCGTGAATGTTAAACAGCGATGATAATAATATGAATGTCAGTGAAATTCCCACGGTTGCTTCTCTAACCAGCTGACTGTAACCAGAAGGCTCATCAGAGATGATCTCTGAGAGTGGATCCCCCGAAGGAAGAACAGTTTAGATGCCAACTTGAGGATCCAACCTGCTTTTTGTCATTGTGGTTTCCAGTTACATCCAGAAATGAAAGCAGCTGATTTTTCAGTCAACCTGCAGCTCAGATCACCTCAGGACAGGAGGTTTTGATGCAGCAGGTACAGTGCACAAGGCTGACAGCTGAAAAGGGATATTCCCAGGCAGTATTGCTATTGATGCAATGAAAGGGAACACAACATCCATGAGGCAGGACAGGATTCTTCAGAAAAAAAAAAAAAAAAATTAAAGGACTGGGTTAGTTTGTTTGTTTGGCTTTTCCCCAAGGCCCGATATGCTCTTTTTCAACAGGATTTATTTTTAGTATAAACATGGAAGACTTCTGTTTGGGAGAGTCATAGCCAGCAAAGCAAAATGCTCAGCTGAAGGACTGCTTGCCCTGCGACTGCCTGGTTTGTGCTTGATCGCCCAGTGCCTACATGACCAGAGCAGTGAAGGGCAGCAACTGCCCATAAGCTCACCGTAGCCTGCCCTGGGAACACCAGCCCTCTGGCCTTTTTTGAACTACAGAAAGCAGTGGAAAAGGTGAACTAGTCAATATTTTAGGTATATTCAAAAATAAACAAATGGCAGAATCTCCTTTGCTGTCAGCATGCCCTGCGGAGGGGCAAGGAAATGCAGAGATTGTCACAGTGACCCTGCTGTGCATGATCTCCTGCCCAACAAGGACAGAGACCTAAATTAAGTTTCTCCCGGCTGAACCCCAGTCACTTGCGTTTGACTAAACCAGGTCTAAACCAGGACTAAAATGGGATACTTTGCCCATAACTCCATGTGTGCCCTTTTAATATACAGTGGCTCAATTTTGCTTTGTATTGCATTTCCTATTTCTGATCAGGGACAGCGAGAGAGAGTGCTGGAGGAATCATCTGAAACGCTGTTCTTCTAATTCCAGTGCAAGGAAAAGTAGGAAAAAAATCAGGTATAGAAGCTTTTTGTTGGGATATTTCTAGGTCAACTTTGCAAACTGAAGACCTTTAGGGGAGAGCCAGATAAGTCTCTGCAGCGTATATAGCTTATCTGAAATAAAAGTGCACTCTGAGCCTATCTGAGATATGCCTGTGACTAGCTTTTAGAGAGGAATTTACAAGCCTGGAACAGTTTATAGCCAAGACAACTTTCCAAGAAATAAATGTAGGAATAAATATTTACCTTCTTTCTCCAAATATCCATACTAAGACTTGCACTGAAATAATTATCTTCCCTTTTAAGTTGTATTTATCCAGACATCTATGTGGCATGAAAAAGCAGCCTAGATTTATGTAATAGACACCTTGTGGTGGTGTATACAGAGGAACACCATAAATGTTAGTCATCCCTGGCGTGTTAGATCTGTCACTTCATGGGGATTCTGGGGAGTATATTCAGGAATATAATAGACATGGTAAAGTTTGTTGCTTATGATACTAGATCAGAGTAGTTTAGAATTTTGTTTTGCTGAAATGTTTGCTAATGACCCAGATGGAAATAGCATTCATACCCCAAGTTAAAGACCTAGTTGGTGGTTTTCATATAGTTAGGCACACTTGCCAGGCATCCTTTTTTCCCAACAATTTCAGATTTTCAAGCAGTTGATTTTAATAAAATAAAAATCACTATTTTGACCTGACAGGAAAACTATGCCCCCCAATATTTTTCAAGGGCAACCAACTTCCTGAGAAGTTTCCCACATCCCATTGATGTTTTGCTTATAGACCTTAGTCTAACATTTTTTCATTAGAATTCTTCTTTGAAAATAAAAGGAAAACAAACAAACAAACAAAAAAAAAAAACAAAAACCAAAGCAGAGAAAAGAAAAGAAAAAAAAAAGCCTTTCGTGCCAATGATAAGCTTGGGCAGACTGCTGTTAACATAATCTCTTCATATTACAACGTAGAGCCCTGATGTCTATGCCTGAGTTGATATTGTGTCAGTAACTTCTGGTGATCTGGTTCATGGCATGCTGTTGTTATTTATGAGGAGTATAACAGCATTGCCACACCACCTCAAGTTTGAATTGTGCCAGACAGTATATGTGCCCCTGGAGAAAAATCATTCTATCTACAAAGCTAAAATCAAGGGGGTGGCAGAAAGAAGACAGTGTGATGGTGCCTACATAAAAGAATCCAGGGGAAAATGACAAAGATGATGAGAAGGACTGAAAATAGAATTTCTGTGGAAAAGATTGACAGAACTTGGATTGTTTAGTCTAGAAAAAAGACAACTGTGAGACAGTCGTGATAACAGTCTTCAAATATGTTAAAGACTGCCGCAAAGAGGGAGGTAATGAACTCTTCTCGATATCCACTAGGGATAAGGCAAGAAGTAATGGGCTTAAATTGCAGTAGTGGTGGTTTGGGTTAGACAGGAGGAAAAACTTTTTAAGGGGATGGAAAAAAACCACAGGGATAGATTGCCTGGGAAGGGTTTGGAGTCTTTGCCACTGTAGGTCTTTAAAAGCAGGATGGAGGAGGATATGGTTGGAAATGTCTCTCAAGGTCTTTAGCTCTATAGCAGGCTTTATGATTTTCCTGGTAGAGAACTTAAGCACAGAAAATTGAAGTAACTTGCTGACAGCACAATGAGTAACTTACTTAGAGCAGGAGTAGAAATCAAATATCCTGAGTTTATCAGCTTACTGAGCAAAAAAAAGAACAGTGTCAGGGAATAATATTAAAAATAAATAATCGCCCAACTGTGTGGTATCAAGTAAAAAACAAATCGAAATTGATCCAAATGTTTACATTTTGAAGATTTAGGCAGTTTACTCATATGTGCTCTTAATGAAAACTGGCCAAAAACCCAAAATTTCCAGTCTGCAAAGAATTCAAATATTTTGAAATGTCTTTATTGAGAGCAACTTCAAGATAATACGTTCCATTCAATGCTGAAACATAATGTTAACTATGAAAGGATGTACACATTAACGTACTGTAATAATTGATGTGTACTGTGTGTTCAAACAGCAAATGAGAACATTATCACTGACACATAACATTTTAGCTTTTAAAGAACAAAAGAAAAGGAATCAAAATGATTAGTTGTTATTCCTCTCATGCCAAAAATGTAGTTGTTAGTATCAGAATGTTTGCTGAGCCAAGCTGGATTCACATTTGCCTATTTCTAACATGAAACTATGCACTGACGTTTTTTGAGCAGCTCTGTTCATGTATTTTCCATTATTCCCGTTTTCTTTCTCTGCTAGAACGAAGTCAGGAGGGCCAGAAAAAAAACACAGGGAAAAGCTGCTCTAACTGGAAGCCGGGTTACCTGATATAACCCCAAAGGACGTGATCCCTTCACATTTCCAATCAGTGAAATTACTGAGTTGTCATCTGTTTATTTTTATAACAACATGTTCAACACAATGAAGTCAGCTTACACCTCTGAAAAGGCAAAGGACTGTGCTGGCATCCACTAACACTCACTTTTTAAAACACATGCAGGAAACATGATAATATGAGCAGAAATATCTGCATATGGATGGCTCATTCGTATTTATCTGGGGGAGTTTCATGTTGTCTGTGTCTGTAGTGTCTTGTCCTTCACAGACAATCACAGAAAAGCTAATGCTCTGTAAAGGAGCAGCATTTTATCTTAATGTCTTTTATCTGTCCACCTCTTCAGCCAGATGAGAGAGTAGGCCATTAAAAGCCTGATTTAAGAGAGGTGCTTTGAGTCCTATACCAAGGAGTGATAAATGCCGGCTTTAGTAAAAAAGATCCAGAGGTTCCCAACGTGTGCGGGGCCAAGCACTCTAGTGCAGAGGGTAAGAGCGGGAGAGCCTGAGGACCAAAACTAGAGATGTCCTGCATGGGTAGGGCTTGGAGAAATCCTTCACGGACTTTGCTTATGCAGTAGCTATTTTGCAAAATTATTGCACTGCTCAACCGGCACCTTCCCCAGCCATTAAATCCACTTCAAAATGGTTCCATTGTAAAACACGTACCCCACATGGGGCACAAAATGCACAACATGCACAAGGTCTATGTTGCTATTATCACTTCAAGGGTCTGACTGGCATGTTGTCAAACAATTTAGAATCTAACAAGTTGCCAAATACCTTCTAATTAAACAAGCCGTTCCTTGCATAATGCCAAACAATTAAACAGGTTTATAGTTTTTAATCTAACACTGCATCTGGTTTAAAGGTCTGCTTTAAATCTCTGTAAAAAAGTCTTCTGATCATCCAATGGCAGCTGACAGCTGATGATAGGGCATTTCACCCATCCATACTGCAGTGTCTGGAGAATTCATGTTTCTTCTATTTTTTTCCTCCCTCAGTGTATTCATGACAAGTTGTGCACAAAACCTTTTACCACCATGGCTAGGTTTGGGGAATCACCTATGATAGATTCACCTAGATAGAAGAGAGATTAAGATTACTCATTATTTCTGGAGAGCTTCCCTCCAGGGTTTAAGTCTGGGAGCAGGATTTGTTGTCATTCGTTTGAACAAGAGCAGGCACCCATAGCCATTTTAAGGACCAGATCAGGAAGTTGGAATATAAACCTAGCAACTAGGCTAGGCTTGGAAAGGCTTGCGTGTCTGAGGCCTGCAGTGTCAATATCCAAGGTAATCCCTCTGAATTCCCAGGCTCTAGCACATCACTATGTGCAACATCTGGGCCAGACCCCATCAGAGGGAAAGAGAAGAGTCACTGGAGCTCTCTGGAGAGCTGATGTGAGGAGGGGCAGTGCCTCAAAAGGCATTCTGGATGAAAGCTGAAATTATGGCTTGCACCTGAACTGTGAATAGAGGTGTTCAGCCAGGGCTCAGACCCATAATGGTCGGTAAAATCTGAAGTCTGTTGACACTGGGACCACTTATAGAAAATTTCACAATGGAAGCCAGTGGAAGAACTGAAACAAGTTGCTTTTCACATCTGTGGCAACCAAAGGTTTAGGTTCAGCAGCATATTTATTCAGTGAAACTTCTCTTTGCTGTACTAAAGTGCTCCAGCAATGTCTTTGCAGTATATTGTTACTTTCTATTGTTACTTGTCTGTCTTTTCACAAAGATAAACACTCAGGTAGAGGTTTGAGTCAATGTGGGAGGCAATCCAGCACACCAAACCATAAAGAAAACAGTGGCTGGTATAACAGCTGGGCATGTAACTGGAAGAGACAATGCCTCTACAACCAGCCAGGCCCAGCTCTATTTATGCAGGTGTAAAAGGGCTCTTGCCATTGGAAATAGTGTGCACTCATTGTATTACACATTCTTTCCTCTGTCGGCATCCTGTTTAAACAGGCTGAGTGCAAAGGGGTGTCTGCTATTCATTTGCGGATGCCTTGTGATGATATGAAACATAATTGTATAATTTATGCTGAATAAACCAAGAAATGGCTGCTGTTCAAGGGAAGTAGCAAGGCCCCAAAGTACTTGAAATATTGGAGCAGGCAGAAAAGATAACAAAGCCTGATCTTTCTGCTGGTCCTTTCGTTAGGGCTGCGCTTGTACAGGGGGAGAGGAAACGGTTAGCAAAAGAATGCGATTCAGATGTGCTTAGATATTGCTGGAAGTATGAGAAGCACAATGGCTCTGCAAACCTATTGAGTAACTCCACCAAAGCCAACGTACTTGCCCTGGGAATGAATATTGGCCCCTGGACTCTTCTTTCTGTGCAGTGCAGCTCTTCAGATGTTTGTCAAAATGAATGTGCAATTGTTTGTTTGTTTAGAGCCAACAATGTCAGGCTGCACATTATGGCCCTGCTGCGTTTGGCTTGTTCATGACTTCTCTGCCTGAAATAATTTTGTTTTTATTTAGCTGGAAGAGGGAGGAGGACGTTGGGGACTTTGTTTTATCTTATAACGCATGATTCAAGCCTTGAATGTTAAATTTAGGGCTTGGCTCTGAGGCAGGTCAAAAGAGAGTAACTTGGACTAAACTGCTGATGTGGAGCCTTGCTTTCTACGTAATGGCAGGATGTTTTCATGCTATGAAGCTATGAACAAGTCCTCTAGAATTACTTCAATCTTACCTTCCAAAGAGATTTTCTGGCTTAAAACTAAGACCTCCTGATTTTGACTTCCTGAGCAGGAATGCTATCGCTACATCGAGGCAATAAACTCCCAGGCTTTTCATGTCAGTATTCTGATTCAGTTTACAAGAAATTTTAAGCTGGGAGAAAATAGTCAAAAATGAACACGTGAAAAGCAAAGTGTTTCAAACTGCACTTGATATGCTGCTCTGGCTCAATTCTTATGAGACAAAACTTACTTTTTCTTACTGTTCATCAGCCTCCTTTAGAAAACCTGGGTCATTCAGTGTTTTCCCGTTAATTGGTTTCAACACAATCAGTGTTCAATTTTTGTACCACCACAATGTTTGTTCAAGATGCAAATCTGAACTGAGCAGAACATTAGGCGTTTAAGAAAGGTGCAGCCAGCATCCCCATTAGTGAAGGGCAAAGACAGATGTGTGAAAGTGCACCCAAGCCCACCGTCTGCTCAGCTGGTTCACTAAGGTTCCAGTCTGGTCCCATCTTCTGCTTGAAGTTGGGTTTGTTCAGTATCTTCCATGTGTGAAGGAGATTCTGAGGATATTCACTGGGTCAAAGCGAAACTTTAGTTTGCTGTCTTGAAATTTGTGGTTTTTTTCAGGTGAAGATAAATGGCTGCTATTTAAAGAGCTCCTTTGGTACTTTCGAGGAAATCTAAACCTCAGGCCCTTGTCCCAGTCAGTCCCCCTTTTCCTGAATGTGTAGTTCTGTAGCTGTGCACTATAGGATTTGTTCTGCTTTTTCAACAAAAAAATATTTTTTTTTTAAAGCATTTACATCTTGTAAGAGTTTAGGGGCTTTCTTTGTTTGGTTGGTTTTTGTTGTTGGTTTTGGTTGTTTTTTTTTTTTTCATTCTTTGACCCTAGTGGAGGCTGAAATTCAAATGTCAATGTAATGCCATTTACCACAGGGACAGACATCGCCTTTTCCAATCAGCTGTATTAATGAACCTCATCAGAATGTGGTGTTTCTTGCCAAAATGAAAAAATGTCCTTGCTCTGAGAAATATATACATGTTGAGGCATATATAAAGCTGACATTTTCAGAACACCATAAAAAGGGCATTGGGACTGTTTTGCAATCATGAGAAATACCGACACTAAAAATGCCCCAAGCTTCTATTATGGAAATATGCTCACCCTAAATAATAATGTTCTTTTGGCTGTTGTCTCAGAAGGACCTCAAAACATTTGTTTTGACATATTTTTGCTAAACCTCTTAACATCCCAGGGAGGTGGAAAAATGTCTTGCGAGGGTGAAATCTGTCGCATTAGCGGAGTTCCCAGGCGTGCCCACAGTCACACAGTGTATTGAGGACGGAGACTGAGACCAGAGTGAACACTATGGATCTCTCTGTCCCGACTGGTGGTATCCTGATCTAAACATTGTTTCTCTTTTTAAATTGGACAGTTCAGCTAAACCTAGGCTGATGACTGATCTTTGCAAGTTTGATCAGAACAGAGAACAAGACAGATCAGAACCACATATTCCTTAGATTGTCATAGTGTAATTTAGATTGGAAGGGAACTCTGGAGCTTCTGGTCCAAAACACCTTTCAAAGTTTGCTCAGGGTCCTGTTGAGTTGGGTGTTGAATAGCTCCAAGAATGGAGATTTCAAGGCCTCTTTAGCCCTTTTTCATTCTTTGACTACCCTCATCATAACTTTTTCCAAATTCTTATCATACCAGAACTTCTCTTCTTGCAGCTTGTGCCAGTTGCCTCTTGTCCTGTCATTGTGCACATATGAAAAGAATCTGTCTGCTTCTTCCTTATGGATCAAGCAGTAGGTAGTTGAAGGCAGGAATAAGATCCCCCAATAGCTTACTCTTCCTGACTACGCCAATCAATCTCCAATTTTTTCTGGGAAAATATCACTAAATCCTTGCCATGCTTTTATTTCCTTTCCCCGAAACCTAATGTCAGGTCTGTTGGGGAATGAATGCCAGCCTATGCGGACTGTTGGCGTTACCCACTATTGCATTCATGTATCCTTAGGAAGGACATCCATACCTTCATTCAAATCCTTAAATCCTTTCTGTGATTGCAACTAAGCAAGAACATGTAACTTCTAGCGATTGTTTTAGATGTTTAAAATTTCCTAGTGTTTGAAAGCCAGTGCAGTGCAGATGCTTTTAGGATCACGTTTCCTGCAGATTGAATTGCCCTGACATTGGCAAAGTGATTTGCCTCTCAGTGTCTGTTTCAAATTCAAAAAATTCACAGTAGCCATATCTGACCACAAAGTGCTCCTATCAACTGCTGTACAGTCCTGAAGCAAAACCCACATTTCCATATTTTTATTTTCACGCAAAAGAATTCAGCACATGACACAAGGTTATGGAATGGTGTTATAAGATGCCAGAAAACAAATGCAACAGAAAGAGATAAAACTCATGGCATGCTTTTTCTGTTATCAACTTCTTCCACTCTGCTGGTGAGATAAGCGTTGTAAAGATATATCCATTATAGCAGTTTTGTAGATATTTTGGAGGGGGCTTGACTTGGTGCAACTCTACATTTTGCTTAAAAAACTGAAACACGAGTCCTGCAAGGTGTCTGCCTGTTCAATGCATTAAACAGTAGAAGGGCACTTCTCCACTTCATCCGCCTTGGCTCGCCTGGCCTGGCCTGGCCTGGACTTTCTTCTAGATGGAATAGGAAACTCTGGCCAGGCTACACGGATTAAAATAAAGAAAAAAAAGTACCTGTAAAATGGATGTATTTGTGTAGTAATTTCCAGAGCATTTCAGCCTGATTTTTGTAGAGTTAACCTGTTTTCAGCCATGTCAATCTCCCAAACCTCATGTCATGAAACACTATGAAATCTCTCTAGATTTGGGGTTTGACTTTTAGCATTCAATGATGAGATAAGATCACTGAGGTGGCAGGAAGAAGGAGAGCAAGATGGAGATAGTTACAAGGATATGAATTGCTTGGTCATGATGCCTGTTGGACAGCAAAAGTTGGAGCTGCTTCTGGAAAACATTTTGGCAAATACGTGAACCAATTTACGGCACTATTATGAAATATCACGTGCAATTTTTACCTCGTTATCCATGTATATATGTATGCATGCTTATGAAACATTTATTGTCAGGTAGCATTTCCTCTGAGCTGTCACTGAACCAGGTCTCAAGAGATCTGTCTGTATGCCGCTGGTTTACTGGGTGGTGCTGGGCAAGCCCCTGCATTTCCCTGTCCTTCGTTTCCCCCCTCTGTAAAAGAAGACCCTGATTTTCTTTGCAATGTACAGTTAGGAATTACTGCTTATCAGTCTGATGGTTATTATTAGCAACTAGAAATCAGAAATGATAGCAGCAAGTGAAACAGGGGGAGGGCAAATGTCCCAAATAATTTCCACTGACGACCGCTCCCACTAAGCCTGGGGGGAGGCTGTTGCTCTGCACTATTTCTCCATAACACCAGTACCAATAAGCAGGTGCTTTCTGTGGCATCAGCCCTGAAATTGGAAGAGGAAAGTTATTGTTGTTACCTCCATAACGAGGCATATCATGCTCAGGGTGAAAACTCCTGCCAATAGGAGGAAAGGTTTGATCAAAGGTGTCAAACTTTGTGGCTTCACCTCCAAACCTCTCAGTAATCGGGTAGGAAACTGGAGAACATGTTATTGCAGTTGAATTTCTGCCTCATCACCAAACAGCCCAGCAATTTTGTGAAAATTACCCAGTCCTCCCACATGAAAAAAAAAAAATCCCTCTCAGCATTAACAATTGTAAAGGGTCAGCAATTTTTAATATCCGGTAATTCCTTTTCTCTCCCTTTCCGCGCGTTTCTGTCTCCGCTGTGCATCTCTTTGCACATTGCAGTGCTGGACTGGAGCAGGGATGGCTGCTGAGGACACTTGACACCGTATAATTCATCCAGAACAAAAGGGAGGGACAGCAAGGGAAGGCCAGGAGTTGGAGAAAAGCCCTTTTTAAGGAAATGCTCAGACACTTAAAAGTGTCTTCTCTTGGGGGAGGGGGAAGTGGGGAAGGGAAAAGGAAAATCCTTCTCAGCTCTGGGCTCTCACACATGAATTTTGTGACAGAGACGAACAGAAAGCAGGTGAAGGAATAGATGTAGTGACAACAGAAAGCATATGGGTAAAGAGAGCTCAGCACCTTTCTCACAAATCTTTTTCCCAGGGGAATGAGCTGCTGCTGATTTTGGCTGTCAGCAGTGTTGGGATTTACAAGGTGCTGCTGGGCTTTCTCATCCTAAGGCAAAGTGCGGGAAGCAAGAGCATACCGTCATCCTTGTCATGGCTTAATGAAAGGACTGGCTAATTGCCTGATGCGGGTATTTGTGAAAAAGTGCTTGTCTGCTTTGTGGTTTGCATTCCTTAAAGAAGCAAAATGGTCAGCTGACTTTCTTGGTGGTGAAGAATGGAGAAACTTGCATTAAATCTTTTTTCTCTAGAAAAAAGTGCTAGACAGAGTTGGGCCAGACTTGGCTCATTGGGGTTTCCCTCCACTTCTTTCTGATCTTAATTCAGCTGTGATATTTCTGTTCCTATCAGACCTGACTAGTTAGAAAATGTCTGCAGGGTTATTTTCACTGACGAAGATGTGGGTGCTATGAATGTTTATTTGTGAAGACTGTCTGTATTGCCGTGTTTTCCCAAGCACAGCTGAAAACAAGCAGTGGGAGACGGTTTCTTTGCAGATGGCGCTGAGTCTCCTTCTGCCTGCAAAGCCTCTGCTTTTTCTTGCCCAGAATGATGCTACTAACCCTTCCCTGGTGGTCTCTGGTGCTTCTCTCACGTCTTCCGTGAGAGTTCCTGGGGCTGTTCTGCCACTTCTCTCTCAGATCAACCTCCTGCCCTTGTACTAACCATCACCTTCCTTGGAAATGCCTCCTGTCCCTCAGTGTCCCAGCCTTTACACAGTTACATGCTTGTCTCAGTTATTACTAAGCACAGATAATTTAAGATTGATTATTTTAGCCAGGATAGAAGGTGGCTTTCATGTCCTGCAGCCTCACTCAGGCAATAGGTAGCAGGAAGCAGACTGATGGGGTTCATCTCTGTTGAGAGATTTTCGGAGCGTACAGTGGGAAGTGGCCTGCTGCTCTATTGGGCAAAGTACACAGAATTTCACCCACCTCCTGCATTACCATGGCCAGTGTAGTTCCCTGGCTAATACTAACCTGAATTGAACGGCATGCTAGTGTCCTGCTCACTCACAAGCCCAACTCCACAGCAAGAACTTCTTCCCTTCCACTCACAAGAAGTCGTGTGGACAGTGATGCAGATATAAGCTGAGCAGGTTCGCACTGTAAGCAGGGATCAGGAGCTGGAGATCAGCTGCACAGCCTTAGTCTGCATTCCTGAAGGTCTAGATATAGAAATAATCAGGGTCCCTCCCAGGTTGCGACAACTTTTCCAGTTCCTTGCTTCAGTTCATAGAACCCGGTTTCTTAGGGGTGAAGGGCCCAGTCGTGCATTTTATACCAACTCTCTGTTGTACCTTATCTTATGTGTCAGTATTTTCTGTTATGACAGCCGGGCAGCTTTCTTGTCCCGTAGCTACTCCACGAGTCCAATCCTATGTGTTTAAGTCTACTGGAGAGGAACAAAGACAAATCAAAAAGGGCTGAGGAGACATCAGTGATAGAAGACATCAGAGAGGGGGGGTCTGAAGGAAAGACACAGTAGTTCAAAGTGCTCTGAGATGCTGAGGTGCCATGGAGAGGAGAGAGTAGGAGGTGACACACGAGACTCAGGCAACAGAAAGGCTGTAAAGTGTTTTGAGTGCATTGAAGCAGAAATGATGTGCCAGTTGTTTTCAGTTTCCCAGATGTGAGAGGCTGCATGAATTAATTCAGAGAATACACAGCAAAAGTGGTGAGTATACTCTCATGCTCTTGACCAAGTCGTGCCCCTTCTCTCTTCCTGCCATCGTTCAGCTAAATCCTGAGCTTGTTGGGCTGGGACTACTTTTTCGTATGTGCGTACCCTCCACACACCAGGACCCTCCATAGAGTGCTGGTGAGAGAAATAACAGCTTGTGTTAAAGGGAAAATGGTCTGGGGAAGGGCTGGGGCACAGCCACAGGGGTAGCTGTGATGTTCAGTGAGGGATGCAACAATATGCACCAACTCTTTCACTGCCTCCATTTCCTTGAAAAGGAGAGGAAAAAAAGCCCCCAAAACCCATGAGGCACAAACGTGTTATTTTTCCTTTTTTGAAAACAAATGGTCTTTTCAATTAGACTGATTTGTCCCTGAGACAATCAATCTGAGTTTTATAAAAGCAAACACTTGAGTAATTAGTTCTATCCAGGAAGAATATTAACTCTGTTTATCTTTGTGTAATTAATCACTGACCCTGCCAGCTCTACAAAGCCTCCTTTGCACAGATGGGGCAGCGAAGGAGGCGAGCAGAGGGCAGGAGCAAGGCGAGTAACACGTGATATACAACGAGAGCGTGTCAGGATGCTGTAACATACATCTTTCCCCCACACACCTAAACAAGCGCCCACGTAAATTCTGTGAAACCGTATTCCAGCCACAGAGTCGTGAGGCTGTGAAGGACTGCTACTTGAAGAAACAATAAATAACAGTTTTTATATAATTATTTATATTAACCTTTTATCTGTGGGGACATTCAGCTCTTTATCTTGGCTCATTTCCTTAATTAATAAAGCATTTGCAGTGTTTTCCATGCAGGACTGCTGTAGCTAACAGCCGGCAGGTGAACTAGAACTCAAATGCCTCCAGCCAGAGGAATCGCAGCCTTTGGTCTTCCTGGACTGAACATTGCCAAGTGCCACCCCAGAGCTGGCTGTGTGTCAGTGGCTGGTGTTACAAACTAGCTGTGGTTTACTCTGATCTCAAGTCTACAGGGAATGAAGTAATTTTGAGTCTCTTCCTCTATCCCTGACCTCCAGTTTAACTTTGAGGAAATGTTTGGATTTATTCAAGTGATTTTCAACAGCATGAAACAAGATCAAGTTCTGTTTCCCTCTTCTCTTACACCTGATACGATTGTACAGACCATCTCTCCTACACTGCTTCAGTAAGATTTTTTTTATTGATTTCACAGTAACAGCTGAAAACACTAGAATGAAATAAAAGGTGACAAACGCAAAACACTGTATATATGTAACTAAGAAAAGTCAGGCAAAATGCATCAGGTGTGTGCAGCAGGCAGATGGGAAGATTAGCAATAAGATGAACAAAACTGATGGGCATCATGTCTTGACTCAAGTTAGAGAAGATCAGACTCCTTACTGTAAGAAACAGTCTCAATTTCTGCCCACAGTCCCTTAGCACTTCTGTGTGTCCTGAATATAAAATTAGAAGATGAGATGCAGCTCTCCAGACTCTTGACAGAGCCCAGGGTGATAGGGAACTTGCTTTGTCTGCCAAGACCTTGGTGATCCTGCTCATGGCCGCTGCTGTGGCTGATCACATGCGTGTGAAATGGATGTGCAAGGCCGACTGGTGAGACTGGGTGGGTCTTGCTCCTCCACACCTTCAGAATGGTCTTACACAGGTTGACTCGTACTGGCCTCTTTCACTAGCTTGGATTTACCAAGGGGCAGAAAGAGCTCATCCAAGAGGGCTGATTTCAAAAGAAATTAATTGTACTGAGCAAAACATGGTGTTAGCCACTGTTTCCATGAACATGAGACATGTTTCAGCTCCTGTTTTCATCTCTGTGAGGTCCTAAAGTTTGTCTTATTGGCCCTAGCAGAGGGGTCTGTGTGTGTGCTCATGTGTTTCTCTCTGTATGTCCACGTGTGTGGAAGCAGGGGACATTTTTGCACTGAATCCAGTGCTTCTCCTGGTAGGATTTTGCTGTGACATGCAAAACACACCATTTTGCATGCAGATCATTGCCACTGCTGGCAGCTTGTGAACAGCCCCAAGGCCAAGCTTTTCCATTAAGGAAGAAAAAAGGGTCCCCCCTTTTCTCACCCCCTTTATGCTGAGCTACCTTGATATCTCAGCCACTCTTGGTTGCATCCAAAGAAGTTGAACTCCAGGTCAGAGGAAATCTGATCATCCTCTCCCACCTCCTACCCCGTGTTGCTGTTCATTAAGGTGAGGTATAGCTTTACCTTCACGGGACACTCCTTTTGCTCTTTATCAGCCCCGCTGAACACTAAGCAGGTCACATATGGCCTCTGTCAGCTACACTGCAAATCTTTTGTACCTTTTAATGAAAACATTGCCAGTGTTTTCCTTCTGTCGCTGTTGGAACCCAGCCGCATCTCGGTGATAAATGGTGCGTATAGATGAAGGAATGCTTCAGCCAGACCCAAGACTCTGCAAGGACACCGTGCCAATCCCAAACTGCAACCAGGGGTTGTCTCCACCAGCCCTGGGGTGTAACAGGAATTTCAGCTCCTCCCTGCAGGTGGGACAATAAAAAAACCCTCTGCCCCTTCTTTTTCCACTGGGTATTGGGAAGGCTGAATTTCTGTATTAACTCATGTTATTGTGATAGCAACTAAATTATGAAATTGTCTATCATCAACTTCAAAACACAAGCTGAACTTTTTTTTAAAAAAAATCTCTCAGTTTTCAAATGCCAGAGAGCTTGTTTCAGTTTGGTAATGGGCTGCACTTCAAAGACTGAGTGGAAGAGTGAGGGTTTATGGAAATCCAGTGAATGGCACTGCATCCATGTTCCATATGACCAGAGGCCAAGAGGTGAAAGCAAGAGGGGAAAAGAGGCTTAAGAACCCAGAGGCCAGCTTCTGTGTCTTCTTTCACATGACCTAACTGTTGTTCTGAGGAGACAAACCTGAGCTCCTTCTGCTCCTTCTGAGCTCCTACCAGGGTCAGATAGGTGGGGTGTGAGTGCCATTCCTTGGCCTGGTAGTTTTTGTACAGTGTATGTACTGACCCGATTTGAACCCCACAGCCCTCCAGGGCTTTCCCATGGTCCATCCCTGGGGCCTATGAGGAGACACCGGTTCTGCCACAGTTGACCAGGACCTTGCTATTTCCAGAGCAGGTACTTACTCCTGTGTCCTTCTTGTGGTGACATCCATGGCTGTGGAAGACTTACAACCACCCTAACAAGAAGACATTTGCAATTTTTTTTATTTTTTTTTTTTTAGCCAGATCACCAAACAGATTCAACTCCACATGCAGCTATGTGATTGCTGATGGCAAAACAAAGTGGGAGCGGGTCCGTATGGCCAGGAGCTGGAGAAAAGCAAGTGCTTGTGGCTTTCTTCACTGATCTTAGATCACTTTAAAGCAGCCATTAATCCTCTCTCTTTAAAGAGTCATGATTTCAGTGTTGGATAATCTCAGGTCAAGCCCAAGTGGCTGTCAAGATGGGTGGTCATCACAATAAAATATAGGATATCAGGATGCGACTCAATTTAGCAAGTAATCTGCCAAAGTCAGTGACCCTGTAATTAATGTCTTAAGGGAAGGAAAAGAAAATCTTTTCTTACAGGAAGGGAAAGACATTTTAATGTCTTCAGGGGGTTACACAACTGAGCAGTGTTGTCTAAGAATGGTAGCTGGGGAAAGGAATCACTCTCGATTTCCGATTTCAATACTTCACTCACAGATGCATGAGATTTGAGAAGTCAACGAGTGTTTCCTCCAAGTCAGCCTAACAATCATGGGTTCAAGCATGTTTTTTTCTATTCAGACTGAGTCGGCTTCTCTGACCCTTACTGAGAATTTATCACAAGAGATCATATGGAGATACATCATCAGCCCTTGTTATTTTTCTTTTCTGTTTCCTTCTTTTGTTTCAAAAATACGATGACTTTTCCAAAGCCACTGTCACTGTAAATTGAAATTCCACTTGGACACTGCCTTGGACACCCAGCACTTGAATGCTTGTGTCTGCAGCCTTCAATGTAAAGGGTTTCTGGGATACTCAGGAAAAATGATGAAATAACGCACCTGTGTTTCTCTTCAAAGCAAGGCAGCTGGATAGGGGTCTGATTAACCTGACGGTCACATTTCTGCCTTTGGTTTGAAACAGCTCTTGCACTGCTTGAGGTACACCCAGTAGATTTTCTGCCTGGGACACCCTCCATGCGGTTTGAAAGCATTCACTGGTGGAGAAAAGCAATCTCCTTAGCAGGACTCTGTCCTGCACAGCTGGCCCCAGGCTCTTCCATGAAATAGGGATAGCTGCATTGTAGTGGTCTGTGGATGAGTACCAGGCTCAAGGAGAGGAGAGGAGGTGGCAGGAGCAGGATGAGAGGATGAGTAGGACAGAGAAGCAGAGGGAGGTCCCTGGGGCTGGGGGTTGCTGTTCCTGCTGCCAAAAGCAGATTGACAGGATGGAAAGAAGAAACAAGAATGAGCAAGGTGCTTGTCTTCCCCATAAACCTCCACTCCAGGGCAGCGGGCCACTTCTGTAGAAGCATCAGGTTATTCCCTGCTCAGCTGCAATTAGAGTTTCCTCATACCTGATGCCACTGATGGGGCAGAGCATGCACAAAGAGTTTGTACAACCTACTCATTTCGCCCTTATGTCCATTAGATGCAAAACATCAGTTTTGGAGACTTCTGCTTTTTTTTTTGAGGTTCTTCACAAAACTGGGGAGGAACTTCCATGGTTCTTTCACCTCTCCTGCACACAACTGACACAGGTCTAGGTATGAGTTGTTCACCAGGCCTGGAAACTTAGGTACAGAAGTACAGTAGAGTTCTCCTTCGGGTGTCCCAGTTAGCTGATTACCATCCCTATCAACTGTCCAGCATGTAATCTCTGCAAACTATGGGAAGATTTACCACCACTTTGGCAGTCCTGGCAAAACACAACTGCAATAGTAGAAAATGTCCAGGAGCAGAGCTGGATATTTATTCAGTCCTGGCCTTTGAGGCCACAATGTCACTGTGCAAAGAGATGAGGTATTTCTCTTTGCTAGTGAATTTTGGAAGGTGGATAAAAAGTGGATTTATCAAGTGGTTTAAGGAGATTGGGAGTCCGCACTGGGAGGAGGGAGTGCACGCTTATATGAGGAGCCACGGCTGTTCCCACAGAACAGAGAAAGAGATCAGAAAAACACTTCTTCCCTCAACCTGCTGTCCCATTACCCATCTGCGTGTGCATGAACAGCTGTGTGACTGAAATGAATCTGACCTTCAGAAAGAAGCAAAAATGTTGCTTTTTATTCTACACACAGCCTTTGGGTAAATGCCTTGGTGGTCTGATACACGCTGGCACAAAGGAGCCATTAATGGCACAGGGAGTCTCAAGGAAGCGGCGATGCCACCTAGGAAGGCACTGCAGTTGCAATTCTCCCAGAGGCTTTTTGCTTTCTTTCCCACCTGCCCCAGATCAAAGGCCTCAAGGAAAATGGATTTTAGGAGGTGGAGGGGTTAGCTGTTGTGAGTGTATGCTTGTGTTTTACTGCCATATCCCAGCGGCTGTGCAGCTCTGGTGAAAACTGGAGCTCTATTATTAATTCTCTTGTATCAGTAGAAAGGAGCAGGGCAGCGGGGTCAAGGGAACTGAAAGAGGCCTTGCAAGGCAAGCAAAAGAAAGCATTGAGGGGAAAGTTGCACTATCAACTCTTGTGATGTGATAGCAACTTTCACCATCCTTGACCTCTTTCTGAAAAACTGTGCCTATCAGAGATAAATGACTGTGCTGGGAAAGCCGAGAAATTGGATTGGAGAGCAATTCAAAAGGTTCTTTAAAAGCACTAGGGGAAAAAGCGTAACTACATGTTTTCTATAAAAAGCGTAGGTAGATTATAATGGCAGTTATATTTTTGAAACAAAAAATTAGACTTATCATCATTAATGATACTAAAATGAAATTCTACAAAGTGATCACAGGCTGAAATGGAACAGTCTAAAGATTCACAAAAATTATCAAAGAGGTTTGTGTACATATGCTATCATGAGAAATTACATGTTATTTAGATCTAACTATTGTCTGTAGATTTATTTAGGTTTTGTCTTGGATGTAACACAATGTGTAATGTAAGCTGAACTGTACTCTTTTGTACAGCACATTGGTTAAGGCCATGTCCTTAACCATGAGAGAGACAGATGAGTTCTGGTGGGGACTGAAGCACCAGTGGTGGCCAGCATGAAGCTCTGCTGCCTGTGGTGTGGAGCGCATGGACCAACAGGGCTTCTGGGACACACCGCCTTCTTTTCACTTTTAAATGCTAAAGAAAGGAGATGATGACTCAAAGTCATGATTGCAGTAAAGAAGAAGAAAGAAGTGTATCACGGCTTCAAACATGCCCAGAGCAGCCCTGCCTGGGGCCACCACCCCTTGCAGTGTAAGGAACATGCCTGTGGAAAGCAGCAAGGTGTTGGGTTTTTTTTCTTTTCCGTTTTCCTACAAAAATGACAAATTCAGAGCTAGCACAGATTGGATGCTGGTTTATAACCAATGAAATTCTCATCCCCTGGTCTAACTTGTGCACTTGAGCAAACGCTGAAATCTCCATTACAGAAAGTCACCTGTGCAAGTATTTTCCAAATGTGAAATGCTTCAGTCCTTACACAGGCTTTTAGGATTACTGTTAGACTCGGTGCTTTCTTTGGGGGAGGAAGGGAGAGAGGAAGCTATCTGTTTATCCAGGTTTCTGTGAAATTGCTATTAACCTGTGACACGATGCAAGGCTTGCTGGCTCTACCTGCTGGCTAGAGGGGAAACGACACTCCCCTCGCTAGGTTGTCCTTAAGGCATTAACAAACCACTTCATGAGACAATGAATTAAAGATAATAGAAGAAATCAAAAAGCAGCTGCTACCTGATCATTTTTGAGCTGTCAGATATGTCAGCAGAACAAGACTGATGGTCCAGAGCAGTGGGAATTGATAACATTTCTCTGCTTCCTGTCAGGCTCTCAATAACTGAGCGATGAAAAACATCAGCCGGGAAACCAGTCCCACTGCAACAGCTTCATCTGTGTGAAGATTAAAGCTCAGACCATCATATGTCCCACTGCAGTTCAGAGAACTGGGGATCGACTCCATTTCACCTCAATCTCATTCTGGTCTAGGGCACTGCAAAGCCATGGGCTGCAAGGAAGGTTTTCATTACTGAATTTTAGCTCCGTGGTCTGAGCTCTGATGGAAAAAATGAACAGCTACAAAAGCAAAAGGGGCTGGTCTGTGGTTTAGCTGATCCCTTTTTATTTGGCGTATCGGCAGGAATGAAGTGAGTGGCCTCTTCTCTCAGCTTTTTCTCCAAATAACGATTGTCTCCAAACAGTGACTCTTACGCAACCAGTATTACAACGTTGACGTTGTAATCCTTTCCTGAACACATTGTCAAAGTTGACAGTAAAGAATAAAGTGTTTTTTCCTTCCTAACTGCCATCCCAGCCTGGCTCTTCACGTCCGCTTGAGCTCTCGTATCTTGTCACAGGCAATCCAAGGTATGCCTCTCCAGGAGCCTTAGGGAGCTGGGATGCCAAACGCAGAGATGAAAATCAGTGGGTTTCCTGTGGAAAAAATGCTCAGAAATCTTATCAGCCCAATAATGTTCATTTCCAGACATGTCTAATCCTGAGGGACTTGCCACTGGATTTACATCTGGATTGTATAAGTTTCACTGAAACACCTGCATTAGGCTCCCTCTCCAGTCAGCGGAAAAGATCAGTGGGGTTGACAGAGTCCTCCTGGAGGTACTCTGCTCTGCTGGAGGCTATGGCAGCAGCATAGGGTGATGAATCTCCTAGCTTGGGCACCGCAACAAAGGGCAGAAAATGACAAGGATACACTGGAGCTGTAGCTAATAACTTTGAGTTATCAGAGTGGAACTCTGATCCAGTCTTTCTGGAGCAAGCCCCACACAGTCTGGTTCTATCCCTCAGAGGAGTAGCTGAGCAATAGCACAGTAAAAGCCCGTGCCTCTGGAGAAAGAAGAGATGATTTTTAAAGCAGAACCACTCAGCAAGGGAAGAATTTTCCCCAACTCCTACCCCATATTTACAAGATTTCCTCCCACTGGAGTCAGGTCTCAGCAGTTAGATCACCCTGGGCAGCCCTTGAAAACTTCTGCTATTCAGGAGATGTACCTATGGGATTTGCCTAGCACAGAACACAAAGTTTTTCTTTTTCTCTCTTACTTAATCCCTCAAACTTTTGTCCTATGCACACTGACAGCGACTTGGAGAGATAATGTCCTCCCTGAGAGACATGCTCTTCTCCCATAAGCAAGAAGCTAGAAGTGGGAGTGCTCAGCTGGGCATTTATGGTTCCCTCTGGGTACAAACTGGATAGAGATATTGCAGCTGTGCTGTCCAACTACAAAGAGTTTGGATCCCAAATTGCTTGCCCAAAATTTACTACCACCACCGAGCACAAAAAGTACATCAAAACCTCACAGATCGAGAACGATCTGTCCACTGTTCTGGTGGAGCTAAACCATGACATGGTCCTTTTGTTGTTATGTAGGGTGAATTCTGAGCCGTTTTCTACTGGGAGATGAAACTTTTCTGTGGGGTTTCCAAAAGATGTTTTGAAGCTTGGCTTTTTGGCTTTGCAAAAGAGCAACAGAGATGACTAGGAATTGTTGTTGCCTCTTTAATACATGCCTGCCATACTGATTGCATGCTATGCAGCCACAAAAGTGGAAAAACACCCCTAGAATCTCTGAAAAGTCTGATTATATGCATGAGAAAAAAAATACCATCCAAAATTTCCTTTGAACAAAGTAATGTCAAAATGCCCTAAATAAATACATTCACAGTAGTTCTATTAAGAGAAGGATCCCATTGTGCCTAGTGCTGTCACAAGACAACACAAGCTAAGATTACCCTTGCCCCAAAGAATTTATGTTCTTAAGCTGAGAAAATAGGAAAATTCTTCTTCACTTTACAGGTGGAAAAGAGTAAGTGATTCGCCCAAGGTCACACAGGAAGTCTATAAAAGAAGCAGAAACACGACCTGGTTTTTCTGAGCCGTATTCTGGAGCTGTAACCACAAGGCCATTCTTCCTCTCCCAAAGCAGAAATTGGTTCTGGCTGCAACAATTTCTCAATGAGGGGATTTAACCATCATTTGGGTCTCCATCATGGGTGGGCGGAGCTGAGACAAACCTCACCATGAAGCCCATGATGGTATTCGTAGAATTGACTGTGTGGATGTCCCTGATGCCCAGAAGAAATTCATTATGCAAATGACCCTCAAAATCAGCCCATCATTTCAAGTTGCTAATGGAAAACAACTCTCCCTAAACTGCATATCCAAAACATTTCCTCCAAGCAGCAGGCTTTAAAATATATATATGCACCTATATATTTTTTATTTAATCGGTGTTGTATTTCTCTGACAGATTGGTCCAGAATGCAGAGGGAAGGGAGAAGCCACTGGAATGTGGTCTAAATTAATAGTGAATTGTGACACAATCCAGAGCACTCATAATAATCAAGTTAGTATGTTTTACATTTTCTCTCAATGTGTTTTGCATTTTTGCTGCATTGGGAAGGAGGCTTTAGATATTGAAACAACATAATGTTAAACTTAAAAAATGACAATTCAAACACGGGCTGCTTTAAATAGTTTATACCTTGATAGTCTAATGCTCTGTGCAATGTACACATGGCTTTGTTAGGGACCCCTTGAACAAATATAGATTATTTATGGTTAATGGATGAGTGCTATTATAGATTGGAAAAACTTGTGACTGCTGCCTAGCTAACCACTCAGCAATGTTTTTTTCACACATGGGCAGTAACAAAACTGTAGTAAGAGAATGAACGAGCATTTGCTTCTATTGTTCCTGCCCTTTACCTGGGACTTCTCCCAAGGCAGAGAGGATGTGTTTCCATGGTCCCTGCAATCCTGTTTAGTGGTACCAGAAGGATATTGTTTCTGCTTTTCCCAGCACCACATCCTGCTTCCTTCTGTTTTCTCTTCCCATCTATGTTAAACATTACCCTGCATTCATCTTATGACCTTGAGGAAGGGCTGCCACAGGGGTTTAGGCAGCAGGGTTACTCAGTGGGTCTGTTTTAGGAGTCAGGTAATTTGGCTTTTAATTCTGCAGTGAAAGGGTGAAATTTGTTTCCTGTTACTTCAGTCTTTTAAACAACAGGTATCTCAATTAAGGTCATTGCACAATATCTCTCCATTCATCTCAGCTATCTTGGACATGATAGATGAATCACAACTGAAGATGGCAATCTCTCTCTGTTCCTGCAATGGGACTCTCCATGAATGGCATAGTTGAGAAATCAAACTTTAAAATAACAATGTGGTTAGAGGAATACTGCCATGAACTGTCCCATAATGAGAGAGAGGTTCACATCTTAGGCATCATGGCTAGCATAACCCTGAAACTCAGCTCAACAACAGGCAATACAGGCTGACTGAGGTGGGAGACAGCCCAACCCAGCCCCTGTCCTCATACAGGAAATGGAGAGAAGCAGTCGTGGTCCTAAAGACAACAACGCACAGTGTAGGGTCAGCACATGACTCTAGGTCACTTCTCCACTTTGGTTTGCAAATCCCTGGTATTTGTCGTCTTGCATGTGTTCACGTTGGAAGCTCTGGACTGCAGCGCTACACACTTGGGGAAGAGGTGGCTGGAAATCTGCTCGGCGGAGAAGGACCTAGGGGTGTTGGTTGATAGTCAGTTGAATATGAGCCAGCAGTGTGCCCAGGTGGCCAAGAAGGCCAATAGCATCCTGGCTTGTATAAGAAATACTGTGGCCAGCAGGTCTAGGGCGGTGATTGTCCCTCTATACTCGGCACTGGTGAGGACACACCTCGAGTATTGTGTTCAGTTTTGGGCCCCTCACTACAAGAAAGCCATTGAAGTACTGGAGCAGGTCCAGAGAAGGGCAATGAAGCTGGTGAAGGGTCTAGAGCACAAGTCTTTTGAGGAGCGACGGAAGGAGCTGGGGTTGTTTAACCTGGAGAAAAGGAGGCTGAGGGGAGACCTTATCGCTCTCTGCAACTGCCTGAAAGGAGGTTGTAGTGAGGTGGGTGTCAGTCTCATCTCCCAAGTAACAACCACCAGGACAAGAGGAAATGGCCTCAAGCTGTTCCAGAGGAGGTTTAGATTGGATATTAGGAAAAATTTCTTCGAAAGGGTTGTCAAGTATTGGAACAGGCTGCCCAGGGAAGGGGTGGAGTCCCCATCCCTGAAGAGAGTGAAAAGACGTGTAGATGTGGTGCTTAGAGACGTGGTTTAGTGGTGGACTTGGCAGTGTTAGGTTAATGGTTGGACTTGATGATCCTAAAGGTCTTTTCCAACCTAAATAATTCTATGATTCTATGATTCTCCATGGCATCAGGATCCTCCTGCTCGAAGTTTGTATGGTCACTTGGACCACAGGGTCACTTGGACTTTAATGGGAGTCATTTCTCCTGATAAAGTTCATCTCTTCCTTAGTCCACATTCATGTAGCCACAAGCAGGCAAGTGCGGCACAGGAGATGGAACAGCTTGCTTTTCTAGTCGGATTATGCATCAAGAGTTACAGAAAGTCTAATCAAATCAGTTTGACTATTAATTGACCTAAACAAGTCTTGGGAAGCTAATACTTAGTTTCACTATCTTTTGTACTTGTAAAATAGTATTGTACCTCACAACAACAGTGCCTTGAGAACAGCATGGCAAGTATATAAATTTGTATTTTATTTAGGCAAAACAGCATTTAAAAGACTTCTAAGGGCATTCGATCTTCTGTGCCATTCTGTAATACCTATTTCCCATTCTAGGACTGATAAATAACAAGGGATTCCTGTTAGGCCGATGATTAGTCGTACATTTTAATGGTAATACTAAAAGGTATTTTTTAGTATTCTTCTTTGTATGTGTGTTGCTGGCTGAGTAATCAGGTTAGACCTGTCTAATCATTGGCAATAGGTATATTAATTATGTCTCCTATTATATTGATTTCTAAGTCAGAATTCAAGATCACATTGATTGTCTAAATGACAGATGACTTAAGTCAATAAATGGTTCTCGGAGAAAGGAAGAAAATTGAAATAAGTTGACACAGAAAAATGCCTCAATATGTACACGACTTGGATTGAAAGAATTAAAAATCAGCTCATGTGTGTCATCTTTACTTAAGTTTTGAAAGACTATTTATATCCTGTGCTGATGGCTTTGATGCCTAAATGAGATTCTCAGAATGGGACTGACAGAGTTAAGCTGGTCCATTATGTGCAATAAACAGTCTTGTAAATTTGTTTTTGTAGAATTGTGTAGTTTGAGGCCCCCCATCCCCATGCTGAGTGCTAGCCATGTCTACAGCCAGACACAAACCTCAGTGCCAAAGAACTTCAAGCTAAACAGAGCAAGCTGGAAGGACAAGAAGACTTGCCCAGCGTCACACAGCAAGTCTCTGGAGGAGTAGAGAATAGAGCAGTTGGCAGTAGGTATCCATCTGATGATGGTCAACTAATCAAACCAACACCCAACCAAATTCACACCCTAATTAACGTGCAACTCAGAGACTTGAGAATAATATTTGAGACAACCCTATTTGTCAATGTGCCGTGTTAGATTAGCTCAAGTAATTCAACACGTTAAGAGGAAGAAAAAACCCATGAAAAATACAAGGTGATACAAGTTCTGACCGTGATTCCCAGCATTTTCTCTAGAGTGCCAACAAAATAAAAAAAAAAAAAAAAAGAAAAAAACAAGAAGGGCTGATACCACTACTTTCTTGCAGAAGTAGGAAGTCACTGTCTAAAGATCTTATACTCAAATTCTGGAACATCTGAGAGCTTCTTTTCCTAGGAACAGCCTGAAATTAGTTTTCCTGATAAAGACATCTCATTTATGCATCTAACCCTCTGACCAGAGTTTTCCTAGACTCCGCGTTCCATTACTCTTCTCAAATCAGTTTTCTTAGGAATCGACTAGCACCTACACTTGCTGTAAAGGATACTGTGGGTCTGCCACATATTAACCAAAGAGGACATAATGGAGGGATTGTTACAAACATGCAGTGTTTGTAACTCAAACTACTGTGCCTTCCAGATGCAGCTTTGTTTTTCTGTATGCACATCAAACAAACTCAACCTCCTTGTGTCCCAGTGAACTGTTTTACAGTCTGGATTTACTTAAACCTTTTTAGCTTGAGTTTGTAAGAAGTTCCGCATATACAAAAAGCTCAGCTATCCATAGCCTAGTAGCAGGTTATTACCAAGAATAAAAGGTGGATTATTGTGATGAGAGAATTTTGAAAAGACACAAATCCATAGAGTGCATCTTAGCTTTGCCACTTACAGAAGTGCGTGTTTATTATTGAATACTTCCACAAAGTCATTTCTTACTCACACATGGTCACCAGATATTAATTTTTAACAATATTTGTTACCTTCAATCTGCTTATACCAACTATTCACTGATCTTTGCACTTGACTTTTTTTTTTATGTTGCACAGTATCTCTTTCTTTTCTTCTTCGGTTCCTAATGCTTTATGACTTCATAATGGCATAATATGACTCATAAGAAGAAAATAATGAAGAGCAATTAACTATTGAAGTCCTAGCAACACATTTATTACCTGCAGTCTGGGCTTCATAGTCCATCAATAAGTCTCCAGACACTTTCAGCAAACAAGTAATATGATGCCACTTCTCAGAACAAATACATTTGCCACTTGTATTCACAAAATATTGTTCCTAAATCAAAATATTATGGTACAATATTTTTGAACCTTTTTTTCAGCTCTAACAGTGCTAGTGAAGTTGCTGGCTGATGAATGTGTTAGCAAAAGAGATAGCTGCAGCTTTATAAGTAGAAAGCGTGTGCCACTGATACTGCTCCAGGACATGTACCATTGTAAGACCGATCCAAATTGTTTGACGTGACAAATGGTTTATCTTGTTTTATATGAACCACTGAAGTCTGAGAGAAGGTACTATTGACTGACGTGAACCAAAATGATAAAATTTTTGTCTGAAGGAAGTGGAACACAAATCATGCAAGTTCTGCATCGTGCCATATTATGGGGGTTATGTGCTCTGGGGTCTAAGACCTCATGAAAACCTAAGCTAGAGACGTAACCAGTGGCAAACACATGTAGGCAAAAAAAGCTATTTAAACCATAGGACAATGTTAGCTTAGGAAAGAGGGCATGAAGAATAGGATAAAATCTGGCTGTAAATAGAAACTGGCCATGAATAAGTTCAGGCTGAAAACTGGGAAGAAGGGAAATGCAGTCTTGCAACACTCTACAAGAGGAGGGAGGACAAAGACTCAAACATCAGAAAAAAAGTTCTGTGGCGAGTTTCAAGACAGAACTTGATGAAGTTGTTTTTTGGATGTAGATCCAGGAGGTCCTTCCAGACCTATGTCATCTCTCAAAGGAGTACTCCACCAGCATGAAGAAGAGGTTGATAATGTGACACTGACCTTTAACTAGAGAAATTTGGGGAACATAGAAAGCCGATCGATCTCTGTTTACGGTGCTATGCTTCTGGTATCTGTCACTGTTACATTAAAATCACGGTCTACTTTCTGTTAGAGCATATGTGTGGAAGCTATCTTGATGCAAAAACAGTCCCAGCAGCAAATCTGGACAGTGGCAAGTTACTCCTGTGTATGTAAAATGTGTCTGGAAAACTGTATGTACACATTGTTACTTGTCATGGAAGTTTGTTTCTTTTCTTTCTTTTTTAAATCAATCATTTGACTCCCCCCAAATATCAGCCTTTAGACGCAGAAGGCATTTATGCAGGCCGGCTATTACTGTATCCACCCAGACCTCCACGCTGATTGTGGAGATTATATAAACCTTTTGGTTACATTAGCACCTGAATATGATTTATGAGGGCAGACGGGAGATGGTGATTGACCTGCTTTCATGAAAGCAGCCTGTTTGCTGTAAAACAGCTTCCGGCATAAATCATTTTAGACATGCTTTTACACCAGGACTAAATAAACACTCACTTACCCCTGGTACCTGCTAATATGTTAACAAGTAATGTCCTCAAACAGCCTCATTATTTGATTACATCCGAGATTGGGGACTTTGTGCAGTTGCTTTCTCCGCCTGCCAGGATCTCACGAGCCCAGACACATTAGCTCACTTGAATACTGAGAGAAAGTGGGAGTTTTATCAGCCTCCATTATCAACCCAGCATAACAAAATAGAGCATAAGGGCATTTATGATCTCATGGCTGAGGCATTATAACGCAAATGTCTTAATCCCTGCAGTTCTCAACAGCACTGTTGCCATGTCTTTGGGTCAGTAACATGGTGCAGGGTTAATTAAGAAAGACAAATACAGTGGAAACAAGGGAAGACGGAGGGGTGCCTACATCCCATTCCTGCCTGCGCTTGTGACCAGAGTGCTCTTGGCCTGTGGAAGATGTGCTCTGTTGATGCATTCTGTGTGACATACCCCTCTTCAGCAACAGTTACTGAAGTGGACCATGGCTGTGGGTGATCCTGCATCGCTCAAGATAGAGGGAGGTCACCACCCAACATGGAGGAAAGGCACAGACACACAGACACACACAAGACAGTTTTTATCTCAGGTGCAGACTTCAGTTCCTAGCTTTGCTGCTGAAGTAACGCTGGCCACCAGCTCAAGATAAACTTACCCAAACCAGGCATATCTGCAAGTAACCACCTCTGTGTCTAATGCAAATACAAAGTCAGACGATGTAGCTGGGCCTGCACAAACCACAGTTACCCTAAGTTATATCACTTTTCTCCTTTCATGGCTCAAGAGTGTCAACATCGACAGCTGGACTCACTTATTCTACATAGTATCATTATTTTGATATGACTCTGACATGTTAACAGACCTCACGAACCACTTTGGGACCAGACCTTTTGTTAGCACGAAGCTCTTTCCAGCATCAGCGTTTCAAGTTGTTTTTCTAGGCACTGAAGGATGTTGTAGAAAGTGCAGGAACTCAGCTTATATAGAGCAGAAAGAGAGAAAAAAAATCCATGAAACAGGAGAAGGAAACAACGCTCCAGGAAGTACATGAACTTTATGTCCAAAATATGGTGGCAACCACTTGTCGTCAGCATCAGCCACCAGAAGAACCTTCACTGATTTCACCAATAAATTACTCCTCCCCGAGACACTTTGTTAGCCTGCTATGTTAGCTAGCAGCTATGACGTTACATGGGGTTATTCACTACCCTTTTGCAGAAATTAATACATTTTTGTAGTCCATTAAACTGCACTTCTGTTATCTTGGGCAAGTGAGAATGCAGGCATCTATACGGCACATTTGGGAGCCCTCAGTGGAGGGAGAGGGTGATCGAGTAGATGCCTCCATGTCATTCAGGAGTACAAGCGAGAAGCCAGGCTTCACCTGGAAGCTGTATCTCCTACTGGTGGACCTGAAGCTATTCTCATGTAGAAGCATCCCACTTCCAGGTTTTGGGAACATCCTGATACCACAGCTCTGACTTGCCTTCTTAAAACTCATGGCAAAACCCATCTTGACATTAATATCTGGGCAGATATCAATGAAGATAAACAAAAATTGGTAGACACACAATGGTGCAGGGTTGCTACAAGAATAAAATCAGGCCTGCAATGCCAAGAAATTGTCCCCATTTTCAGCATAGTTGTCGGAGCCCAGAAGTTTAAGAAATCCATTTGTTGTCAATAACCAAAAGCTTTAGACTGTTGTTTCCTCAGCTCTGGTGGAACTGTGCCATGCTTCATGGTACCATGCAGTTATCCCTCGTGAAACCTACAGTAGATTTAACAGACATCAGACCCAAGCTCAGAAAGCTTCCCACCATAGGAAGATGTCAGAAGTACGTGTGAGTCCCATTGTAGTGAAAGGGACGTAAACATACCCTAGAAGTCAAACACGGGTTTGGATGTTTACTGAATCAGGCCCTAACGGCAAGCTTCACGAATCAATTGAACTCCGCATACTCCTTTACCTGGGACTACATTTTTACCCCATCTTTATTAAGAAACGTTAGCAAAACTGATAAAGGCGAACACTGAACAGAGGCTAGTTTTATTTTATTAGATTTACTTTGCACCTCACATTTATCATGGCTGTCCTAGCAGTGATGCTGTCCTAGCCATGATGTAATCTGCAATTAACTAGTCTCCTTTTGTCAGCCTGCATCATCAAAGCCTGTTTTTATGGAGTGTTAAGTCTAATATTTACAGTGTTAAATACTTGGACAATATTTAAATTGGTTTCATCACATACTATATTTAGTTGGAGTGATATTGTCTGGTTAACAGCAATGAAAACAATTCTGTTCTTTTGGGTTTTATATTTTGAGTGGGTATTAGGTAACTGGAAAATATGGTCATTATATTTGTCTAACATTTCTACAAGTTGTAACATGGCATTTCAATTTGGGCTTTAACTCATGAATTATCCGTACGCAAAACTTTTGAGAAGTTTCCAGGTTCAACATCCAAACAAGCGCAGAGTTCAGTGGCGTGTCTGAAAGGAAGGCAGTTTAATATTTATACACATATATAGAAAAGTATGAAGACATTTTTCAGGACCTTTTCTTTCCAGCAATACTGCTGTTACACAAAGCCTGCTCCAAAGGTAATTTTACTGTCAAACAAAAATCACAATTAATGTGTGATCTAATCCCAGTCTCACAGAGACAGACATTGCTACATTTCTGGGTATTGCTTCTTGGAGTTTTTATTTGTCTGTGTGATTTGTGTTTGTCTCCACTTGTAGCTTCTGTGGGCAATCATCTTGTCCGTACTCTCCAGAGTAATTTTGTCCTTCGAACCAAAGGCCTGTAAGATATTGCACTGTGCTGACTTCTCATCTCCAGCACCAAGGAACTCCTTCAAATGGTGAAGATATCTCCCTTCTTCAAAGTAGAGATCTTTTCTAGAGTTTTTTACTAATGTTTATACATTAGAGAAACTGCTATAAGAGCTTCCTTTTTTTTTTCAACTGCAGGGAAAACCTTTTACCTTCTTTTATGTCTTTAGCTTTTCTTTCTTTTCCTTGTGTTGGTGTTAAGACACCTTCCCATCTCAGCTATGTGATTTCTAGCTATCCCACTGAGTTAGTTATTCCTCTCCTTAATGATCACAGCCATGGTCTCTGGGCCAGAACAATACTTCCTCCATATGTTGGCTCTTGTCCACCAGAAATTTCTGCTCCAGAAACTTTTGTCTATAGTTCTACACAGGAGTCAGAAACACGAAGGAGCACGGCACAGAGAAGGATTTTCTCCTGACTCTTAGAAAGGACTCTGCTCACAAAACCATGACTCTGACTCAGTTTTGTTGAGCTAGGTCTCTATGCAGAGGATCCCACAAAAAAGAAAGAGCTATAATCCCTTCAGGCAGCCCTTTGAACTGCCCAGGAGCTCTTTCACAAAGCCTGATAATAACTTCTGAAACACTGGAAACTTTTAATCATCCATTTTATTTATTTTTGGCAGATAGAAATAAGAGATTCTGTAGAAATCTACAGTGAGGCTACAGAAAACTAAGCACAAACCAAGAGATACAACAGTAATTTTGCTAGTTATAGTATGATATGAAAACTAGTGCATTTCTTCTTTCAGTAAGTCATAGGATTTTGAGATTTGAAATCTGCCTGGTTTTAGAGACTTTTAGAAGAAATATAATAAATTCCATTTCTCTCTGTGGATTGCAGTTTCTCCTTCGCACTGCAATGTGAGTTTATTCGTTGGACTTAAAATAAATGTGGGGTATGGAAGCAGTTCGACTTCCCATTCTGCTAAACTTTTACCAAAGCCTTCACAGGTGTCACAAAATTGTTGCTTGTGCATAGCTGGCTAGAGGAGGGGTGGGGATGAGGAAGGAAGATCCCATCTCTGTGTGCCATTGACATGACTTGGTGACCAAAATCTCCTGTGTTTGCTTTTAAAAAAGGCTTGGGTGTCACCTGCTGAAGCTCCAGCTTTCAGAGTGTCTACCTGAAAGTAAAACTTACGCATCCAATAAACAAATGAAACAGTAAAACCATCAATAACCAAATAAAATATGCTTGAATTCACCATCCATACCAGATCACTTGGATAAGGATGAAGTCTTACCTTTTGCTCCCTCCCACTCTCTCAATAGCTAAATATTACTGAAGGGAGCACGTCGAAGGGAGCACGTCGAAGGAAACACGTCAAACAAACAATCTTTGCTTTGGCTTGAATGCCAATACCAAATTGTCCAGGGCTAATAGAGCAGCCTGGGGAGCATCAGAGCCCCCGAGCAGTCACTTCCAGAATATGGAAAGCCTCAACAGTATTTATCTGTTTTCTTTACTATATGCTTACGAACCATCCACTCTTACAGAGGTGAACGCCTCTGTAAGACATTTCCTTTTCTACACAGGAAATAAGGTGCTGAACAGTTCTTCCATAAACACTGTTGTTGTTTAAAACATGTCTGAGACTTTTAGAAAGGGCTTGAGTAGCTAAAGTTGAGATTTTTTTATTGTTTTTCATTCTGTCCTTGCTTTTGCAGGTTGGATCTCAGTGCCTAGCAAATACACTCTTCAACTGCACTTTGGAAATCCCTGGTAAAAAAGCCACAGAATGCTATAGGTGTGGGAAAGATAAAGACCTGGGAACCAACGTCTTTGCATATTGTTTCCTATTTTCCACATGGTCCCATGTAATTTTGGTATAAATTGTTTTATCTAAATTGCATAAAATATAGCATTTTGCAGATTTCAGTTAGTAAGACAGTCTTTTGCATATTTTTTTAGGGAAAATCCCCTTCCCCAACAATCTTCAGGACAACTTGTGAAACTTTCAAAATATTGTTGTTTGTACAAAACCAGAGTTTATTTCAGGCTTTTCTAAAGCATTGGACTGGTTTGGGAAATGAAAGGGAAAGGTTTAGTCATATTCCTTAATGAAACTGTGTTTTAATTTAAAGATGTCACAAATTTTATGGCAGTCTTTATTTACTTTCACCTAACCCCCCAAAACAAGTATGACTTCCAGATTCGCTGCAAAGCAAGTTAAAAAGCAGGAAATGTAAAGCAAACTTTGATTAAGAGCCTGATTCTGCTGATTAAAATCAGTGGCCAAACACTCTCTGACTCCAGAGATCAGATTTGAACCTTTATTGCGCTGGACCTGCTCCAAAACCCACTAAAGTCAATAGGAGTTTTTCTTTTGAGCCCAGTCACTGGGTGTCTGTCTGCCTTTTTCTCTCTTAAATTATAAATCACCAGGAGGAGTTTAATCTTGCAGTTTTCAGTGCCAGTGTGACATTTATTTTAACTTTGGCTGTTGACAAAGCACCCTGCATCCTGCATCTCCCTGCTGGCAATCACGTGTCTATTCTAACTCACATGTTACTTTCTGTCAGTGATTTTATTTTATTTGTCCTCTGCTTATTGCCATCCACTTTTCCAGCCCTCCCTTTTCATCTGTCCATCACATTTGGCAGCAAGAAAAATGGATCTATTTTGCAGTACCAATTTCAATGCCACTTGCCAGTCCAAATAAGAGTTGTGTATCTAACACACCATACAGGGTCTCAGTTTCTGGATTTTGTCACAAGAGCTGTATTTTCTCAGCAGCTTATTAACAGCGTGTGTTTGGGGTGAAAATTAAGCAAATGGAAAAAGGATGTCACAGCAAGGAGCTGTGTTGCAACACTTAGGTTATTATATTGCATTAAGTTAAACAAAGACTGTTTGGCCATGTTATGACTATGATTCTCATTCATTCCAGTCCCTTAAGAAAATGTATTTGAAAAGAGGCAACTTTGCTCAGTCAATTTCCCTTTGGTCAAAATGCTCCCAGGTGCCACTCTTGTGAATTTGACAGGAAAAAAGAAATGTTAAGGGGGAGTAGAGCTTGGGGGGGTGAACAGGGGGAAGATTGCTATAACTCTGCTGGTGCCAAGAATAAGAAGAATAATGGGAACCGCTACAGATCGGAAACTTTCTTTTGGTCATTTATCAAGCCCATATTATTTTCTCATCTTTCACTGTCTTTGGAGCGCGTGTGTCAGGTGAACAAAAAAAGTTACAAGAAATCTTGAATTGCACTCCCCCTTCCCAGAAAAATGTGCTGACCATCTATCGTGTGCCTGAGGTCAACCACGCAGCTTTTAAACTGGCTCTGGATCCATAAATAGCCCTTGGACAAGGCTGCCAGACAGCTGAGAAGGCTTTGAATTTCTCATTCAAGGAAGGGGTGACATACAATTGCTCAGCACCAACCCTTCGACTGGCTCTTTCCCACATCTGGCCAATGACTTTGTTGCCTAAATGGGAGCTGAGTAATTCTGGAAATTGGACTCTAAGTAGAAAACATTCCGGCTTCTGCTCCGTCAGTTGTGTTGGTGTGGAAATAAAGCACTGTGACGCTTTTACCATATGTGGATTTCAGAATAATTTCTGAACCCCCCATGCCTGAGCCATAGCTTGCTGAACGATTCCCATCAAATACTGCTCCTGATTAGGGTGGACATAATGCAGGTGACTTTGATAAGATGAATTCCTTGGGTGACCTAATTTAAACACAAATATTCTACCTTGCAAATGCGCAGCCACTTGGTGGGCTTTGGCCAGAAAGCTGTCCATTGCCAAATGAAAGGGACAACCGTGTCTGCCAGGTTAGTCTCACTGACCTCCGCAGAGAAATCATCTCTCTCATATGCTGCAACAGTGGGTGCTGTATCCTTTCTCCCAGTGGGATTTCCCATTTTAAGGTCTTCCTTCCAAGTCTTCACTTACAGACCACTGCCTGCAACTCTTTTACTTACTGGGCATAAAGCTGTTCGAACACGATTTCCGCTTTCCTGATGAGGGATGCTGCCTTCAGTCACACTGTTCTCTATTGATCTGACAGATACATTTTCTCCCATGCAGTCCTTCATTCACTACCCAGTCTGTGCCCATCTTCTCCTGTTCCTGTTCACTCTCAAAAACTCACTTTTTCCGTGAAGCAGACAGCAACATGTGACCTGTTAACAACCAGGCAGGTGAGGAGCTGTGTCTTGGCTCCTAAAACACATCCTACTTGTGGCCTACTGATAATTGCACATCTGATCATAACAGCCACATTATTTCTGACCCCACCCATCCATCCATCTATCCATTTCTCACATGTGAGCTAGATGCAGGGCTAATCTTGAGTGGCATCCAACACAGGAAACTCACCCAGCCTCAGGGTATGAAAAAATGGGCAACACTAAACAATACGTGTTGTTAAGCTGTGAAACTGCTTGCCACAGGAAACCGTGGATACAAAGAGATTTAGAAGTAACTGGATAAATTCCTGGAAGCAAAATTCACCAGGGGCTATTAAATACAAAGACACTATGTCTGGCTCCGGAAATCCCAGCACCACAAATCACTGGCCCTGAGCCACAATCTGCGTGCCCTGTTCTGATATCCTGCCTTAAGTACCTACAACTGCTGGCTGCCATAGACAGGGTATTGGGGTGGATGGACCTTTGGTCATAACCAGTTTGGCCATTTCTGTGTTTTCGTATTAATAGATGAGCTGGGACTGAATATCACATTCGGCACTAATGTCTCTGCATTCACCCAGCAGCATTTCTATCACCAGCACTCTCCAAGCTGCTTCTGTCACGACATCTGGACATCACGTAGCACCTGAAGCACATTAAGCTTTTTCAGCAGGTAATAAACCCCTGGATAGTGTACGGCAGGCGAGCCCCAGTCTCTAAATACCCACCACGGACATTGCTTTCTCCAGCAATTGCCGAAGCCTGGTTTAGATTAAACTACTTCAGACCAGCCACTGCAGAAGGGCAAGGCTGGAAACGGAAGTCTCTCTTGTTTTGTTTGGGCTCTTTTTTTTCCTGCTGATTGGTTGTTTTGGGCTTGTTTGTATTTTGGCAAGTTATTTAAAGGACAAATATAAGGCTAGACAGCTGAATGCGTCAAGAAGGTCAGCCAACTTCTCAGGCTACTGTCTTTTTCCAGCTGTTCCGGATGAGAAAAAGGATCAGGCGGGGCTGTATCTCCCTGGTTGCTTCTCCCTGCTTGTGTAAGGTAGACTTCTTTGATATAAAGAAAAGGGTTAGAGAGGTTAGAGGATGCTGGGGCGGCAATGCTATACAGGACACCAGCAAGGCACCTCTCCCTGTTGGGCAGCTGCACTTCCCAGAGCCAGCCCCGGTGCCACATACCCAGGACCACTGTCTGTCAGAGCCCTGAAAGATGTGCTGTTCAGCTCTGGGTCTGGGAATGATACGGATCTTCCTTCAGCATCTGTCTTCCCAAACTCCTCATATGATAGGGAAGTCTGGGCCACAGCAGTGGAAAATTTCTTGAAAGACATGGGCTGCATCAGACTGTCCCTTGCAGCCCTCTCTCTGGAGGGGACCATGCACAGGTTGCCCAGCCCCACCAGTGTGCAACCCAGTGTATGAGCACAAATGGGCCAGATCACCATGAACAGGGGAAGGTGAAGCATCTTTTTCACACATCAGATACGGGGGACAGAGTTGTCCTCAGAGGAAGATGACACCTCCACTTCAGCTGAGTCCCCCAGTGCTTCCCTGGGAATTATTCTCCCTTTGTCCTGTTTCTCGTCTGCAAGTGGGGCAGCTTAGCCTGCAGAGGGTTGCATCAATCAAGTTGATAGATGAAGGACAGAACAGAGGAAGGGATGGGAGACAGAAAGGAAGGAATGAAGGAAGAAAGAAAGAAGGAAGGAAGGAGACAAAAGAAAGAAAAAGAAGAAAAATAAAAATATTTTTTAAAAATACAGAAAAAGAAAAAGGGAAAAGGAAAAGGAAAAGGAAAAAAAGAAAAAGAAAAAGAAAAAAGAAGAAAAAGAAAAAGAAAAAGAAAAAAGAAGGAAAAGAAAAAGAAAAAGAAAGAAAAAGAAAAAGAAAAAGAAAACGAAAAAGAAAAAGAAAAAGAAAAAGAAAAAGAAAAAGAAAAAGAAAAAGAAAAAGAAAAAGAGAAGGGAAAAAAGCAAGTATGCATTTCTGATGACAGCTGCACAAACGTGCCTTATTCTGGCAGATCTCTCAATTAAAATCAAGCCACCCTAATTTAAGGAGAAAATAAACACAGGCCTGATGTTATGTGCTTTGCTTTCAAAAGGAATCAGCCTGAGGAGAGGCAGCAGGGCCCTTAGCTTGGCAAGGCTGCTTGTA
>VYZM01021988.1:38520-66871 GCA_013398915.1 Dromas ardeola | reverse complement strand
TTCTCCCTCACGTAAAAAAAAAAAAAAAAAAAAAAAAAAAAGCAAGGAAACTTGAAGTGATGGACTTGCTCCAGGTTTATGGGACAGTCCAGGAGTGAAAATCAGAGTGTGGCCTGCAGAGGGAAGAAAAGAGCTGTGGTAGCACCACTGCGGCTTCCCGGGGGCCCGCTCCTCTTCCCACTGCCCGTGCCCGCTCCCCACCGCGCTGTTCCTCCGGAGCAGGCTCTGGGCTGAATAGCTCGTCTTTAAACATTAAATACGCTTAAAGCCCATTCATATCAAACCAAAATTAAACTGCTGGATTTTATTCAAGAGTCATTCCCCCTGAGAAAGGGCTGAGAAGAAAATAATGGTTTGCTCAATGCCTCGCCTATCCAGCACGAAGAAAAAAATCCCCCCAGGGTGTAAGGTGAGAAGTGAGGCTTGGCTATCGCCTTGCCTTATTGCATTGTTATCTGTATATAAGCCATTCTCAATCCATTTAGAAATTCACTAATTGTCATTGGAGCTATTTGCTGACGACTGTGAAGTAGCTTCGTAATGAAGAGGAAGTCCATTTATTCGTTAACGTTTGCGAAAATAATTGCCTGTCACTTAACTGAGCATCCTTTGCCCCAGAAACACTTGCTCTTCAGCACTTTTTCTTTTTTTTTTTTTTTTCCCTGAGCTGCACACTTTGAAAAGCCACTTATAATTTCCAGTCCCTGAAGGGCTCATTCTCAGCTGCTGTGATATGAGTGAGGGAGCACATTCCACAAGAGGACACTAAATGTCCTGTCACTTTTGCTGCGAGGAGAGCATATTAATGATGCTGCAGGAGGCCTCTGGCAGGTTGCAGCTCCAAGGTACTGCTTAAACTGTGTTGTTTTACGGAGCTGTGGCTCCTCTGCAGCCCACCCTGCACCTCTGCTGGGCATCCTGATGGTGCTGGGAGAGGCTGTGGCTGCGGGGCTCAGTGCCCATGGGCCCATCTCTGGCCAAGGACATGAGACAAATAACATAGCCCCAGCCCCACCATTTTTTGCTCCAGAGGCTGTCTTCTACCCCCTGTTTGCTAGCCCTCCTCTCAGCCCTCACGAGGGCAAAAGAAAGCCTTCATGAAGCCAGGCATGCATCAGGGAGTGAGTCCTGGAGGGAGGAGGAAAGGTTTTTTGGGAGGTAGAGGAACAACATCTCAGGAGGAAAATGGGGAGAGGATGGAGATTTGTATTCCTCAGCTCAGCCCTCTGTGCTTACCAACCCCATGAGTACGACCAGCACCTCCACGAGTGCCTGTTCATGCCATGGGTGACACCCCACAACAGCTTTGTCCCCCATGCCCAGCACTTCCTCTGCCACCACCGCTGCTCTCACCTTTATATATAACATAAGCCCTTAGCTTTGAAGAAGCAAAATTCAGCTTTGCCTACATGACCGAGAGTCTTTAAGGTGCTCTGCCTGCTGGGGAAGATGGGTTTGCTGTACCAGTTAACCAGAGCATCTGGGGTGCGGTGTCAGGTCCCCTGGAGATAAGCAGGAGCAAAGGAGATTCCTGGGAATCAAAAGAGATCTGCCCGCTTGTACCTGCTGGGCTTATGCTGCTGTAGTATCTTTCACTCCAATGGCTGCTCGTCTATTTGTCAGCAGTGTTGAACTTTTATTGTTTCCTGGGCACGTGAATTTCCCCATCCGTTCCCAGGGCAAGGAGCGCCACGTCTCCTGGGGGTGGACGGCCGCCAATGTTGACTGAAGAGTGTGTGGAGCAAGAGATAAGCGCTGCCCTGCTGCCGGAGCCCGTCGGAGCCGTGCACCTCACACCGTGCACCGCGCTTCTCGCCTGGGGCTCCTGGGAGCCAGGGCGAGTGTCACGCAACACCGGCATGCGTCATCCCCTCGGCAGTGACAGCTGGGACGGCAGCCACCTCCCGGGGGGACCATGGGAGGAGCACACCTCTACAGCCGGCCCTGAGGAGTGGTGAGCAGGACCGAAGGCAGGAGGGCCACGGGATCACCAAGTAGTGAAGAGGGGCACCGACACCGACGTGCTCGAGGTATTGTCCGCGTTCGAGGTGCAGCTGCTGCAATCCTACCCAACTGCACCAGCAGTGGGGTTGGCCACCACGGCTTGGGATGGTCCAGTCGGTGTAATAACACTTGACAGGGTCCTGCCACCATTAACTGGTGTCATTCTGGTGGGTCCAATGGACTCGTGATAGCTCACAGCTGCTGGGAATGGCTTATTAGAGGTATTTACTTTTCAAGGGTGCCAGCTTTCAAGTGTTTGCAAGTGTTAATTGCTGCTGGTACAGCGCCTTGGGAAGGTGGGGTGAAGGGATGGGTTGAGCAAGTATTGTGGGTTGGGCTCCCCATGGAGAGCAGGATTCCTGGTTTGGAAAGACCGTGGATACTGGCTCTGTTTGCTTCTTGGGTAGGAATTTGATGTGTTTCAAGATTAGGCGACTGTCTTTTTGCTTTCAGGTGCTGCGTTGTTAAGAGGGAAAAGTGTGTGGGTGAATGTAAATCAGCTCTGTGCAGGGAGAGCTGCCTGTTTACACCAGGGGATTTAGGCTTCCAGATATTTAATTTCTGGTAACTGTACTTCAGCTTGTTGAAACATTGCAGTCTTTAAAAGCCTCCTGTGAATAATGAGACTACGGGGAGGCGCCACTCCCAGAGAGCCTCAGACTGGGGAGCAGGGGCGGACGGGGGCCTTGCTTTAGCCGTGCAATTAATGAGCAAGTAGGTACCAGCGTTTGCAATAAAACACTGGGAGAGAGGAGGATCAAATAAAATGAGAGAGAGGGTTTGTTGCCTCCCTTGAAGCCAAGAGCAAACGAAGCTTCCCTGAGTTTAAACTGTCCTGCCTGATATGTTGTGGGGTGGGGGTACCATGGGGGGATGTAGGGGTTGGTTCTGCTTTGAGGACTGCCCGGAGAAGGCTTGTGTCCCGCAGCCAGCTCTGTAATGGCACTGCAAACCCAGTAGCAGCCTTGGGCGACCCTCCCAAAGCTGTCCCAACAAAGGAGCAGAGGAGTGGTGTGACCCACAGCCCGTGCCCTCATTCAGAGGGATGGTGGTGTCAAGGACAGCTGGGCTGGTGCTGGAGGGTTCCCAGCTTGTCTCCAGACCAGGCCGGTGCCCTCAGCTGAGGCGTTCTGTCTCCCATGGGCAAGTATGAGATAGCTGCAGACAGTGGTAACAGAGGGACCTTTGCAGCCGTATGAGTGCTCAGGAAACTTCTCCAGCATACTTGTGATTTTCCTGGTGCTACTGTGGGTGGGGAAAGTGAGGCAGGGAACTGACGCTGTCTTGGAGGAGCATTCACAGCACTGTGGGCACTCAGCAGAAAAGTAGCTCTTCCTCAGCCAGTGGAGAGAGAGGGGAGATATCTCCAGTGGGTGACCTGGGCCAGCCATGGTCTGAAGATGTTTGTATTTATAAACTAAGGACGAAAGGGTTGCCACAAGCCTCTGTGGTGTTGAGGGTGGTGTCAGGAGCCAAAATCTGTGGGAGGCGGATGTCTTCTAGCATCACTATGAACCACACTGAGAAGCCAGGTCTGTACCCATCTGCTTGTCTCGGGCTCTTGGGTTATGACCATCAACTGAAGCACCTGCAGGGACCATCCTGGACGCTTCCCGGTGCCTCTGAGCAGGGCCCTGGTGCAGAGGGAGATGGATGCAAAGGTCCTGCCTGGCCCCAGCATTAAGAGGTGAAGAAGAGTGAAACATCCCATGCAGCTGAGAAACTACTCTGTTGCACATCTGAGAAACGGACTCTGCTGCACCAGGCAGATGGTGGGATGGGGAGGAGGACCTGCGGTTTGCAGTTTGCTGCTGTGGAAGGGGACAGCCCCCTCCTACCTGCCCACCGCCCAAGACAGCTGCTGCTCCTGCTGCCACTGCAGCTTTCCTGACTCACGTAGGTGACCTGGCATTGGCTCGGCTTGTCACGGAAGCAGCTTAACTCCTCCACTGCTGGTCATGTGCACGCTGCAGAGGCTGCCAAGAAAATTCAGCTGTCTCCTCCCTGCACTTTCCCCTGTTGCCGTCTGCAAAGTGAACGTACAGCGTAACACATGGTCCCTATCTGTTGACCATCCACCAGGGTGTGGGTCTCTGCAGCATGGAGTATCCCTCAGCTGCAGCACAGGACACGTATGGAGGCAGCACACGGCTGGACCGAGTGAGGAAAGGGGCGCTGCTGCCCTCGGCCTGTGGCTGGTCCTGCCCCTGGGGGGTGGGTGCAGGTGCTGCATCCATCCTGCACAGACCAGCACCTCACCACCCGCACCAGGAAGAGAGACCAACTCCCCGGTGTGGCAGCTCCTCTTAGGAGGAGTTTTCCCCTGTAGGATGCTGCGGAGAAAGTGATGTGAAAGAGGGGTAGAGGACAAGACAATGTGACACTTATCCATTTGCCATCCCAGTGGCTGTCACCAATGGGTAAATGGGCAGGAGAGGGGACCACTTGTAAAAGGATGCAGGAGCATCTGAGAGGGATGCTCACACCACAAAGCTATGGGGAGATCCTCACTGATGAACTAGGAAGCCAAAGCTCCTGCTGGGGTCTGATGGGAAAATCTTAGCCATAGTCCTGCCTGGCTCCCGCTCCCCACTCACACCGTCTCCACCCTGTTAATTATTACAAGGGAAGCGATGAAGGCCAATGTGCACCAAAGTCCAGTGTGAGAGAGAAAATCAGCAGTTTGCCCGCAGCCATGAGCCAGCCAACCTCAGCCACCACGGAACTGCCCGCACTGCCGGGGAACACAACAGCAGCCTTTGGGGCGGCAGACATCATTGTCGTGGTTATTTACTTCGCCTTTGTCCTCGCCGTTGGGATATGGGTAAGTCCCCGAGGTGACTGGGTTTAGGTCTGCCTGAGGTGGAGAGCCTTTGATCCTCCCCAGACCCCTCTTGGGTACAAAGGTGTTTGCCAGCAAAGGTCATCCTCTGTGCACACTGTTAACCCAGAGTCTATTGAGCATGTTTGCGGATGACAGGTGATCTTCCTGTGTGCCCTTACCCCAACGTGGGGACAACCCAGGTGTCATTCCCTGGAGGTTGTTCTGGGGATGATGTCTACCTCCCGTGCTGCAGAGTAGTCTTACACCGGGGTGTGGGCAGGCAGGAAGCAAAATAAAAGCCAGAGTTGGGGTGGTGAAGACAGAAATGGGACTTTAAAAAGCTTTGAAAAGATTATTGTTAATTATTTGTTCATGCTGCTTCATGAAGGCCTTTTCATAGAGACCTATACTATTCTGATTGGCCGAAGTGTTTTTTTCTTTCCCAATTGGTACCTTCAGGGAGAAACCATTAAATAGGTACAAGCAGTTTATTTCCAAAGCTGGACTATCAGAAACCTGCACAAAGCGAGGCAGAAGCAATGGATGAAGTCTGGCTTACCTAACAGATACACAAACAATTTTTGGAGCTGATGCTGAGGCACTCAGCAGGCTGCATCTGGCTTGGTGGCAGAGCTGCTCACCAGCCTGGGTGCTGCCATGTACGTAGGCATTTTGCAGCAAACCATTTTATTATGGTGCCCGATTGCAAGTTGCTGGTTGCTGCAAACAGCATGCACTGTCAGCCTCAGTCACATCAGAGGGGTTTGCTGGCCTATGGACGTCCTATTGCTCTTGAAACCCCTGTAGTTCTCATGCAGTTCCTTGATGGGGCTGTGTGATGTGACTATAGAAGTGTAGGGATGCTGTAAACTCTGAATCCACAGCAGTGGGAAGAAGCAAGGCAGCAGGAATTGCAGCAGGGCATTGCTGGCCATCCTGGGGTGCACCTACATGTCGTCCCCAAACGCAGTCCTTGGTGGCATCCCAAGGTCTTGCTCTGATTCTCACCCCTGTGCCTATTTGACTCTGAAGGCCTTTGCTAGGGGTGCTGGACAGTGAGGAGGGAAATGCCTCCTCTTAGTGCATACCATCGTCAGAAGGTGGGCAACCTTTCTTGGAGCTGCAAACACATATCTTTGCATGTCTGAAAGCAGACAAACCCCTAGATTTCTCAAAATTAGATACTTCTTACAGGGGCCCTGCTTCAGCCTGCGTCAGAGCCATGTACTACTTGTCTGTGCTGCTCTGCGTAAGGCGAGCCAGTTGGCTGCAGTGACACCCAAGTGAGTAGGACTAGGGTGGTGCACGAGGTTGCTGACAGGATGTTTCAAGGCTACTGGGATGGGCATTGGGTCTGACTCGAGGGTGGGCAAAAGGAGGAAAACACTTTTCTTTTTCCTGTTCTTCTAGTCGTCGATACGAGCAAGCCGGGGGACCATTGGAGGCTATTTCCTAGCTGGACGATCCATGACTTGGTGGCCTGTGAGTGAAATGCATCCCTCTGTTTCTAGTGGTTCGAAAGCATGTCCATACATGTTTTGACTGTAGTCTTGAAACTAAGAGGATGCACCGTGAATCATCCTGTGCAGCTTTGCTAATGGGCTATAGTGTGGAGCGGCTGGGCCAAAAGGATAGTTCAGCATCTTCAGGTTTTTTCAACTCTGAATTTCTCTGCTAAAGTCAGTAATAAAAATGTTGACATTGGTAGAAGTGATGGAGTGCTGACTGCCTAGCTGGGTTTAAAACTCTTTGGCCCCCACTCACCAAAGATACCATTGTCCCCAAGCCAAGAGAGCATTAGGTAATCTAGGAATGTGCTATCCCATAAAAAAGCATTTAGAGACTGAGGAAAAAATAATCCCAAAGCTCAGGACTTTCTGAGCCCTTGCTATTTAGAGTAAAGTTGAGATTATTGACTAACGATGTAAAGGATATAAACTTCAAACCACCAAAGTATAAATCTTCACTATGAAGAAAAAAAAATCTATCGAAGGCACCTTTTCTTGGGAGTGAAAGGTACATATAAAGATAATTTAAAGTTTGAAAGGAATAAAAACACCACAGGAATAAAGATCCTTCTCAGCCAATGCCAGACTCTAGCACCATATATCTCTCCAGTGAGTCGTGGGTAACAAAATGCACCTCTCAACCAAAACGCTGTATTTTTTTTCTTTTTTTCCTTTGGATGTACATTGCCCATAAATTCACTAGGCTAGATTTTCAACCTCTTCCATCAGAGACACATACACCTCTCTAAAATCTGTTATTTCTTAAATGTTCTTTATACTTCTGTCTCGGCCAAGTGACATTTAATGGAAAAGCTTAGCTTGATCGTTTTCTCTAATTAGGAGGTGAAAAATTAAAAGGTACTAAAATGGAACATTTTTTCCCCAACACCACTCTTTTTTAAAAAAAAAAAACAAAAACAAAACCAAAAACCAAAACCCACAAACAGACCCAACAACATTCTCGTTGCTTTTGGCTCCAGCCACAGGTGGCCACGGAGTCTGTTGTGTACAGGTTGGCTCTTGGCTCTCTTGACTTCCCATTCTAGGCTCAAAGCAACCTCTAATGCAGTTTGCTTTTCAATTTTGTTTGTCAGAGAGCTGATTCCACCTCTGCAGCACTCCTGCAGGCTCAGCGCCTCATGGCCTTCACCTTGAGTACACGACTGGCTTACATGTTTGTTTGTTGTTGTGGTGTTGGTTTTTTTTTACAGGGGTGGCAGACTTCTGCTGTGTGTTAGACACCCTCAACTAAACCCTGATATTACATTGCTGCTCCCGTGCAATGTATCTTCTGTATTTCTCTGTCTGATACAGATATCAGGAAAACTGTTTGCGTTTCTTCAGAGCACCAGTCCCCACCTCAGTTGCAAATTCATGTTGCAGCAGCCAGCTCTCTAATCAAGAGTTTTCTTAGACAGACAAGAAGGCAGAGCTGTTGGCAGGAATCAGTGTGGGTGTTGATGACATATTAATGTTTTACCTTGCCCAAAGGTGAGAAGCAGATCAAATTCCATCATTCCTTATTTTGTATGTAGCAGTACTAAGGAGAGAAAAGCTCCTTGCAGGTGACGTGGCTAAAAACAAACTTTCTCTGGAGACAAAAGGGCTAGACTTGTCCTTTGGGTAACTTCTCATTTGACCCTGAGAGAGATTTGGCGTTGGCATACAGAAAGAAGGTGAGGCTTTATGCCAGATAAAAGCAGTAATTAAGTCTGATAGTCTTTGGCCTGTTTAAAGCGCATTGGAGCTTGCATTCTTCCAATCAGGGTGTCAGTGAGCCATGGTAGGGACAGCCTACCATGCCTACAGTTAAAGTTAACCTGAGGCATTTGCATTTTCCAGCCTACTGCAGAGCTGAGTATCTTTGAACCTATGTGTAGATATTAAACACAAAAAGCCTGCATGTTTCTACCATTGTCCCTGCTGTGCCTCAGGAATCTCCTCCCTTAGGAGGAGCCCCAGGAGAGCACTCCGGTCACCCTGGCTGTGTAAACCAGCACATGCACGTTCAGTGCAAGAATTAAAAGAGGCTGGGCTGTCAGGAAGACACGGAGAGGTAGAGAAAGGGTCAGCAAGGTTGGAGAACACTGTTTCACGGACGCTGAGGTATCTGTGCCTGCCACCAGACTTCCCTCACCCCACTGTAGTCTCCATAACAGGTGTATATCTTATATCTCAGGAGAACCACTGACAAAGTGAACCCCGATTCTGAGATTAAGCCTTTCATTGGAGTGGGGGGCGGTGGAAGGGAGCAGGGACACACGCTTTAAGACATAAAGACATAGTTTTCTTTAGAAGGCAAACCCAACTGTCCATTAACATCCAACAACGACCTACAAGGAGATGAGGCTCTGGGGAAAGAGAGTGCTGGGGGGAAGTGCTTGGGCTGATACAGAAGTTCCTCAAAGTGACTTTCTGGGTGTTGTGCCTCTGTCATTTGTTTCAGATTGGAGCATCCCTGATGTCAAGCAATGTGGGCAGTGGCTTATTCATCGGCCTGGCGGGCACTGGAGCAGCTGGGGGCCTTGCTGTTGGGGGCTTTGAGTGGAACGTAAGAGTCAGCTATGTTGTCAACTAAGATGTCACTGTTTACAAAGGGAATGGGGAGTTGTCTCCAAAATCAGATGCTAACAGTATCGGCAACTCCAAGTTTGCAATCATCAGGAGAGAAGCCTCTAGACATTGAGACAGCCTTAAAAACATGAGATCTCTATTTTAGTTTAAGTGGAATCCACTAAAATTATTAGCTCTTTGACCTTCCCAGAAGCACGTGGCCATATTTTTAAGGTTTAATCTGCACTCATCAAGATTCAAATAAAAGATAATGAATGTTGAAAAGGTACTTGGATAACAACAGGATTCTGGGTACAGGGAGTTTGGGCAAAAAAAAAAGCAAGCAGCATGTGCTCCTAAATTCAGTGTAAAGCTATGAGAATCAGCAACACTGCATTCACCTGTCAGCTGCCAAAATGTGACATCTCTGGGGTGAACATCTGGGTGCGAATGCAGGTCTCATTCTGCCCTATTGAAGTGGCCTGGAAAATTGCCACTGACACCACACGGAGCATGAAAACCAGGCCCTTTGTGTGTGATGCTAATGAAATTTCTCAGCTGCAGTGATGAGGAGTGAGATTAGTGCCAGCCTCACAATAAACATCACTCACCTAACTCTAAATCTCTTGTCTATATCAGCAGAGACTGCTAATAGCGCCGGATACTTGCCAAGCACGGGCAGGGCCCACCAAAAGCTCTTTCCTGGGATATCTATTCACTTCACTGTTTTTTTTCTAAACCATTAAGATCACCTCTAAGTCCTTTGTAAAGAAACCAGAGCCTGTGTTCAGCCTGGTGCACATAGGACATACCAATATTGCTGTACTTTAGATAAATCTATTCAAGTAATTTAAGAAGCCCATGAAGACAAGATTTTATGTCAGGGTAAATCTAATTTCATGAGTTTATATTCTTTTTTTTCAGATTGGAAAGGGACCTTAGGTATGCCACTATTCTCACCCTTTGTCATGGGACATCACTCAGCTGCAGGGATCATATGAGAATCTTTTTTACCTAAGCCAATCTCTGCCACTGCAGGAACCGTGGCTGTTCTCCTCGATCACTCACAATCTCCACTCACAGGGCTCAGTTTCATTTCTGATAACTTAAATAACTGATCAAAGTAAAATCTGGACTAATGTAAGGTACTTAGATGAAAGGCAATGGCCTGAGACAGCCAGGAGGTGAGGTTTGATAATCCAATGGCTTTTATTAGTGTTCAAGACCTCCTGTTTGGGCTTCTGCTGGGTTTCAGAGAAGAAATATGTGATGGGAGATGACTTTACACCTTCCAAAAGACCCTTCACCTGTGGCAAAGCAAATGAACTGTCCCTTTATCTACCAACAACAGAAACACATCTGCACCAGCCTGCAAGGAGAACATCCCGGCAGAGTCTTGCTGTTGCTTATTTTTATGCTCCGCAGGGACAGTCTGCTGCCTCAGCCTCATCACTTGCTAATCAAGCAACAAACAGATGCTCCCATCCTTCTCTGAATCACTTAACTCTTGACTGCCACAGCATCAGTCATTTCAAAGGCCACCAAATACAACACCATCTTTCAGAGATCCAGAGCAACAGAATACACCATCTTGCCCAAAAGACCAGGAGATGGAACAGGATGTGCCACTCATGACAGAGAGACAGAGGGCTTAGGAGGATAATTTCAAAAGCTTCTAATTATATTGTAATAGTTCCTCCATTTGTCATCTCATCTTCTGAGCAGGGAGAAAAAGTCAAAATTGCTTCCCAAATATATTGCAGGGCACTGTACCCTTCTGCTTTCTTAGGATGTCCACTGAAAGACCAGAGAAGAAGGATGTTCCCATGTGTTGAATCATGTGCCTTTATTTTCTCTGTCTCCTTAACAGGCAACCTGGGCACTTCTGGCTCTCGGCTGGATCTTTGTGCCTGTTTACATCGCAGCAGGAGTGGTCACCATGCCTGAGTACCTGCAGAAGAGATTTGGAGGGCAGAGGATACAAATCTACATGTCCGTACTGTCCCTCATTCTCTATATATTCACCAAGATATCCGTACGTATCCAACCAAACACAACCCTTGTGCCTAGGGCAGGGGTAGGCCATCCTGGTACAATGCAGGGCTGCTCAGAGGTAGCTTAGATGTCCTTGAAAGGACCAGCTCGGCTACCAGAAACAGTAGCAGCGTGTGAATGTGCTGCTTTGCTCAAGTAAATACCTGCCTCTGTATTGATCATGGAGACCTCCCCTAAGAGACCGAGCCCTCATTAAACAGCAATGCACAGTGAGAACTTTACAGGGATATGGCAGCTAATTACTAAACAGTATAAGTACCACAGGCTGTCTGCCTGCTTTCCCTCTTCTATCAGATCAAACCTTAGGCAATATAGAGAGGGGAACCGCAGCATTACCCCATCTGGGGATCTGGCTGGCTGCATCCTGTAGATATGATATCCCTTGAATTATCATAAATCTGCTGTTTTTCTTGTAGCCGAGTTTTCAGCATTAGGTTTGTTATGGTTATTCCTCTCTCTTTCTGCCACTTGCATAAAAAGGGTATGGTGAAAGGAAGGTACGTTCTGGCTTAAGACAAAACTCAGCATCCTTCCTGGAGTGCTTGTAGCATTGTACCCTGCTGGTGGCCAAAAAACAATTGGGTATTTTACTTCTTTTAAACTCCATTCATAAAGAGGCAGAACTTACACTCAGATTTGCTAAGAACTACCTGTGCCCTTGGAGGGAGAGGACTGAATTTGAGAGTCCCTTACAGGGACTGAAAGTGTCAGTCCTTTGTCACCAGCTGGTTGTCCCATGGCCAGTACGAGTCAGTTTGACTAGACCCTATTGAAATATTTAGACGTCAAATTGCCTTGGATGACACTGACTGTAGATGAGGCACCCATGTGCCTTTTGCAGCTGGCTTCAGGGCCCTTCTCCCAGCCTTATTATGTCTCAGGTCCTGGAAGGAATTCCAGGCTGGGAGTATGGGATAGATTTCCTCCTCGAATTGCCAGCTCTTGGTCACATCACCCATTGCTGCCACCGCTGTCTCCAGGATTGAAGCACTGCCCAGGGTAAGGTCTTGCAAAGAGGCGTTTGGAGTAGAACTGGGCACATGAGGGGTAAATGGAAGATCTCTCCTGCAACAGCACCACAATGCGCACAGCTGCACAGCCAAAGTACGTGGTGAAAACAGAACAGTCTTTCAAAATGACCTTCAGCAGAGCAGTATTTGCCAATACCTTTCAGAGCAGGACCCTGGCCTCAGTCATTGCTGTTTCATCTCAGTGGTTTCTCCTCTCTGCAGCTAATTCACGCGTGGCTGACGGATGTGGCTGGTGGAGTTTATGGGCATGACAGGTGCTTTCTATTAAGCAGTGCTATTGTTTGTGGAGAGCTCATTTAGCGGCTGGCTGGACAGCAGGCAGTTGGTTACAAGAAGGATTTTTCTCCCCGTGCTTTTTTGACCAAACATAGGTTAGCAACTAGGGCATTGCAGAGTCTTCCCTGCTCGCAAAGAAAAACAGAGATAGCAGTAAATAGTCTTGTCAAAGGACTGATCCTCCATGGCTACAGAGGCGTTTGTATGTCCTCCTGGGAAGTGAAAAACCAGAAGAAACAGTGTCTCCTGTGTTGTCCTGACAGTGGTTGTCCTGTGTCAGGGCTGCAGAGGTCAGAAGTTGCACTGAGTGCTTGCTTTTTAGGTGCTTATTCCAGGCACAGAAAATAGAAATCTTGCCCCATCCCTTTTGTTGCCCTTGGCAAATGTCTTTACCTGTGTCTGAACCAATACCAGATTTGCAGGTGTCCTTCAGATTGATTTCGCAACATACATATCTCCCATATCACCTTCTCTATCTGAAAGACGTTATCTGTATAATTCCAGGTTTCACCTAGTTTCTGGTTTCGTTCTCTCTGACAGTAGGTCGAAAAAAACAAAGCCGATGGGGGTTTCTGTATTTCTAGTGAGCTCCTCAGCAGGTATAACCTGTTTTTCTGGAGTAATTCTAGTATGCTGAACTGCATGGATAGAAAAGCAAGCTGTTGACCTTTCCGGATAAATAAATCATTGCACAAGACGTCAGAGGTTCTTTAGGGATCTTTCAGGCTGGAGTGTATTCTGGCCACAAGGCCACCAGGGTGTAGTCTTGGGTAGAACCTGGTCTCTGCTATTTGCGCCCTCTTCCCCTCCTGTGTCCACCTGTGGATACCTGGGCTCCTGCTCCCCACAGATGTCTTCACAGACAGCAAAAGGAGAGGCAGTTTCCACCAATACCTGTCTGTGCCAGTGAGGGTTACATGCCATGAAGGCTCCCTGTAAGATAGTCTTTTGGTTGCTTTGTGTAGTCCCTTGGTGTGGTACCTTGATTTTCATCCTCCTGCTGCCCCAGCTCCCAGATGCTGAGAGCTCTGATTTGGAGGAAAGGTTTTCCTTACACCAAGAACAGGAAGGTTCGCAGCCAACAGCCCCGTGCTCTCTCCTCCTCTTCCACTTCACCTTCGTCGTGTCCTCCCTCGTCAATGCTTTCAGCCGCAGAGGGCTGCAGGCTGCTTTATTAGATTTCACTTGCTCGAAGCACTACTAACGCCAGACTGCCCTTGGTTTTTCTTATTCCAGACAGACATTTTTTCTGGAGCCTTGTTCATCCAAATCTCTTTGGGCTGGAACCTCTACTTGTCCACTGTGGTCTTGCTAGCAGTGACTGCTGTCTACACCATAGCTGGTAAATAGCTGATTTTAAAAGAAACTTTATAAACTGGAGCCTTGGATGTAGGTTTACCCTTTTCTACACTGGGGGAAGTACTCAGGTCCTGGTCTGAGGGAGAGATTCCCCCGGTTGCTGGTAGTACCTGCCCTGTCACTCCCAGCTGTTGGAGACTTCTGGCTATTCCCCTCTCCCCTCCTGGACCAAGGGAAACTGGTGTGGGGGGAACATCACTGTTTTCTAGAGAATTTTCTAATACTGCAAAAGGCTCCCATCTCCCTTTGTGCAGATAGCTACCACTGCCCACATTTGTATTAGCATCTTTAGATAGTAAGATACTGAGCTGCCTCCAAGTCTTCTCATGAACGTGGACAAGGCCTTCGGGCCATTCCTCGGGGAGGGCTTGTGACAGCTATAGGGTCCTGGGAAGCAGCTCAGTGCCAACTTCTCCCAGTGGATCTGTCCTGAAATCACAGGCCTGGGGCCAGGGAAAACCTTTACCTGGGTGAGGTACCTGTTTCACTGTACATGGTGATACACTCTGCCTGTTGTCTCTGGTTCTCCTGACAGGTGGTTTGACGGCTGTGATATACACAGATGCGCTGCAGACCCTGATCATGGTGTTGGGAGCTTTGGTCCTCATGTTTATAGGTAAGGGACCCTGCAGTGGTGTCATACACTATTTTAATGATCCCAAGGTCATTAGACCTTAGCAGGATACCTCACCCTTTCATATATGGTGCAGAAATGAGTTTTAACCACTCACAGAAGTGGTGCCAGCACAACTCGCATTCACCAACAAGTCATACTTTCTTCGTCCTTTGCACTAACTGTATGGAGGTGAGGTTCTGGATTACTTCACCTTGCTGGTTTGGGTTTACCTGGAGCTGCCAAAAAGCTTGCAGCACTGCATCCCTAGAGCCAAATTAGCTTTCACTGTGCTCACGTAAATTCGGAGTAATTCTGCTGACTTTCCCTGTTGACCTTGGGAGTTACTGTAGATTCATCTGGGCGTAACTGAGCACTATAAAAAAGTAAAAAAGCAACAAGGAACTGACCATCATTAGTCTTTGCTTTAAGCCACCTTGGCAAACAGAAAGAGTCGTATATCTTGTTTCATGTCATACCATCCTGCTGTAGCTCTTGGAGGGCGTGTGAGCAAAGACTATGTGCTGAGGACATTGTGGGGATTAGGATCATGGAGATTTTCCTGCATTGATCCCCTTCCAGGATGCACTGTTAAAACCACAAGGTCTCTGGCCAAAATCCAACTGACTCCTGTAGAAACCTTGACTGCCAAAAGTAAGGGTGGAATGAAAAGAAAGGAGATGAGAGGAAGACAGGAGAAAAGAAGAGTAATCATGAAACTCAGATAAGGAAATAACTTTGCAGGGAGCACAAGGTCTTAAATCACTGGCATTTTCTTTTCAGGTTTTGAAAAAGTTGGCTGGTATGAAGGACTTCAGGAGAAATACAGCACAGCAATACCGAAGATCATAGTCCCCAATACAACCTGTCACCTCCCACGTGCAGATGCCTTTCATTTGTTCAGGGATCCAGTCACAGGAGACATTCCTTGGCCTGGCCTTATATTTGGCCTCTCCGTGCTGGCTCTTTGGTGCTGGTGCACTGACCAGGTAAAGAAAGTATTTCCCTCTCCAGGCAAAACACCACGCTGTTATTTCCAGCCCACTCCTCAGTTTGTGGATCTGTGAGCTGAAATGTGACTGTGTCTCGCTGTGCAGGAGATGATACCACCTTTTTTCTAGTCGAGACCAGAATATCTTACTCCTTCCACCTTCTCAGCAAGCTGCTAATTTTGTGCACTTCTTAGTGCAGAGAGAGCAGGTTATTTTCTTCCATCTTTATCCCACTGTGGCCTGGTGAGTACCGTGTGTCTTCATGCAGTTAGCATGACAAGGATATGAAAATGCGGATCTGGAGCTGGCTCTGCAGTGACCTTGTGTAGACCTCCAGACAAGCCATTCATATTCCTGGAGGTCTCACGTCTCTTATTCCTTTCCAAGCTCGAAACAAGGAAAACTGTATTTGTTTTTCAAGACATGGTGCTTTTGTGCTTTAAGATGGGGTAGTTATGAAAACCCACGGATGAACTTTTACCAAAACATCTACAGTCTGCTTCATTCCTTGTCTCTTGCTGCCATACAGCTGCTGTCTCCAGTCCTCAAGGTGGCTTCATTTCAGTCAAGGGCGAAATGATTCCTGTAAAGGAAATTTCCACGCTGCCCTCTCCTATAGCCTGTGCACTGAGCTCTGAGCAGTGGCAGCAGGCTGCAGTCAACCGAGATGGGAAAGTTGCCATTGGCATGCAAAACACCCTGGGATCCTGCTGGATGAAAGTCATCCATGAGAACGAGAGACAGAGAGAGGATGGACCCTTCTCTCCCTGTAGTGCTTCTGTTTTACACTCTGCTCCCTTTCTGCACTGATTGCAGGTGATAGTTCAGAGGTCTCTGTCTGCTAAGAACCTCTCCCATGCCAAAGGTGGATCGGTGCTGGGAGGATATCTGAAAATCTTCCCTATGTTTTTCATTGTCATGCCAGGAATGATCAGCAGAGCTCTTTACCCAGGTAAATCTTCCCATGTTCCTTGCCACAGGGCTTTATAGCTGCCAGGACCACTAATCCTACACAGGTCCACCAGCACTTTTACACCTCAGGAACTGCTGTCCTGCAGGCGTACTCGTATAGATTCCTGTTGTACAATAGTGTTCCCATGATCTTCCTCCACCCCCAATGCTCTCACAGTGGCACACTGAGTATCCCTATGGAGCATATTTTGTCATTGGGGTTATGTAGCTCCATGCTGTGGACATTGCTTGGAGGAAATCAGTGAAACGAAATACGTGAAGCACTGAGGTTGTCCTTCAGGTCCTATGGATTACTTTCATTGTTTGGTGAGAGTTTTAGCAATCTACCATACAGATTGATGCAATTCCTGGTGGATTATGCAAATCAGCCCTCCTTTGTGAAAAAGCAAGCGTTCCCCTCCTGTTGTCTCCCAAGGAACTCTCATTGCTGGTTTCTCCAGAGCGTGCCACTTCCCAGGAAGAATACCCTGGTTAGGAGAACCGCTCCTGGAGGAAAGTGTAAGTGTCTCAAGTACCTCTCTCCCAGATTTCCTCAAATAGAAGTAACTCAGCCAGCCAGCCTTGGTAACCCAGCTGACAGGTTCATGAAAACAGTCCAGTTCCCACAAACAAAAAATCATCAAGGATTACAACTATGCAACATCCAGGAGAGTTATATCTGTAGCCTGAACAAAATTGCAAAACATCGTCTCGAAGTTTCATCTTTAATTTACAACGTAAAATGTTTGTCAGCTCCACTCATTCTAGCTGTATTCCAGCTGCACCTCTGAATTTATATGAACCTCCACAAGGCATTAAGATTTGTTCCCTTGAATGAACAACCTGTGGCTCAACAGGGTTTACACTGACTTCTTGTCATTTTCCTGTCTCTTACAGATGAAGTGGGCTGTGTGGACCCGGACATCTGTAAAAAAGTCTGTGGAGCTGCGGTGGGTTGTTCCAACATTGCCTACCCCAAACTCGTGATAGAACTCATGCCCGATGGTGAGAAACCTTTACACTCGGAGGTGGGCTTGAGCCATGCTCTGCACAGGGGGTCATACTGCTATTATCCATCCTAAGGATGAGGAAATCTCAGTGCAGTTACGTCGGGGTGAAAAAACTGCTGAGAGGCCAGAAGTCTAGTCCTGATTTTTCTTCCCCTTTTTGCTCCCCCAGGGCTCCGGGGTTTGATGATTGCCGTGATGATGGCAGCCTTGATGAGTTCCCTCACCTCCATTTTCAATAGCAGCAGCACTCTCTTCGTTATAGACATCTGGCAGCGGATCCGCAGAAAGGCTTCAGAGCAGGAGCTGATGATTGTGGGCAGGTCCTTACATTTCTTTATGTCTCATTTCTCTCATCATCTGTTTTGAGCGCAGCGTTTACATTCTTCAGTCTGGACTCACTGAGAAAAATCTGGTGCCTAAAATACAGAACAGGGACACAGCCTGGGAAAGAGCATTAAATTTTCCAGCTTCATCTCAGATAGACCTGGTCACAGAGAAACACTGAGTGTACCACTGAGCTAGGGAGATCGTCGCATCTCTTCTCTAAACTTAACATAAATACCGCCTTAAATGTAACTTTTAGAAAAGCCAAAGGTGCTCTGGAGTCTCTGTCACCAGAGGTCTTTAAGAACATGCTATTTTTGCATCAGACAGGAGTGAAACATTGCAATTACTTCTCTTTTTCAGGGAAAAGTGCAGAGAGCTGGGCCTCCCAGTTCTCTGTCTCTGTGATAAGTTATAGTGCCCTTTGCAAGCAAGCTTTGGTACTGCATTATAGCAGGGGCATATAAAGTTCTCCTCCTGGTATCGGAATTTAATCTGTATTCTACATGTTTGTGGTGCTTTTTCTCTCAAGTCACGAGCATTAAGTTCTAAACTTTGCTGTGGGGTGGTTGAAGGCTGCAGGCAATCTCATACTCCACCACTGTGGAGCAGTGAGGGGGGAAGTACCTCTTGTTTAGCGATATGGAGAAACCTCTATAACATACAGTGCAAAGATGAAGGAGTTATGGTATGCACCTGAGACCCCAGAAACAATTTTAGTAAGCAGCAAATGAGTTGGAATTTGGCAAAGGCACTAGAATGAGCGTGTTGCCTGCTTGGAAAGGTGGCAGAAAGATTGCTTCCACATGCTACCAGCTCCCTCTCTGTTGCATCCAAGAGCTAGTCCTCCAAAGAACATGTCACTCTCTCGGACGCACCAGGTTGAAGGGCTTGCACTGATCCAGCTCACGGTGGGAGCCACCATGCCCTTGTGGCTCTCTCATGCATGTTGACTGGCAAGTCCTACCTCAGCTCACTCTGAAATCTCTGAAGCCAGCTTTGGGAATTGGTTGAATTGACTTTCTAGAAGAGAATATTTTCTCTTTTCCTGTGTACACAGGGAAACGTTCTTGAGAGTGATCTGTGGATTTTTTCTTAGGAAGTTCTGAGAGCAATTGGAATTGTGTTTTGTCCATTTTGAGGTGGACTTCACTACATGCAGAGCTAATACAATTTTACCCTCATCTTCCAGAGTCTTTATCCTCATCCTTGTAGTCATCAGTATTCTGTGGATCCCGATCATTCAATCAGCCAACAGCGGCAAGCTCTTTGACTACATTCAGTCCATAACCAGCTATCTAGCCCCACCGATCACAGCTCTCTTCATCTTGGCAATCTTCTGCAAGAGGATTAATGAGCCTGTAAGTGGAGTGTCAACAACCAATTGATATCCATATTTAATTTGATAAAATTAACTCTCCCCTCAGTACCTAGCCTTTGAGACACTTTAAACTCAAAACCAGTCCAGCCAAAGTGTGACAATTAGACAGCCTTTCCCGGGCATGCACTGGTGGATCTTAGCCCAGTCTCTAGTGTAGGTCTGTTTGCTTCCAAGAAGCCACTGCAAGTGGTACTTCTTGGCAGTCTCATTTGAAAGCACAAAAGGCAAAGTTGTTCTGGACTTTAGGGATGATGTGTCAAAGTCTAGATGGAGGAACGTTGCTAGGAAGAGACTCTTGCATTGTCTGTGCTCTATCTCTTCCATGTTCAAGGGCAGAAAGAGAAACTAAGGATTTTTAACTGAAAACATCCTCCTTTGATGCATCAGGCATAAAATGCCTTGGTCTAAAAAAGAGCAGAAAAGAGAAGAGCAGAAACGAACAGAAAAAAGCAGAAAAGAAAAGAGCAGAAAAGAGAAAACTTTAACCAAAGGTAACATGCAGTGACCTTTTCTTTATGCTTGCCTTTTCTCAGGGTGCTTTCTGGGGCCTCATGGTCGGGCTAGCTGTTGGTCTCGTTCGGATGATTATTGAGTTTATTTATAGCACACCGTCTTGTGGTGAGGAGGACAGAAGACCAGCTGTGCTAAAGGACTTGCACTACCTCTACTTTGCCCTCATCCTCTGTGTCCTCACTGCGATTGTCATTGTCCTTATTAGTCTCTGCACCCCACCGATCCCTGAAGAAAAGGTAAGTGACTTGCAGTGGCACCCTTCTCTCAGAGCCCCCGTTTGGTTTCCAAAAATCTCTGAAATCCGTCCTTTTCTTTTCCTCCCATGGTTAAGAAATGGCACGTAATGCATATGCTGCAAAGAACCCCTTGCTCCTCAGCTTTCTATTCCCCAGGTCGCATAGTGTTAATGCTTCCTGAGGTACTGAGTGCTTCAAATTGAGTGTGAGTTCCCATGCTGTGCCTGGAGCTGGGCAGACACCACAGCCCTTCACCACTGGAGTAGAAAGAAAAGAAGAAGGGGAAGGACATGAAATCATATTACAGAGCACTGCTGAGGAGGAATTAAATATATCTAATTGTAGCATCTACCCTGTTTCAGCAGAGCCAGCATCAATCTTGCAGGCAAACAAGATTAATATCTTTTGCAACATGGGCATTTAGGAAAATAACATTTTGTCCCAATGTGACCTCAATTACATTTAATAACTTTGAGTCAGGCACAACTTTCTTTTACTTAACACATTAAAATGGTGCAGAGTTGGGAGGCTTTATATAATAAAACCTTAAAGCAGCTCTTCCCAGTCCCAAGTTTTAAAGCAGCTGTCAATATATAAAAACTGCCATCTACCTCCAAACAAAGGTTACTGGGTAGATTTGAGAGACCTATTTTTTTCCTGTCTAACTGCATGAGGAAATGAGGGTGATGCCATCATAGCATTTTCTATCTGTTGCTTCCTCGTAACTTGTAAAGCATTAACCAGTTCCATCAATGTTTGATTGAATGTTAGTGGTGTCAAAGATACCCAGCTCCTAAAGATTAAATGAAAGCAGGTGCTCAGATAGAGGAAAGGGGGAGGGAGAAAGACTGTCTTTGTGTCTGCTTTGAGATAAAGTCTCAGCTTTTATTAGCTATCAGAAGATCCACATGGGAGAAAGAAATACTGGCAAGGAGGCACCATTAGTTCTGCTGCTTACGTTGTTCACTACTGCTCAGGGCTGGCCAGATGGTTGCCAGCAATTAATTACTGTGGTTTAATGAGTTCCCACTCATCATCTGACCTGTGATAACTAAACATGTGCAGTGCTCCCTGCCCACAGCAATAGCAAGACAAGATGCATTAACGTAGCACTGCCAAATAGCGAACATCATACCAACAGTTCAGGAAATGAAGAAACTGGCCACAGCACACTTACGGCCTTTTAGTTTGACCTCAGAGGTATAAAAATGTTTAAAGCATGTTTTAAGGGCGGGAGTTCAGGATGAAGATCTGCTATAATAGCATCAGGGAAAGAGAGGTTATAATGACAAGAGATTCCTTAGAGGAGATTTTGAGTAGAAATAGGTGAGTTTATAGGTGCATGACTTGAGGGACCTTATTTGACATATTCTTCAGAGAGCCAAAGCTCAGAAAAGGTGAATTCAGGCTGGAAGCAGTCCAGGGAAGAAAGCCAATGGGATGGTCAGGGAGGATAAGATTTTGTCTGAAACAGCTGTCTGCAGTTATGCCAGAGGAACAAAGGAGGAGGAGGGGTGGCTGGTCCCCCCAGGTACGTCTGGAGAGCCAGGGATGGAGGAGAGCTTGCTAAAACGCAGTGCTGGTCATGAACAAACGTAGGCTGGGCTTTTTTGGGGAAGTTTTCTAAAGAGGGATGTTCAGGATAACCTTTTAGTAGGCTATGGACCCCACACAGAGCTGAGCTCAGGGGCTGACATCTGTACAAAAGAATCTATTGAAGAAAATTAATAAGAATTAATGATATTGCCTGTGGCAGTGAGAGGCTGGACACAGAGACCCAGATCAATCATCTGATGATAGTGATGACCATCCATGTCCTATGTTCCCACCTAATCCTCAGTTTCTTCCCACCACAAAGAAAATGAGATGGGCTGCCAGGCAACTTATGCCAGTAAGTGGTAGCTAATTCCCTCTACCCATAGCTCGGTAGAAATGTGAGAGTCTGCCTCTATTTGGTTTTAGTCTGATTTCCATTCAGTTTCTACTACTTATTCCCAATTTCAGAAGGAAAGGTCTGACCCTGTTCCTCAGAGAACAGCCAAAGTGAAGGTGTGTGTTTTAAGCTGAGGTAGGTGCCAACATTGCTGAGTTGCTGCCTGTCGGCATGAATCTGAGTGGGCAGCATTAAACCCAACATTTTTCATTTTCCCTCAGTCAGACTCACCCCAGCTTTTGCCCTGGACATGAGTGGAGGTGTAGGTTTGTACCATCACTCCTGGTGGCATGGTTTCTCACAGTGTCCTGCAAGCAGGGCTTGTCTCCTCATCTCAGGTTAGTCTGTGGTTGTACTGAGATGGCTCAAGGACAGAAGGGTTTTGGGAAGGAAGGGCAGGAGGCAGAGTAACAGGCTCTAACCCTCTGGGTAGAAACTAGCACCTGAACTTTGTGTTTGGACATTAGTGTCCTTGGGTTGCTGAGTTTCGGCATGCAAGTGGGCAAACCTGTGGTGAAGAGCCTATATGTTCCCCGTGATAGTGGCAGGGAGGGGGAGGCTGGAAGCGGGTGTCCTGGCTGAGGATATCTGAAGCTCTGGTGCTTCCCAGTCCCATGTGTTGGTCAATTCACTTTATGGGCCTCAGTTATTTCCCCCATAAAAATCGTAGCTAGTTCTGCTAGCCCTTATCTGTGCAGCGCTTTGAGATGTAATGATGAAAGACACCGTATAAGAGCTGGGAATTACGCCATTTGTTTTGTCAAGCAAAAGGAAAAGAAAAACAAGCCACCAAAGAAAAAGCCAAAGAATTATAGTGATCGATCATACTTCAGCAGATGTAAATCAGCATAGCTCCATTGCCTTCAAAGATCAGGAACAGCTGTTGTGCACAGTTATGCTGCTTTACACCAGCTGAGGATCTACACTGGACAACTTTAAATATTGAATCTCAATGCTTTTCAGATAGTAAATGGGCAAAAGTAGAAAAGAGATTTGTATCTGAAGTTAGAGTGGTACAGCTAATGTGTCTGGCTTTAAATGAATTACAATCCAAGAACTGCAAGCTGTAGCATTTTCTCCTGCTGTTTTGGACACTCTCCCATCCCTGTGGTGATTGATGCTGTGCTGGAAAACAAGTATGCAAGGAATCTGTTTGGTATGCTCCAGAGTTCATATGTCTTCATTGTAGGTAGTCCATATTGTGTCACGCCGTCCTTGAAAACCCTGCAAAAGAGCTTACAATTAAATTTGAGACTGTGAAGCTGAAACACAACTGTCAGGTGCCAGATGGCATTTTGGAACAGAAGGATTTATTCTCGTTTACAAACAACAAAAGAAGAACTTCGCTGAGTTCTTGCAAACTCCCTTGTCCAAGGAGAATGTGAGGGTGAAAAGGGAGAGAAACAGCCCACCAAGCACGAGTGCCACACGAGCAGGTCACCTCCCCAGGGTCAGGGCTCTCCTGGACAGGCTGATGGATTGGCAATTCCACCTGCGGTACTCTGGGGTCGGGGATGTTTTCCTTCTGTCCTGAGACTGGGATTCAGTGGCTCCTTTAGGGGCAGAGCCTAGGAGGAGCACCAAGCCCTCTTTGGCTGGCCTGAACCAACACTGTGCACTCTGATGTACCGCAACTGAAGCTCCCACAGCATCATCTAGTGCCACTTGGAGCGAAACGTGCTCAGATCCTGTGGGAACCAGTCACTCAGAGGAGCAAACTGGGGTGAGGGCACAGGGCTCCCTGAGCAGTGCTCGCTCGTGGCTCTGCAGTGGGTAGTGGAGCTGCAGGGCTCCCCAGGACACGCCAGCCGGCTACAGCCCCCTGGCCCCTGCCCTTGTGCATGGTGGTCTCAAGCAGCATTTCCAAGGTCCAAGTCAATTATGCTAATGCATCTCCCCCACCAGCAGTTCTCCATATTTATGTATTTGCTCGCTTTCTCCAGGCATGCAGAATACATGCCATCATCTGCATCCCCTGTCCCCATCCCTTTCTAAGTCTGTGCCAGGGGAGTGTAGCCAGTCCCGTGGTGGCCTCCATGGACACACAGCACTGCTGGTCTGCCCCGGCATGTGTCTTTCTGGAGATGGCAAAGAGGAGACACGGGGACCTCAAGGAATTCAGACAGCCAAAGCCCATCACGCTGGAGCCTGAAGCTGGAGCGTGGGTGTGAGGCTTCACCGAGGAGCCCTCTAGGATGGTGGTTTGCTGTATTGAACAGGTTGGCCATGGTCAAAGCACCAGCTCCTGGGTGGGTCGGTGGGATGATATGCGGTGAGGTTACCTGTGTGTCTGTGCTGCTTTCAACTGGGAATTGCTCCCATCTGGCAGAGTCTGAGCCCCAGGTAAACTCCATCTCTTGCAGATTTTGCTGCAATGTGAAGACAGTCATTCAGTGATGAAAGGAAAGACGAGGGAAAAGGAAAAAAGTTTTGGAAATCCTTTAGTACCCTGAAACTTTGCTATGTTCCAGTGACATTTCCTAAGTGATTAAAAAAAAAAAAAAAAGAATCCTTGAGAAAGATGAGGATCATCAAATCAAAGCAATTTAGCACATCGTGACAAGAAAAATTAGCCCTGCCCGGTGCTCATCTTGGTTGAAAATGATTTAAATAAAGCTATAAATCTTCTGGAAATTATGCAACATTTTGTGTCAGCTGGAAACTCCTGCCTACATTTGTGTGTGTAAAATTCAAAAATTAAACTCACGTTACTTTGTAAGTGAAGTGACCCATTTGAGATGTTCGTTTCCATGCAGGCAGAGCAGGGAGGCAGCTGCTCATCAGGCAAATGTGTGACTTTGCCTGACCTGTTGTCACCACTGCAGCTTCGCTGCCCCGGTCCCATCCTGTGGCTCTTCTGCAGGGCAGCCGATGGGCTGGAGCAGGAGGACAGCCCATGGACCCGGGCAGCGGCATTTGAGTGGGACTGATGAGCTTGGTCCTTGCTGCCTGGCTTGGCTAGAGCACGCAGAGGTCAGGAAGTGTCGATGCCACCAAGCTGCTTGGTCTGCCGTTGTCAGCCAAAGAAACCGCGGGCCTGGCTTAAATTCAAAGACCTGAGCCCCTGGGATGGTTAACCCCACCCCACAGCTGCAAAAGGACCACTGTGAGGTTTGCAGGATCAATGCCCCCTGTGCACTCCTTGTGTCCCAGGGAGGAGAAGACTTTCGTACTTGGCCTGTCATGGTTTCAGCTGGGATGAAGTTAACTTTCTTTCTAGCAGCTGGTGTGGGGCTATGTTTTGGATTCAGGATAAGAGTGGTGTTGACAGTGCACTGATGCTTTTGGTTATTGCTGAGCAGTCAAAGCCTTTCCTGCTCCTCATAGCGCCCCGCCAGTGAGTAGGGTGAGAGTGAGCAAGAAGTTGGGAGGGGACACAGCTGGGAAAGCTGACCCTGACTGACCAAAGAAATACTCCATGCCATATGACGTCATAATCAGTATATAAACCTGGGGGAAGAAGAAGGAAGGGAGGGGACTTTTGGAGTTACAGCGTTTGTCTTCCCAAGTACCATTACGCGTGACGGAGCTCGGCTTACCTGTTGATGGCTGAACACCTGCCTGCTGATGGGAAGCAGTTAATGAATTCCTTGTTTTGTTTTGCTTGCGTGCTCAGCTTTTGCCCTGCTTATTATCCTGTAATTATCTCAACCCATGAGTTTTCTCACTTTTACTCTTCTGATTCTCTTCCCCCATCCCAGCTGGAGGGATTGAGAGAGTAGCTGTGTGGTCCTAGTTGCTGGCTGGGGTTAAACTGTGACACTTGCCCCAGGATAAGAGTTTCAGATCTCCTGCTTTTGTAAAGCAGAGCAGTTTGCAGCCACAGCAGCCTGTCCAGGACTGATCGTCTTTCATGGCTTTCAATGATTTTTTTCACTGAAAGACTGAAGAGAGAGGTAATGTCTTGTATAGAGAAAACTGAAAAAAAAAAAAGAAAAAAAGCCAAACCAACAAACAAAAAAGAGAAAAGGCATTTGGACAGGCAGGTCTTAAGAGTGTATGCCCAGAGCTCATTTTTTTCTACTTGTAACTACACCTAATGTTGGTCTAATGTATGGTATAATCCTACCTGTGAATTGCGACTTGATATTTGCTGTCACGGCTCTCTCTGCCCACATAGTTGCACTTCTTGAACTCGGAGAGACACAATACTGCTACTTTTCCCACTAAGACCCCTGAGATAAGCTCATTTGGAAGCGCAGGTTGATGTGAGATTGTCCCAACTGTGGGGTTTAATGTTCACACGGGGTTTCCTTTTCCTATGAAACGACAACTGGGATGAGACAGAAGATCCTCCAGTCCCTCCTTATGTCCCAGAGAAGGAGCTGCTCAAACACCAGTGTTCCCATAGCCATGTACGTGTCATGACCCTGTGGCCACATAACTGCATTGTGCCCCTGTGGCCATACAGCTGCATGCCAACACCCGACCGATCTTTCTCTGCTGAGGGTACAATTGCTGTCTGTGATTGACTGTATCCAGAGAGGGTTATCTTGGCTTCTTCTTTTTTTTTAATTGCCTTTATTACCCTTCCCTGTTGGAGGGCTGCCATTCTGGATGCAGATCATTATTTCCTGTCAATCAAATGAGCCTAGCAAATAGGAAGCTGCTTCTTCAATGTCTACTAAAAGGTTACTCCTGGTAGAGACAGGGATGGAACAGGTTAATTAGAAAAGCAGAATTAAAGAAACTAAATTAATTCACGCTTTTCATCGCCAACTGGATGGTACCAGCCTTTTTTTTCCAGGATGTGGGCACCTGTGCAGAGGGGAGGTCAGAGAAAGTGGGGGAACAACCATCACCCCAGAATGGGTCTCTCAGCACCGTCTTGGATCTCTTCCCCCCCAGGAGAGGAAGGTGACTGGTGTGACAGTTTGCAACTGGCAGGCAATAACCTGTTTGTTCTCTGTCCCACTTTGCAGCTCGCTTGCCTGACGTGGTGGACAAGACACAGAAAAGCGCCTGCCATTGACCTGAAAAATTACAAGAGTGAAGAAGCACAGATCAATCCAGCCAACGGAGGGAGTGACTTGGTCGAAAGTGCAGATTTAGGTGATAAGGAGGAGACAGGTAGGGTGGTGGGCTGTGAACAAGCACATTCACGTGCATGTGAGTGTACAGCCAAGACCTCATGCAAGTCCCTCTAAAGCTCATGAGAGGCCATCTGTTGCATTCACGGGAGTTGAGGCCTGTATTTACACGTATACCAGTTATGAGGATGTGACAAAGGAAAGCGTTGTGGTTCTTGGTCCTCTCAGCGTATCTTCTAGCATTTACCTTTATGTCACAATCCTCTGAATGGCTTAGAAGAGCTGCCATTCCTGAAAAACAAAGAAAACCCACCATTCAGTAAAATGTTTTTCCTTCTCCTCCCTAGAACAAGTTGTTTACCCAGGCAAACTGCCCCAGTCCAGCTCTGCCCAAGCCACAGGGTTATTTTAGCACTTCAGGTCTGGACACTTAATGATGTGCTGGACTCCTTAGATCGGAGTCAACAGCAACTTACAAACATCCCTTGGGAGGGTGGAGGTCTGTGCTGCTGGGACACTGCTCCTCGCCCCATTGACACCGGGGCTTTGTGCCGTGACACTGCATCTATTCGCCTGTCTCATCAAGATGCTCTTGAGGAGCTCCATAGCACTACTGCAGGCATAACCAAAGCGGCAGCTACCGCTAGTGCCATGAAAGTCACAGCAGGCTCTGTAATTTCAACTTTCAGCACATAAAAGTAGCATCCCTTCCTGTCCTCGTCATTGCTAGGAGATAAAACCCTTGTGTATGTGCTAGAGATGCTTCCTCCTTACCCCTGTGTAGGCTCCGCTGGCCAAACTCACTCAGTGATGCTGTAACACACCATATCAAAATAGCATCACAGTCCGAAGGGGCCATGAGACGCTGGGAGCAGATGTGTGCATTTTGTGGATGTCATAGGATAAATCTACGAGTCTCAGTTTTCTCATTTACATTATGCCAATAGTATCTTTCGTCTCCCCTCAGGATATAAGCCATGGTTAAAACTCAGACCCAAATTGCTTAAATAGCAGTGTGTCCTACCAAGGGTATTTAATGGAAGGAAGGCAAAGAGTCAGATGAACTTAAAAAGATGTCGAGACGGACCAGTATCAGGAGTTGCTATGTAGGCAAGGTCTTCTCAGAGTGGACAGAGGTTTATTCTGCAAATCCATTAAAAATAATGCAGCTTTCTGGTTTTGAGCTTAACCTTTCAAGGTTACAGAGCCGAAATCACAGAAGAAAGGCACGTACACAAGATTTCTTCACTTCTTCCTTTTGCTGGTCAGTCCAAAGGACACTGTTTAGCCAAGCTAAATAGAAGTGAACAACTAAAGAACTCTCTTAGTATTTTTTTCCCAAGAGTAAGTTTGGGTTTAAGTTGAATCCAGCCATTCAGCATTATTTATTATTTCTTATCAGTTCCTAGTTAACTAGCTCAGTTTTTTATAAACGTCTTGGTATTTTGGTAATTAGTAATGATGGGAGAGGAAATATGAAACACAGCATTTGATGGTTTAANTGGAGTGAGGTGGTTAACACCTTTTTCAAGGCTTTATGACATTCTGCGTATCAAAAAAAGATTATATTTGGAAAGAACAAACAGTGAAATACACACGGCACAGGGCTGACAATTAAAACACATACTTCACCCGGCATGTCACGTGTAATAAATAAGGCAGGATATCTCTAAATGGACCATCATGCTGTCAGAAATTTGTGCAAGTGGGTGGAAGCTGGGTTGGGGAGGAGGGGGATGAGTTCTGTTAATTCACTAA
>VYZM01021988.1:4980-38505 GCA_013398915.1 Dromas ardeola | reverse complement strand
GGTGTTGCAATCAACCAACTGTAATCAGCCTGTGCTGTTGAGGCAGAGCTTTCTCTTTTCCCTTCCCTTCCTTTCCCATTTCCCGTCATCATCTTGCATCTCCCATCCAAGGTGCATCTCAAGCCCCACTCTAGATTGGTCAATGCACCTCCAAGCTCGTGGAAGGAGGGAGGGAAGAGTCCCAGCTAGATGATAACACACATTTTTTGGTCTGTCTCTTGCAGCAGCCAAGCCTCCCTGCTGGAAAATGCTGTACTTGTGGTTCTGCGGTCTGTCCGCTGGCCCCACGCCCACCCTGTCCCCGGAGGAGAAAGCTGCCCTGGAGCGGAGACTCACCAGCATCGAGGAAAAGCCCTTGTGGAAGACTGTTTGCAACATTAATGCTATTCTCCTGCTGACCATTAATGTCTTTCTGTGGGCATATTTCGGCTGAGGCGGAGTCAGGCAGCATGTGGCTTTGGCTTCTCTCAGGAGTCCTCATCTTCATGTCTGAGCAAGAGGCGTTGGGTGATGGAGACCCTGGTGACGGTGCCCAGAGGTGCCGGCACGCCTTGTCACAGCCCTTCCCTGGAGGCACCGCTTGCTGGAAATGACTGTGGGGCTCAGTTTCTCTGTAAGATAAGGTGTGGTCAAGACACTGGCCAAAGCTGGTCACATCCAAAATGCAGGGGACTTGTGGGACAGCATGGGGGTCAGAAGGCCTGGGGTCAATTTTAAAGGTGCAGAACTGTGCCCAGCAAGGAGCAAAGACTTTGGAAAGCCCAGTTGTGGCTTGGCTGGCTCCTTGCTCCCCTCATGCACCACCTTGGGGCTGACTTTGCACCACTGCTCTTAGGGAAACGACTTCTGAAGGACTTCTGGTTTACACTGGTGTGGGGAAGGAGACTTAAGCACTACCTGCAGTTGTTTCATATGGCCAAAATTCATATGGGGTCAATGTGGGACCACTGGATTAGTTCAACAGTGAGAACCTTGGGTCCCACAGTCACCCCAGGACCTGTGTTGGACCCCCTCCATCCCCCAGTTGGCATCAGCAGTAGGGACAGGGGCTTCCCCACCCTCCCTGAGCCCCCCGCCCTGCCCACTCTGCCACGCGGTGGTGGGTCTCACAACAGCCTGTGCCTGTTTACTCATCGGGCCAATCCTGCCCCTTAACAGCATTACCAGCAATAAAGGTGCCTTAGTAACAAAGCCAATTCCGACTTTGGGTTATTGTGGTTATATATCCTGCACTGACGCACAAAGGTCTCCCTGGGACCACGGTGACCTGGCTGTGGCAGGGAAAAGAAATAACCCTCCTTGGGCCAGGTCCAGTGCTGGACCTTGGTTTCATGAGCAAGTCTGGGCTTCTCTGACCATCTTGGTACCATCATGTAATGTGGCATGGCCACAACCTTTTAAACCACCTGCAGAGGAGGAGACGGCAGTACCCACTGTTAATATCTTTGGGGATTAGGATGCTCACCTGGAGAAGGCTAAAAATGCCCATGGGGATGTAACTGTCCACTCCAGCATCCGAGTAACATGGGCTGTGCGGGAAGGTGAGGGCGCGCTGTGAAGCACAACACCATGAAGGTGAAGAAAAAGCGTCATGATCCAGCAAGCAGAGAAGAAACCAGGCTCTGTGCCCACCTGGCACAGGGAGCCCAGGCCATGGTTCCCCCATTCATCCCCAGTTTCGATGGAGGAGACTGAATCAGCCGTGCAGGATGGGTCCCGTGCTGTGCTCATGCAGGGCAATACAAGCATTTATTTTTTCTACGAGGAAAAAGTAGATTTCCTTTGAATAAGGGAGATCTCAGCTCTATCAGTCACCCATCCATCTCTGTGGGAAGAAGGGCACATGAACCAGAGCTTGCCTTGCCTTTCCACTATTCAATTTTGAGCAGGTGGTGCCCAGATCAGAGGGTGCCTCAAAACATTTAGAGGAAATCAAGTTACCAGCTGTGATTAATAGCTGGTAAATGTCTAATAATAATGAACGGACACATTTCTAATGCATTTGGAAATACCAGGGCACTTGCCTCCTCGCCTGGAGCGGCGAGGTGCTGAGCGCTCCTGAGCCACAGAGCCCCTCAGCAGCACTTAGCTCAACGGCTTTATTGGCTTTTTTGGACCACACTTCCACTAAAACCATGGGGAAAGCAATGTGGAGCAGGATGAGGAATAGTGGGGCAGTTTTTTAAATGGTTGAGGTTATTCTTTTCCGCTAAGAAAATCTGCAGAGAATAGAAGTGAAATTTACTACACCTTCCTTTTTTTTTTTTTTTAATGACACAAGTTTTGATCTTTGGATATATGATGCTGACCTCTTTCCCTCCCCATCTCACCCCATGGACCCTGGAAGCTGATGTTTCCTTTAAAATGCTGATGTCTGTGACAGTTGAAAAAAGTAACGCGCTTTGAGAGATGTGAGTGCATCTCTGAGCTTGGCCCACAGAAGGAATGGAGACATCCACACTGCCAGATGCAGCCAGCTGTGCGCCCCACAGGAGAAACACATTTCAATGGTAAATTTATTTGACTTACTACTCTGCTCTGAACCGCTAAAGCAAAATAAAAGAAAAAAGAATCACTGGGGAGGGGGAGCCTGAAATGTTTTATCGAAATAAACAAAAGTCATCTCAAAACATCTTGACCTTTCCTTGTATTTTCTAGGGAAATACTACATTTAGCTGAAAAAAATTAAAACCAAACCAAAAAGAGATTATATTTTTCCTCCTGGTTGAAGACTGGAGACGGGGGCAGTTCCCTTTTCATGTTATTCCTCATTTCAGCCCCCTTCTCCTTCCTTCTCATCTCCCACACCCGTTCCCTCTTCCTACACCACCGTGCAGCTCTTCCCCTCTGCATCTCCCAGCCCCTCGTCCCAGCCTTGATAATTCCCAGTTTATGCTGCATCTCCCCATGGGTCCCACTTGACCACACAGAGTCCCTCCAGACCCAGCTCCCACTGGCTGCAGGGACAGGGATAGGGACAAGCACAGGGACAGGATGGGATGAGATGGGGTGGGATGGGGTGGGGTGGTTCTCTGCTCCCTGCTGCTGTGGGTGAGATGCAGTGGCAGAGCCCTGCTGTGAGCTGCAGCCCTTTGCACTCTCAGGTGCCCTCTGGAGTTTTTAAAAGGGAAACCCAAACAGAGGGATTATAAACCCCAAATAAAATGCTCTAACAGGAGCAGGATCATTCCTAACAGGAATGATCAAGGCACAGAAACCAAGGCCCCTGACAGTCTCATGCAACACCTGTGAAGAGCTTTATCTCCTCACGCATTGTGCACCAGTGAAGCGGGGGCACTTCCTAAAGCTGTCTCAGCTGAAGACATACAAGTGCTTAAATGCCTGTGGCAGGCTCTGGAGGAAGCTTCTTAGAGACACATGAGCTGGGACAAGCGCAGACCCTGAGTGAAAGCGTATGTCAAGCCCCAGTTGCCGCAGCTGCTGCAGCCTGCGCTGCTCTGTGCCGGGAGCAGGTTCTCCACCGGCACAGCTCAGCCCGCACCGCGAGGGCAGAGCTCCCGAGGGAACACGGATCGGCTGCGAATCCAGCCAGTCAGAGTCCCAAAAGCAAGGGATGAGCAAATCCATGAGGTCCGGAAGAGTTTTTAGCAGTGAGATGGGGAGATGCACGTGGGAAGCAGGAGCCCGGCGGAAGCGGGGCTGGGGCGATGACAGGCTCAGGCGACGGGGGACGCGGCGTTGGGCTCCCCATGAGCCCTTCCCGGGGAGCAGCTTGTCATCGCCCCAGCAGCACTGCACAGCCCCGCTCCTCACGGCGCGTGATGAATTGCAATATCCTAACAAGAACACATCGCTTTCGGAGCTGTAACCAATATACAAGTCCATTGGCAGCAGATGTTATTAATGATGCCAATACATATTTTCTTATTAATCTTCCATACTAGGCTTGTGTCTATCTGCAAATGATTATCATTCATTTTCCTGACAAATCTATCACGATCATTTATTACTATTCGGCAAAGGATCTTCTTTTAAACAAAGATTAATAACACTGCGTTTTATCTGGCTGGCTGAGCCAAAGGAAATGAAATTAACAATGAACCCTACAAACATGTCATCACTTTAATTTACCGGAAAATATTTTAAAATGTTATTTAAAAGAATATACGCTATGGTGGGCACAGTTTATTACAAAGAAATGAAACTGCATGCATTTTAGCGGGGTGGAGAGTAAGTTAGCAAACAGGGCACTGCGTTCTCTCTGGTTCCCTGCGCTTGTTTTCTGGGACGAGGAGGGAGCAGCGCCCACGCACTGCCTGGCGTGCGCAGACGGGCACCTGCCCAGGTGAATGGTAGCTGGAAGTTGCTGTTTCTGGGTTAAAGCGGATCCTACCTGGGATCAGAAGCTCTCATCCCTGCAGGGAACGTTGTCCTCCCTGCTTTCCTACGGAGGGAAACTTCACCAGGGTAAAGCTCATGGAGATCTGAGGGAGAGGAGGGCACGCGTCCCAGCACACAGAGTCCCAGCACCCTTCTGCACTTCTGGTCCCTATGAGGAAAAGAAACAAACTCAGTAAATTTTCATGGGTTAGTTTCCTTTCTTCTGCGCTCTTTTCTTACTTTCCTTTCCCTTCATTTGAGTAAAATATTAATAAACAATAAATAGACACCAAAGAACATATCAGAACACCCCCCCCACACACCAATTTTGCTGCAAATATAATGAAAAAAAAAATTTTTGCTTTTGCATTGCTTTTTTTGTACCCATGAACTTATATTATGAGCCCCATTTTTGTGCAGGTACCCACCACTGTGTCTCCACAGGACCTTCCCCGCCTGCCTGGCTACCGGCTGTGACATCTCCACGATGGGAATCCCACCACTCCCCGCTACAGCCCTGTCCTGGAAGGTGCTTCCCCTCCCGCCCCAGCACTGCAGCTCACTTAGCTGTTCCTCAGTGCCCAGTGCATCCAACACCAGCAAATGACTCCTCTTCCTCTCCGGGGGGGGCAGGGAAGAGGAGAAGGTTGCTTAAAACAGTTTTGAATTACATAGTCAAGAAGCATTTCTCCTGCAGCTAATAAAGTCAACGTCTTACCTTCAGTGGATTCATCTTATGTTACCCAGATACCAGGTCGGGAGCAACGTTTTAAGCCCCAGACAAAAGGAAATAACCCTGCTAACCTCAAGCTGTATCAGTTTCAAAATGCTGGCATATCAGCAAGAAGATTTCCAAGTGCATTTGTGCATCTCTGCGGAGCAGCAAGAGCACACTCGCTAAATTGGCTGGTGTTTAACCATATATTTTATTGCTACATAGCAAAGTCTTCTAGATTATTTTTTTTTTAAATTAAAAAGAGAAGTCAACAATGTAGCGTAGGTCTTCAAAAATTTATAACAAATAAGAGAAGCCTGAATATACCCCAAAGCAGGGTTTAGCTTGGCTGCAGATTAAAAGGTAATGAGTTAATAAGAGAAGCAAGTTGCCCCTCTGTTTAAGCTGGAGCTTTATCGCCAGTCACTTTGGGAACACTCTGTACTTTGATAAGTGGTGAGAGCTCAGGCTGCACGTCCAGGACACTCATACAGAACTAGGACCAGACCCCGAGCTTCTAAAAGGTCTGATCTTCTACTTTGACCTAGCATTTACTGGTAGAATTTTTGATCTTTGACTGAGCAATAACCACAACACAGATGGCAGAACATCCCTCCCTATTTCTTTATCAAACTGCGAGCTTAGCCTTGTTTCTTTCAGCATAATTGTCAATCCTGGCATAAAGACTGCAAGCTAAGAAGAAACTGGTTTCTGGCTAAGGTGCTCTAAAACGTAAATACTCATTACATTAAAAAGAACAAACCAAGGAACTGCACCTTATTTCCAGCGTGACTGCATCTCGCTCCAGCTTTCAACCGCTGGATTTCATCAAGCCTCTTCTGTTACGTTAAGCAGTTGTCTGTTATGAACTTAGACCACATAAATAAAAATCATGGGCAGTGCATGCGGAAAAATGGGGCTCTTTAATCATGGAAAGGCAAAAAAAGGGGATAAAGTCAAAAGGAAATGGTGAAAGACAAAACGTAGTAGATGCAAAAAACAAATTAAAGTCTCTCATCTCACAATTCTGTATATACATTTAACGGGATACATTTATTTTCCCCATTTCAGACTAATGCTAGCACAGTGTGGGAGTTGTCATCCAACCTCGGCGATTCCCAAAAGCTGGGTATGAACAGTTTTTAGTTTGCTTGCCTTGAGCAGTAAGAGCAGTATCCAGTGTGTTGTGAAGGCAACACAAAGGGCAATAGATGAAAATGATTTTTTTTAGCATAGGTAAAATGTTGGTGTCACAACAATTTGAGATTTTTTTGTACAACCTGCTCTGAAGCAGGTGGACGTGAGTGAAGAAGTCAATTGCCAAGCTGCTGCCCCTACAGAGTGTTGCTGCAATGGTGATGAAGGCACCCTTCCAGGCTGCGAAAGATTGCAAGGAACCGTCACTGCCTGTTCTTCAGAGACGAAGAGGAAGACGACGACTTCCTCATCACCCAAACATAACCTTCTCCCCAGCGGAGATGGCAAATCCACTGGGAACACCAAAATAGAGATATCATTGTTGGAGAAATGCTCAAGGAGGAGTCTCTGTTGGTGTTGCCCATCATTGCCCCAAATTCCACTGCCCACAACTCTGCCTTTTCCCTAGTATACCGTGACCCTCAGAGTCACGCATTTTCTCCACCTTTCTGTGACACAATGAGTTTTTAAATGTCTACAGGAGAGATGGAGAATGCTTCTGCCCCAGAACAGCCCCTCAACACAAGAACTGGGCACTCCTCATAGTCTGTTACAGGTTTAAAGTCCTCAAGGGGAGCAGGGAAGTCTGTGGACACCCAATGGCTCTTTAATGCCTGACCTGAGATCCCATATGATACGTGAAGCTGTCTTCCTGCCTTCCCTCCCCTGGTCTCAAATGCCATTTCTAGTACCTCTGTGTATCCATCTCCAGCACAGCACATGGGGGATGTTATTTAAGAATGTGCCATCTGGTCAGAGACTGGCATCAAGGTATCCGTGTGCCATTCAAGCACAGCCCAAGATTTCGCAAGCACAAACTGAAATATCACGCAGTGCAATATTATGGATAAGCTGTCCAAGCAAGACCAGATGGCACCACCATGCCAAGGACAACAAACAGAGATATTAAGTTGTCAGAGTACAAACTAAAGTCAGCCTGAGCTGCTGAGTTCATGCCATTTCTGTGCACGATTCCCAGGAACGAGAACCAAGCTGTCCCAAAAGACATGGCAGAAATGCTCCTGGAGAGCACTTGAACAACGTTCGGTGAGCCACCGGGTGTCCCCCGAGGAGTCCCAGTGCCACACAAGGGGAAGTGTGCAGAAGACACGCATGCGTGCAAAACATCAGAGCAACTGCACTTGGAACACTCAGTCACTGCTCTATGGCGTGGTCACGCTACTAGAGGTCTACCAGGTTGGGTCAACAGCACCCTGGACTCAGTACTGGGATGGAGAACTTCGGGGACAATTCCTCTGCCCACTTTCTGGTTTAGACTAACACGGCAAGCTTTATTTCTGAGAGACTGTGCGTGTGTGTGTGTGTGTGTGTATGTTGGGGGGGGCAGGACCAGGGTAACCATTTTAAGAAAGCCGTAATTTTTGCTGCATTTGTTCAAAAGAGCAATGTTGTTCAAAACATTCAGCTGTGCCTCGCTCCTGTAGCTTCCACAAAAGAAGCATTCAATTTAATATGTGAGACTCATAACCAACTCACGCGGTGCAATAGTTCACATCAGTTTGAAGAAAAAAAAATTCTGCTGGAAGCACAGGCAAGTAGCAGTGTCAATTTTTCATTAACCTACAGCCACTGTCTCTGTAGACTTACAGCTATAAGTAAGATTACTGTTATAATTTCTTCTGGTCCCTAAGGGGAGGGGAAAAAAAAAAAAAAAAACCTTCTCAAAACTTTTAAGGTCATTTAAAAAACTTCACCTTTAAATTGGAGGTAGTTTCAGTTTACTTTCATATTTCAAAATCAAATCTTAGCTTCAGCCTCACATCAAAGCAGAAATGTCAGTTGCTTTGTTTGTAGATCTTCTATGAAAGAAGTTCCAGCTTATACATGAGCTGCCTGCCAAGTAAACAGATTTTCCCGGGGAAAAAAAGGCAGCCTTTTTTTTTTGTTTGTTTGTTTTAAACATATGTAAATAGAGCCCCAGGAGCTGAGCTGCCTGTCACTTCCACCAGGTTTACACTCGTGTCACTCCAGCTGGTTACTTCTGACCGACCTTAGGTCAGAACCGCCGAAGTTTCCCTCCCCACCCCTCCACGTGCTCCTACCGAGCAGCCACTCAAACCCCTTCCCTCCGGCCTCCTACCTCAGCAAAGGGGAAACAGTTTGATGTGTATTCCTTTTCCGCTGGTTTCTTACTCCTCCTTTTCTTTTTTTTTCCATTTAGTTTTTAAGCTCTAGTTACAGAATCACAGAAAGACTTTGGTCCTCCGTCCTCCGTCGCAGTCACCAAGGCGGTTCTGAAAAGCTTTTGGCAGATCAGATAAGTATCTGACAATAAATGGCGACTATCAATAAACAGTCAGGGCTGTGTTCCCACACTATATTAAAGACTGATGGTACCTACTGGTTCATGGTCAAGATTATGGGGGCCAGGGAAGAAACAGGAATGGATTGGTAAGAAAAATGGCCTCTTTTGGGTTTTTTTTTTTGTTTTTTTTTTTCCCCTCCAAGAGGAAGGCACCATCAGTCTCGCGATTTCTTTTTCCAGTGCCAGGCATTTAAACAGTGGAGAGTTATTTTCCACACAGCCAGAAGACAACAAAGAGGAGTACAATCCCTACACTTGCCCATCTTCCACTACTCACTTTTTTTTTTTTAATTTAAAATAGCAGATTACTGCAAAATTAAGAGCACTTAATGCTTGTCATTTCCAAATGGCTTCAGTTATATCTCAATCTTCAGCACTCGTTTTGGGCGTAATACCGAGTAGCACCAAGGGATGCATCAATTTATAAGCTACACATAAGCCGCAATTAAGGAAAATCCTCAAGTACACGAGAAACCTCAGTTTTGATTGGCCAAGTTACCATAACTTCTTGATAATTCCCATCACTCGAGTATTATTCAGTGTTTTCTTCTCCCCGCTTTTTTCATCTCTTGACAAGTTTACAAAGGGAAGAATGGAGCGGAGCTTAGCCGCATTACATCCAATATGCTGCCTACACAAACGCCAGAGAAGCTAAATGAACCCCAGAACATATGGCACTCTGCTGACAGAGCTCAGAAACCGGTTCTGCATGAGCAACAAGGAACATCTTGAAACGCACAAGACATATGTGTTTTAGGAAGAAGATTGAAGTGTTTCATAATAAAACAGGACAAAGTGAAATACAAGTGCTGTATAAAATTTTAATTAAAAACTGGTTTTACCCCTCAACGTGAATATACAATATGTTTCCCAGATGGATTTCATATTTAAGTATTATCCAAACCAAAAACGTAAATGAGACAAATAAAGCCTTCAAAAATGGCACAGAGGCTAAAATGTATGTAAACACTAGCTGACTGTGGTGAAAACAAGGCAGGCAGGGAAAGCAACCTCTTAGCAAATGTTTACTACTGGAGCACTGAATGAAACCGTTCATACAACTATAGTCTTAGTAAAAACACAATTAGCTAAACATTCAAAAATTCAAGTCAGTGTAACAATACAATTATAAGCATTGGAATTCACCACCGTTCAGCGACATAAATGGTGCTTTCGTTACTTACGAGTTTCACAGGTTATTTTATACACTGATAATTCATGGTATAGAAATGCATAATTCATGGCGTGCCACGCATCGAGCCGCTCCCAAAGTCTCCCCCTGCTTTCAGCCTCCCACTCCCACTTTGTGTGAAGCTCAATGGCATCAGCTCTATGGGGTTACGCAAATGCCTGACCACGGAACGCAGTTTTTGTGCTGTATCCTCCGGATCAGTAACTTCTTATGAACCAAAAGGGATGCTGTTTTGCAACAGCAAACTCCTTCCCCTGAAGAGGTGAGAAGGCGGCTCAGACCGCCGCTTCTCAGCCTGCAGAGAGTTCTCTGCTAGGTCAGAAGCAATCACCCAGAATTGAACAGAAATACACGTGAAGGAAAAGCACAGTCTCCGCATTGATCAAGCAAAGAGAAAGATTACAGTTCCTTTGTGTTGCCATCCAGACAAATTATTACTGCGCTTCAGAGAATTTCTCACTGAAGACAAACAGGGAACAAACTGCGTGGCTTTGGCAAGCCAACACTGTTCACAAAAGGAGCTACAGCCTCATCTTTTAAGGGCTTTGGTTGATGGTGTTTTGAATTCCATGGAGAAAGCAGTAGAAACCAATGCAATCAACGGGGCTTGTGCTTAATAGTTCACTGTGTAATAGAAATAGGAGTATTAGGTGTTCCTGATCACTTCCCACAATGCTGGTTTATTTGTTGAAACTGAAAGGAACTGGGCAAAGACCGGTTCTCTGCTGTTACCACAGACCATCACCTAAACCAGACATCATTTCGGTCGGTGAGGTAGCTCATTAAGATCATCCACAAAAGCACTGTTCTCTCTTGGCTTCAATTGTTTGCACTGGAACCAAGAAGCTAAATTTCGTTGATTTGAAAGTTTCCCCAAGTTCCTTCACTACTAAACAAATCTCTTGAGACACTCTCAGCATCCTGATAATGATCAGTCTGTAAACACTGAAGTAATTAGCATCATGGTAGGCTTTCCTATGACCCAGAGTTTCCGCATTACAAGATTTATACCGTTAAATGACCACTGCTAAAAGGCTAAGAATTTGGTTGCATGGTTCAGTGTTTCAGAAAACACTTTCAAGCTTCACAATCAGGAAGAGCAGAAGTATCTAATAAGCTATTCCTTGCACACAGACGGAAAAAGGCAGAGATTCCTTCCAACTTACATCCTCTGACAAACCTGTGGCACACCACACAAGCTTCTCCCCTGTCAGGTTGCACACACCATTGCACGCCTTGCTCCTGGGGAGAGGATGAGAACAAGCGATGTGATAGATGTTAACAGTGATGATTAGTACACAGAGCAGACAGCGCTGAGACATCAGGATGACAAAAAAAATAATTTGTATTAAAAAAAAAAAGAGAAAAAGACATCATGAGAGCAATCAGTGTAAGTGTGATGAACCCCGATCATGCAGGAGGCAGAAGCGGAGTAGGATACCAACTGTAAAGATTAGCTCCTAAAAGTACATGTAGTAAAGCAGTTCATTATCTTTTTCAGCCCTCTCTTAGATTTAACAGATTTCTGTTTGATAAAATTAAGACTTGCTTAATAATTGTCTGATTAAAACATAATAAACCTGGGAAAATTAAAATAAAGGCTTTTTAGTAACGTGGGGATGAGATGGGACTTTTCAGCCAGGCTTCCACAAAATAATTTCTGTAACATTCACCTCGGGATCCCAAAGCACTTCACAGTCATTTAATTAAGCTTCAACAGAGCACAAACTCCCCATTTTACAGCTGAGGTAACAATGAGAGGGCGTTCAGAAAAGACTATTTAATACTGATCAGAGGTAAACGTTCTGCTATTTTACCCCAAAAAATAGATTCCCAACACCTGTAGGTAGATTTCTTTTTCCCCTCACCCTTTTGGCAGCCTCCGCAGTAACAGTAAAATCCGAACATGTGATTCACTATCTAAAGAACAGCTCTCGCCATCTTCCAAGCTGCTCCGATTTGGAGTCCAAACTCTGCTGCCCATCTATCTTACAAAGCTGCTCCTACCTGCTCCCATTACTCTCGCCATCCCTGTGCCTCTTGTCCCCAGTGGACCAATTTAAGCTTCCCTTCTTCTGGTTGAAAACTTAGATAAGGCAAATCATTAAAGAGTTTGACATTTTTGCCTTTAATCCACAACAGGTCAATGACTGAGTGATTTCCAAAGCAAGTACTACTCAGCAAAGGATTTGCATTTCTACTGAACACAGGCAGGTAGTTTGTCTAAAGCCACCCCAAGATCCTAAACTATACTAAGTTATTTGTAGGAAAGAGGGAAGGGAGCAAGCAGGAAGCACATTCTGACTTATTAAAATGAAAGTGATTAAAATATCGCACTGATTGCATACTGCAAGCAACACTGGATGCTGAATAGCATTTGGGGAGAATACTCATCGGTTATAATAACTTGGGGAGGGCAAGAGAAAGAGACAGACTCTACAGAAAAACAATAATTCGCTCTTAATCTAGCCCATTATTTCTAGATTTGAGTAGGCAGCTTTCCTTTAGGAGGTAAAATGACGGGGGTGGAATTATGCCATGCCACTGTCACTGAAAGACCCACTTTGTGGATGGCAAAAGATAAGGAATGAGCACAGAAAATGCTATTTAAAGCTCCACTCAGGAACCTAGAAATTTGCATTTGATAGAAGGGATTTAAATTGTATTAGAAGGCAAGGTGCACTAAACAATTACAGTTTATTACTATGTTGGTTCACTGCCTGAACCTATACTTATCACATAGTGCAGTAGCAAAGGAGCAGCAGCGCTCAGTGCAGTTGAGCTGTACGCATATTAATAGGAGGGTTAGCTGAGCAAACAGGGAAGGGGCCAAATGCTTCTGAAAACCAAGAGGCTTGCAGATTTTACGGACAGATTGGAGCAATTTGGGTCTTAAGGCACATTTCAGAGAAAAGTTTTCCATTAACCAAACCAGATTTCCAGCACAGTGCTTGGAAGAGAACGCTCTTTGCTCTATCACAGCATATAAGCTGTGGAATGACTCTGACCCAAGAGAGAAACACATACCCTGCAGCAGCTGATTCAGTAAGACATCATACACACCATCTCCCCTTGCAGCTGGAGCAGGGCCAAGGACACTCATAGTCTATCGGCTTCATTTGTTGTTATGTTGCATACGAAAGCTACAGCAAGAATATTCATATTGGTCAAAATTCAATATATGATACTTCTTTTTTTTCTCCCATCTAGTTTTCAACCTTTGATGATTTTCTTTTTTTAATTTTTAATGAAAAACTGAAGGTTGCCATATTACCATATGCTTCCATTCTTTAGATAGGGGAATGAAACAGATAGACCCCAGCCATTCCTCTGGACCCCTCAAAAACATCACCCTGGTTTTTCACAGTGGCCTCCAACCTTCCTCATCCCCTCCTTGTGTGCCTTGAATTCACGGCAACTCGCGTCCTTACTCATCCACGCAAAAAAACCAAAGCCTCAGCGTTCAGGCCTTCTTACACATTGAACAAACAAGGACTAAAAATCGGCCGGATTGCTGGGGAGGGAAAAATCGAAGAGTACTTCTAAGTCATAGAACCAGATTAGGCCAAAGGGGAGCAGCCAGTCTTCAGAAGACCAACTTTTACTAAGCTATGACACTGGGGAGGGAAAACACAGACAATATTGATTGAAAACTGTGGGATACCATGAGAAGAACACTAAATCTTATGGCTCAAACACATGCAGGAAACTGCAGCAACCTCCAGATTTCAGTAGATTCCTTTTAAACCCAAAGCTTGGATAAACCCAAATCTCTCAGAATGTGCCCTGCACATTTAGGATGCATTTGAATATACCTGCTTTCCTGAGCAGCAAGGATAAAGAAGCAATTCCTTTATGGACTAATATGGGGTCACAGGAATAGGCTAACGAACGAATACCAGGTACCGGTAGCACAATACTTCATGGCCACCATGCCTTCAGTGGCACAGTTTGGGTAAGTTTTACTTTTCACTTCTGCAAAAAAAGTGTGCTACTACTTCACAGCATGACTCAACACTTACCATAGCATAGGACTGTGCAACTAATGCCCTTTGAAAGCACTGATGTGCTAAATGGCATCAGGGACAGGAAGTTATCAGTGTTAATCCACTTCAACTGGTTTAACAGTTACAAGGAATAGAAATGTCTATATGCAAGACACTTCCTCTGAGAGTCCCCCTTCCTGAAACAGAAGCACACAGCCTTTCAACGTGCTTTCCCACTAGCATAATTGCTCACCAACTGCTTTCTCAAATCAGTTATGTTGTCTCAGCATTAAAGGATGGAAGGCAGAGTAGACCAACTTTTTGTTTATCTAGGCATGCTGGCAGGTTACAGTCGTATGTTCTGCCATCTGTACTGATAGCTTTATCCCTTACCCAATCGTAACAGGTAAAATGGCACTGGTGTAACTGAATCTGTTCACACAGCCAGGGAAGGAGCCAGAACAGGCATTTGTTCTTCCCCCCCATTCTGAAAGGAAGCAGGAGATGGACACTCTTGCCCTTTTAAAACATTCCGCTTTTCAATAGATGGGCAATTTGCCCCGGCCTGCTAATGTGGGATCTGTTCAATGCAAGGCTGAAAAGGTTCCATCCCCAGGGAAAGCATTGAACTGCTGACGAACATTTGGTGGCCTTTAGCAAAAACGATGCGATTTCTGCCAACAGGATCCCAGCAGACGGGGAAGGACAGGCTCCAAATTAGGTGGGATTGTGATACAGGAACTTCAGAAGGCCTGTACGGGGTATATGAGGAGCTTGCTGACGAGCTCCAGTCTTTCTCCCTCTGCGCTCCTTTCTTATTCATATTTTTTAAAATTACAAGTATATTGGCAAATGTCATGGCTGCATTCAAGAGAACCTGGAAACTTTCAAATGCACAGAGTGTGTGAAGATAACCTTTCTTCTGATAAAAAGGCTGCTGGGCTGGGTGGGTTTCTTTTAAAATGGGACAGTATCAGAAAATTTGTGACTAAAGGTGTTTGAAACCACTTCGAAAGCATGTCCATAGGTCAGTATCAGAGTTTCTGCCCGTCTCAAAAATAAGCAATCCAAAGGCAATTTTCGAGAAACAATTCCTTTAGTCCCAGATGGGACACTTTTAAATCAGTACTCACATTCACCTTTCTCTTTAGACCCCCTCTCTGAACACTAGGCCGTATTGTTTCTTCAACCAATTCTGTTTATGTTTCTAAATAGCTTTAATTATTTAATAAGAATTGGCTGCAGCTGAAACCTGAGTTGATGTCAGACAGGAATGTCCAGCAGACCTCTTAGTCTTCAAATGACTATCTTTTCATAGTCTCAAAGGAGCAACACCATCTTGATTAATTATGGAGGGGCTTAGTTACTGGGTTTTTTTATTATTTTGTTGGGGGTTTTTTTTGTGTTTTTTTTTTTTTTTTTTTTTTNTTTTTTTTTTTTTTCTGGTTTTACGGTAGGGTTTTTCTGGGGGGGTGGGTGCAGGGAGAGGCACAGGGCAGATGTTAATAGTTTCTTTTTAGCAACCCAGGCCAAAACTCCATTTCTCCCAAACCCTGCCCAACCATAATCACAGCTTAAAAATAGAGTACACATATTTGTTACATAAAAATAGGTTTCATTACAAATATGAACACTGTGTACTGTGCATTTCCAGGTGAATTGCTATCAGGAGTGCATTTTTTGGTCTGAAACAGTGCCAGAAGCTTTTTGGTACATGTTTCTGTATATTTTCTCCAGACTCTCTTCAAAGATCGCTCTGCGAGGCTTCCCTTTGTATACAGAGGCACGTCGAGACCAATATTCACCATTATCCAAGTGAACAGTTGCGTTCTGCTGCACTGGTGAACTGTCAACAGAAAGAAGATAAATAATGATGAAATCAAGATAAGGAAGAGGAATTAGAAGCACAAAACCAGCAGAAATCCAAATGTGGAGCTGCTAAACACAGATTACCCTTCACAAATTGAAACAGACACTGCACTGCAGCTACTTCTAAGAAGTAGGAGCCCCACGTTATTCAAGCACACAAAATCTCTCCCACTTACCTGAGTGCACTTGATAATACCTCCCAAATAGAAAGAGAATTAATTTTCAAAGAGCATGCAGTAATTTTGCTGTATTTTGATAGGCAGTGTGACTAGGCACTAAGCCTATGCAAGAGCAACACAGTAGGATTTTTGTGTCCTTTGAAGGTCAAAACGTAACCACAAGCAGCTATTTCAATATGAAGACAATCTATCAGAGGTATATTAAATTACTGTGGTTGCAGCTGTAAAGTGCTCTATCGGAAGCATCTTGGATTAAGTATTCTACCAAATACATCATGATATAGTGGCAATCGAGCGTTCCTTCCCCACCCCATCTTCTGTGTCTCTGTTTCAATACTAAACACAAATAGAGTCTCATATTTCAGTTGCTTTGAGAAATTATTTTCTAGATCTATGAAATGAAATTTATTCTCTGAAAATCATTATGGAACACTGACAAATCTGAAGTATGTATATCTAAACTTCATGACTATTTGCCTTCTCTTGAAACTTTCAAAACAAAGGTTTGTGTCATATAATGAAATGAGCCATTTTCCTGTAATAAAGCATGAAAACAGTAGCTCAAAAATCATAAGCAAAAAATGACTACTGAGGTGACATTTTTTCACATCTGCTTAGAGATTTAGGCACTTAAGACACTTAAAATTAGGACTGTGTTATCTTCAGCCTTTCGTGAATGTTCTCAGTCTGGGAAATTAAACTGGAAATGTGAAGTTTACAGTGACCATCTTCATTTAGGACATGGATTACATTTCACAGGGAAGCTTTATGTTTTCTTATATGCATTTCTTTTATTAATCTACTATGGTCAAACCAGTACTCAAGTTAATATCAGTAAACACCTGTGACAAAATTGAAAGGAACCTTATGTCAAAGGACTCACAAATATACTTCTAGCTAGCTGAATCAAAACACAGGTTTTTCACTTTAAGAAAGGGAAATGGTGAGGGAAGAAGAGGATGATGTGGGATCCATTTTCTAAATTCACCTTTCTAAGTTTCCACCGTCCCATGGAAAACAAAAGAAGGAATAGCTTTGGCTTTTAGATTTCTTACATTCAAATACTATGGTCATGCCAATCTACACCACATAAAACAACAGCAAGACGATCTTTATGTGGCTACAATATTAAAAAGGGAGGAAGGACACTTTCATGCTTTTTCAAAAAAGTGCAACCATTTAAAGTCAGTCAACAGCATGAAGCAAATTTAAACCTGTTTATCATCCTGGAAAGGGTGAACCGTACTTCACATTTTGGACACAAAGAAACCAACCTCTCAAACTGCAAAATCAATAAAAAAGTTATACAGGCCTGTGTTAAATGTGGACAAGTCAATACCCTGGGGACCCATCAACAACTGAAGTTTGTGTTACCTCACTTCTGATGGAGAATTCTCAGGCCAACAAATCAGCACAGCACTAGGAGCAGCACTTGTAACTACACAACACACAGATCTGACACTCTTTTCCTTGGAATCCACGTCCTGCAGTCAGCCTTGTGCTTGACTTTTCTTCTACTAAAAGCTTAATCTACGTAGAGACACTCAAAATCCAACCACTTTAACTGCAGTAAAGGAAAAACTTAAAAAACAATAGTAACTTTCACAAATTCCTTATTCTGGTACTGACAAAGAATTAAAGAAAAAAAAAAAAGACACAAGCTTCGTTTTTCCTTCTTTTTTTGGGGGTGCGTGAGTGTGTATTTCCATTATCCAGTCCTTGCTCATGAGATACTACGCACTGGTGTGGACAAAGACACAGCCAAGCTAGGGAAGAGTCCCTCTCCTGTCTCAACTGGAAACCAGCTGACAACCTGAGCTAAGCAATCTGGGAATTACACTCACAAATCATATTAACAGCAGGATTTCTGCACGCAACTCCCTGCTCTGAAATACCCGTCATATGCTTTTGTTCCCTCATACATCTCCTTTAAGAGTCCCAGAAGTTCTTTTCTGAGTGAATCATATACTAAATATTTCACAAAACACGGACCTTTTCCTTACTCCCAGCGGTTTTCAATCATCTACTTTACTGCCAACATTCGGTCGACAGTACCATGTCCTTCTACGAACTCTGCCTCTGTCCTTGTATCCTGTTTATGAGCACTGTGGCAAACACTCAGCAATCAGGCTGTCCTCGAGCCCTTTTATGTCTTGCCCTTCAGTGAATGGGACTAGAGCTGCCGGCCTCTAGACCCAAGGAGCAGTGTTTTCCCAACTTGAGTGCCACATTTCATATCCCATCACTTCTTGATTCTGTAGTAGTAGGATTTGTTTTTTTCTGTTTTCATGGTCTGCAGTTTCAGCATCAATCTCAAAGTCCCAAAGCTGCCTCAAAACAAAAACTTGCACTTTCTCTCTTACAAACACATCCTACACAATTTAATTGCAGCAGCTGTCAGGACAAAGGATAAGGGAGCAAAAAGGCTACACGCAGAATATGGGAGTGAGCACAGGTATAGAAATACTAACAACCTCAGTAGCAACTTCTCATACATGTGAAAATCTAAGACTAACTAGATCCCTTGTGCAGAGGTGACTACAATTACAGGAGTTTAAAAAAAAAAAAGCCAACAAATCATAAATGAACTTTTTAGAGCTTACTAATTGCAAGTAGAAGCTCGCTATGATACCTATATTGATTTACCCTCCTTCCAGTGGTATACAGTGGTGATTCAGGACGCATTTGTTACAAAACATTGCATCACATTTAATTATCAAAATAAAATCTTTTTTTCCTAATGTCAAGACCTCTCAAATTTAGCACCACTGTTCTAGGACTTCTCTCTTAATATAAAGTAAAACGGAAAAGCTATACAAACCAAAAAATGTTTTACATTATTTAGTATCTTTCCTCCAACAAGTATCCAAAATGTGCATACATACAGAACATCAGTTCTACTACAGAAGTTGTCAAAATCAATTCAGTTGAATTGTCTTTTAAGTAAAGTATTTGAGTGAAACCCATGTCATATATGCGAGAAGTACGCAGAATAATTAACCTACATAAACCAGGTTTTCAGGATCTCAGGTTTTCAAGATGTCTTCTGAAATATGGCATGCTGAGTCACTAAACCAGAGTATATATATTTGCTGTGTTTTTTAAGATGCTTCTCTTTTCCAAATATGTATCTTGGAAAAAAACCCAAAACAGCCCAAAACCATATTACCAAACAATCTTCCATTTATTTTTGCACTGCTATAGTTTTAAGAAAAAAACAACCGATTGGCTATTTTCAAAGTGACATTTGCTCTCTGATTGATAAAATCCAAAAATTACTGCCCAAGGATGATTTTTATGATCAAGCCCAGTTCCAAAATCAGTGTCTTATGAAGACTATACTGACACAGTGTCAAACAGCATGAAAGGCATAACGATAGTTAACTGTATTTTGCTTTTAGTTGAAAACACTTGGTAGGACTAACTCCTATAGAAGCCTTTTCCCAGCGCAATATGTTATATAGTTCAGAATAGGAAGAGAAATTTTTAGCTAAATTTAAAGGGCAACATCATGAGTATGACTGTTCTGTCTTGGCCAGAGAAAAACTCCATACCTGCTCTGCAGTTCAGTCATAGATAAAGGCGCTTTATGCGAAGATTCGATTGTCTTAGTCAAGTCCCCTTTTGATGAGTTACTCTCATCCTAAAAAAACAGAAATCAAATTCTCATTACCTTGGTTTCTGATTACAATGATCTCATTTCAAAAATACTTTCCTTCCATTTAGTTGAAGACTATTAAAGTGCTTACATTTCTTGGGGGAGAAAGGGACAAAGCGTAATGAGGCAAAAGCCATTTATGAACATTTTTAATTAAATTCAGTACAACTCAGCTAATAATTTTCAGGTAATAAACTGGAAAGAATTTCTAGACAGTGTAGATCTAAAGAACCAGGCAGACAGCACAAGCTTCACTAATCCCCAACAAACATGCTGGTTAAACGCTATGAAACCTACTGCTCACTGCCTTACTTTTGTTTCTTGCAGAAGGAGGGAAAAAGAACCTAAAACTTATTATTTATTAGCTTTTATGATGAGCTATTGTTACCCGTTTAAGGCATTTTACCAGACAGAAGCATTCTACACATCTGAATACCTCGATTCCATACACAGGGCTGAGAACATGCTTACCCTACTTTAAAAAATATCTATGATACACTTAGTGACCGTTCAGTGGCATTCTTAGCAGTCGCTAGAAAGCAGTCTACCTTTCAAATGCTATCTAAACCTTAATTAATCCATACTTGTCCTCTTAGGTAAGTAAGTAAGAAACAAAACACCTCACGTGAAGGGAGCCAGCTGCTCACCTGAGACAGGATGGTAGAAATTCCACCACACACAACCCCATTCACTCTACTCTGAAAAGCAAAGACACTACTTAAGAGATGATCTTAAGCGAGGCTTTTAGCAGAAGCCAATTGCTGTAAGGATTAGTAAACAAAATCATCTTTCATGCTATAGAAGGAACAACTGGAAAAAAAGTCTGTGCAGTAAAAATAATCACGCTTGCTGGTAACACAAATCTGGGAGAAAAGGCAGTAAATATAGTGGTAGATGGCAATAAGACGCAGAGCAAGATGAACGCTAGGCATATGGATGAGGAAAAACGTAACACAATTTATTGTGGTGAAATACAAGGTAATAAGTGTGTTTGTAAACAGGAAAACTCTCTTCCTGCAGCAGTCACAGACCACAAAGCACTGAAAAGGAAATGGGGTACAGTGGTAAATAAAATTCTGCAGCATTTGCCAGAGGCAAATTATGTTCTGGAAAGCAAAAAAAGATGGAAACGTTACGATGCTGTCAGACTGTCACAGCAGAAAGCTACAGTGGACACCCTAAGGAATCTGCAGCAGAGCTCCGGTCACACTATTTTTACAGAGCACTATGGAAACGAAATTTTGGAAAACACAGCTGGATGCTTCTGGGAACGGTTATTTAGCATTAGGCTCTTTGGAACGAAAAAGAGTAAGAGATAGTTTTTAACCTTTCAAAGTTTGGAAGAGGAGCCAGACTGGAGCCAAAATCCACTCACCACAGGGCACTTGCTTTACTATGCCCTCACTTTCAAGATGACTCGTTTACCTCCTCCATTCACTGCACAACAATGCAGCCTAGATTTTGGGCCATCTGGGGAAGCACAACCAATCCTGGTGTATTTTACAGGACTCACTGCAAGCAGACCCGGTTTATTTTTTTTTTTTAAGCAGGTCAGCTGCTGTTAGCACAGGTTTCACAAGTTACCTGTACACAATTATCAAACACCGTGAGACTTCTCTGTAACATCCTCCCATTCCTTTTGCTTGGTGGAAGAAAATGAAGTGAGAAAAATGGTCCTTTTCCAGCATTGCTCTGAGCAGGCTGGTAATTCAGGACTCAAAAAATCTTACCCAATATCCTGATATCTGAATTTTTTAGGGCAGAAACACGAGGTTTTCCAGCAGAAGAGGAAACAGAAAAGCATCATCTCTGATTATTAATCCCTGTGAGTATTCAGCAAGTTTGATACTGGAAGTGATGAGGTGTGCTAACAGAAAGCACCACGCTTCAAGAATCTAACACCGTGCTTGCAAATTTTTGCACGTTTGTGCAATATTGCAGTAACAAGTGAATAACAGCATATGTGTAAGTCATTCTAGAGCAGAATGTTTTAAACTATATAGGTAAAATAAGTAAATGGGAAGCAAATTATCGAATTCTTGTTTACCCATTACTACATTTAATAGTCTTTATGACTGTATGGAGAGACCATGTAACCAGCCATCCAGCTCTCCTAACAAACTAGTAAATTTTTTATCGTAAAGTCATGGTCTGCTGTTCCAGGAAAGTAGTCAAGGACCACTGGAGATAGTTCAGGCTGTGCAAACTTTCATTACATGTAGGTGCTGGACCGTCATGAAATTCAATTTGTTATCTGAAGTTCATTGAAACATCAGAGAAGCGTTTGACATGATTTGTGCCTATTTTGGAGGGGCTGGAACACAGAAAAATGTGATGGGCATCTTCTATTTGAGAGGCAGCAGCTCACAAGATCGTAAGGTTCATATACAAACCCAGGGAGGTACAGCATGAACTAGATCAAACAGTCTTAGCATGCACAAGAAATGGTTTTTCAGAGTTTAAAACAAAAAGCACAACTAAGCTAAAAATGAAGATTGAACAGAAATGAGAAAATCAGATTAAGAGAGCATGCAGGCAATACAAGGAGCTGCCCAGAATTGCTAAATTTGGGGAAAATCAATCAAACAATCAATCAATTGAGACTTCAGATGTTCTTCAGTACATCTTGCACCAGTGGACTGAGACAACAACCTTCACTTCTGCCCCAGCCCTCTGCCATGGGTTAACTGTAGTCAGTGGAGTCACCGCACCCCAGCCAGCACAGCTCCCGTGCCGGCGTACTGGTGTTACGCCTGCTGTTTCTGCGCTGCAGCATGAGGCGAGGAGGCCAGGGCGCTCTCACGCTTTATCACACTTCCCACTGATACAGTAAACTGTGTCAGAGGGGAAAGGTGGACCATTGGGGACAGCAGTAAATTAAAATTGCAGCAACATTCAAAAGCAGATTTCTGTCAACACTCCTTTTTCTAAGAGGAGAAACTGAAGCAAAAAAGATGGGGTTTTTTTCCGCTTTGAGAGACCCACATTCTTCTAACCAATCAATGACATTTTGTGCTAGATTGTCGGACAAAAATAATTCCATTAGAGCTACTAATCTTAATCTTACCTACCTCTCATCCTTACATCCTTCTACCTTACCTTTCTTTTACCTCACCTCACGCTTAAGACCCTAAGTTCTTTACAGATGAACAAGCTTGTTATTCAGTTTGTAAAATGCTCTGGCCAGGGAGATCCTGTGCCACAACTGGGTTTCTCAAAATTGCTGTAGCAAAAATTTTTATCTGTCTAAAACCACACTTCAAAATTCCATCAGACTCAAGGACGAAATACTCTGATCCCAGGCATAATCTCATTAGATAAAAAGCTCCGTTCATTGAAAGCCAGGTAATTAAGGGGAAAAAAGCACACATCTGAAGAATAATATTAGCTCTACAAACAGCTGGACACAAGCAGCTGCTGATGTGCAGGTGCACAACATGTTAAGCCTTGATGTTCTACAGATCTGTAACATATTTTTTGCTTAAATTAGAAGTGGAGAACCAGATATAAAAAAAAATCCTGTAATTGTCCTCAATATCCCGTGAGAGGGTTACCTACACCAGCTATCCATGAAGGCTACACATAAGGAGGCTACTGTAATCAGTGTTAAACAGTTCAGCTTATATACTGAATTCATATTTCTACAATCAAGGCTGCCTCAACAGACAACATTATAATAAACCGAAGACTGTAGGCAAAGTTCTCTTCCTCAGCCATCTTGGAGAAAATAAAGAGTTTAGTTTGCAGTCAAACTTACAAATACTAGGCGCTGTCTGGCACTGTGTGTCCTTAAAATATTTTTCACTCTTTTATGGATCTCATCTCCATTTGCTGGTGAAGGCCAACCAGAGCTAAATCTGCAGGAGGAAGAGGAAAAACAAACAGAAGAAATATTTTCTTGTTGAAAAGCTTAAACATTCTTTTGACTCAGATTTTTTTTTATTTTTTTAAAAATTACGAAGCATGCATTACTGCCTTCTATTTGAAACATACACAATGTTTAGATTTGATTCTTTTTCTCCTCTGCAGTACAAGTAAAGAAACATTTCAAAGCAATGCATAACCGGCATGCATCCACAATACCAACAGTGGAAGCGAAACATACAAAATGGTGATGATTTTGCAACTTGAGTAATATTTCCATAATGTTTGTGTTGTCCCTACAGAATAGAAAAGCTATACAGTTATTTTATTCCCAGTGATCAGGTTTCATTTTCCTCTTTTTAAAGGAAGTATTACACACATGAAATTCTTTTCACTGGAATAAATCAACAGGAAGATAATTCCAACGTGTTCAATTTGGAAAGCCCATGGAGTTAAAAACCTGCAAATTCACAATCTTAATTTAACCAGATAGAACTGCATTTTAAGTTGCTTTTTTACATTAAAAAGCAGGTAGCTTGCTTGATAGGAGTGACTTACAACCAACAGCTACTTTTGGATAAAAACCCTTTCATGTTTTGTAGCACATTTGTTTACACTTTACTAAAACAACCAAAAAAACAAACCTCATCCTTCTCAGCACATTCAGAAGCTGGCAGAAATTTCATATCAATAGTTATTCTCAGACTGTTAAGGAAACCAACTAAGATTTTAGGAATAGGATCATTTACACACCAACCTCCACATGTTCATGTTAGTACACTCAAAAATTTATTATTTATTAAAAAAAAGAAAAAAGAAAGATCAATATAAAGAAAGAATTATCGGGGAAAAATTATGAAACGTTGACTTACACAATCTCATCACAGTGGACTGAAACAGGGCACCAAATCAAGATTGTGCATCTTCATTTCAATGTTTCCTAACCTCTGAGAACCTGACTTTGCACTGAGAAAATAAAAACTCATGACGTGGTATCATGCTAGTATGAATATGGGGCCACCAGGCAAGCGGCAAGCTGGCAAGCCATAGCGCTGCAATTTGAGCTAATGGAACAACAGCCCACAGCAGCACTGGGCTGTCGTACTCTGGGTGCATTAGGAGCACAATAAACAGCAACGAGCTTTGATAGTTGGCTTCAGAAATTCGATGCAGTGGAGAAACATCATGACTTTGATCTCTGAGATTCTACACTGGGCTCTGGATGGGTTTGTGGGACTGAGACTGCAAGCCCTTCCGCCCTCTTCTCTCCAATTTATCACATTCCCTGCATTATCCAGTCTCTGAAATCCCCAATCTGATCATGCCTGGCTTAGTCTACCTTCATCAAACTTTGAAAAGCTTCAATACTGCGAAAGAACTGTACAGCTCCTTCCAAAAAGAACAAACCAAGTACACATAGAAAGCTTCAGTCCAAAACAACTAACTTAGCAATGTTAAAATTAATGGAAGCAGGATCCTGAAAATGGGAGGTGTCAGGCTGCCTGGAAGGTTACAGGCAGGGCTGGGAGCACTTTGCAATCTTTTGGATCATTCCTTCTATTAGTAGAGAGACAGAAATATAAGTAGAAAGTGACCAGATCTCTGCTTTTGAGTAACTTTTTTCCATTTTCTTGTATCTAATCAACTTACTTGGACTCAGTTCTTACTGCTTATCTTTCCAAAATATTTCTCTCTGTTCTAAAGAGCCCCAATATTTTCAGCCTATTTATGAGTTTCCTTAAATCAAACCGTCTATTTCTGAATGCTGCTATTTTTCTTCAAGAAAGGGTGACAAGAAATGACACAATATTGGAAGGATGAATCATATAATCTATAGGGGGATGTATTTTCCATATTTCTAATGACATTTAACATTGTTTACCTTTGGATCATTACAGGCAAGAATTTTCACAAAGCTGGCTGTAACATTGGTATTAGCATCCTGAACATTTAGAATTAATATCAAACCCAGCAGCACGTATGGCAAATCGATACCTTTCAATTCTTTTGCATACTAGAATCTAATGATCTGTTGGACTAAAAGATCTCACATAACTTTTCCTAAAAGAAAGCAAAACAGTTTGCGAATTTTGCTAGGGGAGGAAAGCGTTGCCTTTAAAGAAATAAAAGTCTAAGCCCCTTAAGCAGGCAGGAACATTAATTTCCCTAACACAGTCAAACCCAATTTGATGTACTGCATTGCAATGCATGCGCTCTACACTAGTGGTGTTTCGAAAAACCTTTTTTTTTTTTTTTTAAAAAAAAAGAGAGGTAAAGGAAAGGGGCTGGAGTGGTACTATCAGCTTATGACTTCCCATTAGCATTTAAAAACATTTTCCAATATTAAAAAAAACTCCAAAATGCGTGTTTAAAAATCTGCATCCTAGATGCAGTGAGTCATTTCCCATTTGACAAATAAAAGATAGACCCATGAAGTCATGGCATTTTCTCTTATTTATACAGCAGCTGCTCTTCTTCCGACATCCAGGTTGCTGGCACTGAGAAGAGAAGTTGGAATAGATTGCCTTTGGGAAATAAATTTTATGAAATTCGTATGTAAGACTTCAGATCATTGTTATTAATCTTAAATTTACAAATATCCTTGGAGATAAATGTATTTACTTTTGGAAAAAAGAAAACCCAGCTTGCTATTGTATTCATTTAGAAAATACATGGCTATGTCTGCAAGAAGAAGATGATTTAAGTACTTAATTCAAGAACTATTAGATTTATTGCTTCAGGTGATTTTATTGATCAATCCACTAGTGTGCGCTGTGGTATAAGAAATCTTACCCATTCACACATACCCCAAACTTAANCAAACTGATGTTGAAAAAAAAAAAAAAAAAAAAGGAAAAAAAAAAAGAAAAAAAAAATCAAAACCTTAAGTGTGATTAAAACCGGTATCAGCTTCTTTTTAATTAGTTTTTCTAGTATTGTTATGGTCTAATTTTAGTAATAACTAAATCCACATTTAAAGTCGTAATGTTAATACTTACACCATCCAAAACTCAAACTTAAAAAAAAAAAATCAAGCCTGAAATCTAACAACCATAATCTGAAGTGAAACCTTTTTATGATACTCTAACTCTCCTATTGGAAATATTTTATAAAACAGGCTTTAGAGCACAGCTTCTTAAAGTATAAATAAAGGGATGCCATTTGCCCAAAATCACCAATAACAAGTTTTTAAAATGACTAGCTACTTATTTATGTGATTAAGGTGTCACTATCCTATTGCAATGTTGAAAGGAAAGTCATTTCATTTCAATGACTGTTTGTCCTGATAAACGAAATAAACTTCTACAGCTGTATTCTTTGTCATACTTTCAATTTTCCCTGGGACTTGCAAACATTCTGCAGCTACATCAGTTTAAATTGTTTATTGATTCCAATAGATTGTATAAACACTTTGGAAATATAGCTCAGTGACCTAGAAAAAGCTAGATCAATCAGGGAACTTCTCAAGATTAATTTCAAAGATGTTGTGTCGAGTACGATCAAGGAAACAGAACCATTTTCCCTTGTAATGTGACCAAAGGCATTTATTTTCTTTTATGAGATAAGGGGTTTTTTTAAGGTCATACAGACAACATCTACCTTGATGAGAAAAAAAAAGCCTGAAGATTGTGCTAAAGTTTAAAGTTATTTTTATGTATCATTTTATCCATAAGGATAAAATACGCCATTAGAAACACAAACAGGATACATCCGCCCATGTACTCTAGTCAAACAGCAGCTTGGGAACTTAAGAGTTGTAATAAATAGGAATTTTCAAATGTCAGACAATCCAATCATCCACTTGCACTCAGCAAAAATGTTAATATCACATTTCAGCAGGAGATACTAATACATTTTGTATCAGTAGAATTAATGCAAAAGCCTACTGCAGAATATTTGCAATCCTGTCGTGACCCCTTCCCCCATCACTGCACCTCCTCGCCTTGTGAACAACTCGGTGCATGTGGCCTCCATGAAGAATTCATCAGCTTCAAAGACACAGACTTCATGCTGAGCAAAACCACATACAAGGACAAACTATCAGAGGACAGAAATCAATGAAGTACTGTAGTACCAGATTCACAATTGGAGAGAACACTACTGTAATTGGGGAGAAGAGGGAGAAAGAACTCTTAAAGCTAAGTATAACCTGAAAAACCACAATCTGCAAGAACTTATACACAAAACGAGAGAGATTCTCAAGAAAACCAAATATATTTAACTCTGAAATAGAAAAAAAACTCACAGATTTTATATCCAAGTAGGCATTTATGCAGCATTCACAGTAAGTGGAGAAGTTGCTTTATTGTCATTTAAGAGGACGTGAAGTGGTAATTCAGTACAATGAACTTGGTTCTCAGTGTATACTGGTCTGCATGGAGGCACAATAGAAAGGCTGGGCTATGCTTAAGAGCTTTACTGATCTACTTAGTAAAGGATGCAATTTTGTTTTGCTTTTTCTTAAAATAACTGAGGGCTATGAACCTCAGTGTAGATGCAGCTATTCCAGTGCAAAAGTGTTTTAGAGATTATATTGGTACATACCAGTTCCTGAATTGTAATGAAAACATACCAACATACAAATACTGTAAGAGCGTAAGGATTTTAAGTGGAGGAAGTATGCCGCTTTCAAAATGCCAGGATACTACTATGAAGCAGAAACAATTACACACAGACAAAGCCTTAAATCAAAGTACAGCAGCCTATATATTTGGAAGCAGAAGCTGATAGCTTAGCTGTGTACCCATTTGGTCTCCCTCTTCAGTAAGAAGTTTTGAAAAAGAAAAAAATTCTCACCCTTTCTAAATAGTTTCTCTTACTTTTAAAAGCCCTGTTTACAGTTTGGCCTTGAAGCGCTAGAGATACGTTCAGTGCTGAGTTTTTAAATTAGTAAATACTTTCTTTTCCCTCCTAAGTTTCATATCTAGTCCTTAAAACTGGGGCAAGATACCTCATCCTCATGTAAAAAAATGAATCCCAAGCGTCAGACGCTTAGGAGACCTCAAGGGAGGCCAATATTCTAGGCTGAGCAGTTGCCCCAAAAAGGTTCAAGTCATTCTGGTACTAAAACACTCGTATGTCATAAATGGGCTGCACCTCCTTATCCTATTTGGAAGCTTTTCCATTACCTTTTATCTTCTCTGAATTTATTCATTTATATAAAACAGCTTTGACAGCAATCAATTTCAAATTTACCTACTGCTGCAGCAAAATCAACCAATGAAGATGACAAATAGTAGAGATGTTGGTCAAAAATATGAAACGAGGCTTAGGTACTGCTCAGTTTTGCAGAATATGGTATGAAATAACTGATCGTCGAGTGCTGATTCCAGAGGTTAACTTAAAAGAATGAAAAATAAGGAAACTTCCCCAAAAGGTTGAAGAACAACCTTACTACCAAACTAAATTCCAAAAAATCAGAAGTAAAGACTTTCAAATAGCTAGAAATAGACAGCAGACCTAGTTGCAGCCTCTCCCTAGAGCAAGCTTTTTTTCTAAAATGTCTGCTAAATTTTTCAGTGTTCCACTTTGTAGCTGAAAGTTCTCAGAACTTAAACACGCTTACAGAAGTAAATCCTGTCTTAGGATGCATGCCACTCTCCAAAATATTACGTGAACTACCTGTGATCTGGATTTTGCTATGCAACAAAACCAGTACCCAAGATCCTGGGCTGACGATTCAAGACTACTGAAGCCAAAGTTTCTGGTAACTGGAATTTTCAAGGACTTCACGTAGGATCTAGTCTTTCATTAGCATCTAACTATTAAGTATCTGTCATTATATCTATCATCACTAATAGCTAACTTCATGCTGGTATTTCCCTACTACTTAGAAAAAGAGAACATAAAAAGATGGTAGTAGAACAATAGAGGAATATTAGAGAAGGGCATCTGATCCATACAGTTAACCTCTGTCTTACTTCAAACAGAACTTAGATTTTTGTTAAATTTTATAGTAGGTAAGATCACATATCAGCAGTATAACCAGGAGAACATAAAAAAAGACATGGAGCTGGACTTCACTCTGGAAATTATTATTTTTCAGATCAATGATAAAAAAAAAAGAAAAAGTAAAAGCCTGCCATGTCCAGAGTAGGAAAAAGAATCCTTTCATCCCAAATGCATGAGAAGTAGCTTTGCCTTTCAACATAACAGAAATGGTCAAACACTCCTATGATTGCTGCGGTCCCTTGAAAAAACAATTTTTCTTGTGCCAGCAGATAGCTCCATTCAGAGGACTCTGTCATTACCTTACAGAATCCACATCACCGTTTCTCCTCTTCTTTACAAAAGGTACTTTGCTGCAAGGAAGTACCTTTGCTACTTTACCTTGCAAGTCCCCAGGAAAAACGCCATTTTCTACATGTGCATGAGGCTGTACATGCACTATGAAAGCAAGGACTGGACCTGAATTTTGCTTTCCTGCACCAGCATTAAGAGAATATAGTGCTAATGCTCTTTCAGAAAGTATACAGGATACTTATCTATGCACAAAAAGACGCTTATCTATGCACAACCAACCAGTCTGTGGGGGCAAGTCAACTGTGTTGACTGAAGCTGGACCCACATCATGGGCACGAACTGAAAAGCGTGCATGTACCATTGCTCCGCACAGGAGCTGGAATCAAAATGAGAATCAGAGCTGTACAGCCACATCGCTCTGCTTAGTGTCAGTTTGCAACACGAGCAAATGCTTTCCTTGGGTGACCTAAATAATGAAAAATGTAAAAATATAGTATGAAAAATAAATATTCAAAACTTTGCTGACTTGTTCAGTAGTAAAACTATTTACAGTTCTGCTTCTGGTTCAAACCCAGTGGAAAAGGGGAGAGGACTGATTTGCGGTCTCTCTAGCAGGCTCACAGAAAGGGACTGGAAACTGCTAGAAAAAAAAGAGCTCAGAGGACCTTATGCAAGACCCCAATTTCTGTATCACTGAAAAGTACTGCAGTGGTTTAACAACTACTCAGCAGTGCTTCGGGAAGTACTTCCAAGAAGGCAGACATTCACTTCACAATACTTTTTTTTTTTAAAAAAAAAAGGGAAAAAAGAGAACTAAAGGTTAAGATGGGGAGTCAAGTTTCATATTGGCTGTGGGTTGACCAGCATTAAAAAAAAAAATAGCCTGGATGTGCTAAGCTCTTTGCCTTTGTAATTAAAAAAAAGAGATACTGGGAGGTAAGACTCTATATTCTTGCAAATACACTAACACTGGAATACTTTCAGTAGTACTAATTTTCTCGGTATTTCTATGATCTGAACAGCAGCGTTTGCATGCGTTTCCAAACATTGACCTCTGATCCATGTTTGTCATTCCAACTATAGCTCTCAGTATACAGTCAGCTAAAGCCATTGTTATCTCAGCAGCATCAAACAGAGATCATTTTTTTGTAGACTATGCCCTTTACCTTCTCATTTTGAATTTTTTCTGATGACAAAAGTAAATGCTTATATCTTTAACATAAAGAACTGAGACATCTCTAAAGAGCTGAGAAAATTTGTTATAATAATAAGAAAAAACATAATTTCACAAGATCACAAATCTCTTCTGGAGAGGGGCTCATAAAAAGAAAAAGCAAGAATATTCAGATAATTTCAAGATTAACTGGCAGACTACTAAATTACTATGCATGTAACAGCAGCTCACAACATACAAGACTTTCCTGCTATCAATATAAGGGACCCTTTCAGCTTTAACTACAATCCATTTTAGAATTTAACACTCCCCCCCAAAGGAGTCCAATTGAAAAAAGAAGGATAAAAAAGTCACCATTACAATATCTCTTCCCCAGACATGGGTAACTAATGCACAAATAAAGAGAGTGGGGAGGTAGACAAGATGACAAAGAAACCTCCTCCAAACCCCAGATACATCTTAATCTCTGTATAACAGTTCTTAAGAAACACTATTACACAGAACAACAGACAAGCAAGTTTTCAAGCAGAGGAAAATGTTAAAACACCAACTTGATCTTTATAAATATTAAAAAGTCAATCCCCACCTGCCATCTGTCACTTTTCTTTTTAAAGAAAAAAACTGAGACAATTTTTCTATTTAAAAAAAAAAAAAAAAAAGGCATTAAGCTGTGTGTAGGCTATGAAATGCACCCTGCGAGCATTGACTAGCTGAGGTACCAATGGTACCAAGCATGGAACAGCCTGGAAGGAATGTGAACTAGCCACCAAAGCACATCTCCAAGTAGGGCCTCAGTAAACACTTCAGCATGTAGAGCAGGACATCAATTTGATCTTCAGCTTCTCCCAATTATTTTATGTATTTGCTTTTTCAGGCCCAGCTTTGTATATAATTTTTCACAGAAAGCTGTCTAGTAACTTACTGAACTGAATGTACAGTAGAAGCATTGTGCACCAAGTACAAAATATTAACCCCGGGATTGAAATCCACTGAACTAAGAGACATTAGAAACTCTCTCCACCCCAACCCACTGGGGTCAGTGGAGACTACTACGAAAACTAATTTAAATATAGCAATTAACATTCACACAATTGCTGCAGAGGCCCACCCTTCAACCCAAACAACACAACATCTTAGGATGTCAATATAGCAGAAAGACTGGAAAATAATACACCGACTAGATTAAAGCTACCCAACCATGTTACGCATGCTAGTCACACATCTGACTACAGAATACAAGTATGTGCTTACAAACACTAGGCTGAACGACAGTCAGAAGGAAAAAAGGTTTCCAAGTACCTCCCATAAAGCCTACTTGACATGTATCTATATTTATATTCCTGAGATTCGAATCGCCTCTGAAACAGTGATTATTTATTTATTTAAGTATTCTTTTAGACGGACACTGGCAGCCTGAAATCCGGGGCTTCGTTGTTTCAGAGGTTAGTAACAGGGTTGTCAAAGATCCTTTTCATTGCCATATTATTAGGATTTGTATTCATTAGGCAGAGAGGTGATGGCAAACACAGCACCTGAGGAAAAGTCAAACGACAATATAGTTGTTGGGGAAAGATTTTTCAGTCTGTTCAGCCTGCACACCTCCAAACATGCAAACTATAGTCATGCAAGTACTGTTATCATCTGCTCATGTTAATTATTCCAGAATTTCACAAAGAAAGCCCAGTCATTCTTTACCTTTCCCTTAGAGAAGATCGATTTAGCACAGAACTTAGAGAATGCTTCTGAAATGTTGGTGGTGCTGAATGTTCTAAAAAAACAGCAGAGTGAGACTGTTTGTTGGGTGAATATGAGATCCCATCCTCAATGCAAATGTCTCTCCCATGAGTAGATTTTGCCTGTAAAAAAAAAAACACCAAACCTTGCTAAAATTTATTATGACTATCAAGATGTACAGTTTTCATATATTTATTTTTCAAACCAAAAGGTTAAATATTGCACATACATGCAGGAATATCTGCCTGCTGGGGAAAGAACAAGGACGCTCATTTCTTAGAAAGCCCCCGGGTCTAAATTAAATCAACAAGTGTCAGAGGACTCTGTTGGGATCTAACACACCATCTTATGGCAAAGCCTAGCGTAACAGCTCTTTTACCATCTTTTCTGATAGCACAATTTAAAGACTTACCCCTCCCATCAATCTCACAAATTCAGAATGACGCCTGAGGGTCTAAACAACACAAACCTCAAACCACTCCTCAGTCTGGGACCCCTTGTTCTTAAGATATTTTTTTTCCTCATGATTTGCTATTCCTCAAGGGAAAACTCAGGCCCATCTACTCATCTTCTACTCACTCTTCGCTATACTAATTACTCCTTTCATAGTTCCTCTTAACCTGAAACATACAGCTAAAATGTCTCCATGGGTTGCCCCAGTTTACCCGGAATGGGGACTTTTACAGGAGTTTTTTCGTAAAGCTGAGTCAAAAAAACTACTACCACCACAACAAAAACAGACCAACAACATTCAGGTTATTCATTAGCTCTTTCCAGGCTGCAGGGTGTTTTTCCTCAGCTTTGGGAAACAGCTCCTCTTAAACAAAGCTATATTACATTTCTGGCAAGAAAAAAATACATTCTCTTCAGCCCTGATTTGGTGAGAATCACAAGTAATTAGAGGCATTAAGAACATGATGAATTAACCTGTAGCTCAGCTATCTCCATTCTCCAAACAATGTCTGCTCCTAAAATCTACTTTCCCATTGGGGGACAATACAACCTTAAAATAGCCATCAAAAAAAAAAAAAAAAACAACAAAACCCA